>CAAKHB010007797.1:373069-411582 GCA_901007665.1 Aeoliscus strigatus
TCTTTTATTCCCCATATTTTTATATTACCATCCCTCCCTCCCTCCCTTCCTGTAGGCCAATCAGAAGAGAGATCTGATGGCAGCAGCTCAGGTTCGGGGGCAGGGGCTGGTCCAGGTGAGTTCACCATCTCGCCAGCAAGCAATGCAGTTGCATCACTGAGAACTGGATACAATAAGTTTTTTTTAAGAAATAGATACAGGCTTCATGTAGCTTTTAGGCTTGTACTCGAGGCGGACGTCTTTGAGGGAAAAGTAACTTCTTCGATAGGTCCCATGTGCAATTAAGGATGGAGGTGACTGGACGTTGTGACCGATTGTATTGGTTCTGCAGTTCTTGAGCAGAGTGCAGCCTGTTGATGATAAAGGGATGGAGTGTGGCTCTAATGGTGACTTCAGGCAAATAAAACTGAACAATGTCTTCTCCACTGGAGTATTTACTGTATGTGTGGGAGCAGTGTTCCTTTTATAACCCTCTTTATATATGTGATTTACAACAGTCAGTTTGACACATACAAAAGAATACCATTGTAACATCAGTTGTGATTTCCGACAGTCGTGCCTTGATTGTACAAACAGGTATTCAAGTAAGCAAATTTCCATCAGTGTGTAAATATTTCCAAAAAGACAAGAGTTGTACTGTTTTAGAGACTTTAAAGATAACAGTCTGGCATCAACGCTGAAACATTGAACATTTTACCAAGAACTGCTGGATCCCAGGGCTGGCGTGGTAACTTTGAAGACTGATGGTGACTTGAACATGTTTGTGGAAGGATGTTGGCACAGCACTGGAAGTGACTGTACTCCGAATGACGTCAAAGAATATGTACATTTGTAAACGGGAGTACTGTACGCATGGATGATAATGTCTCTCGGTGCATACAGAATGAAAATAACAGTTGATAATTGTTTCCATTTCATCTTTGGAAGAGTCTGATGAGCACAGGGTGACGGGACTTGATCGTGTTGATGTGACTCACAGGACCAAATTACTTTTTTTTTTCTTTTTTTTACATAACGTCTGTTGTCATCCTTCCTTCTTACACATGAATTGCAGAGTGAGCCCTCAAATTTGTGACTAACTTTATTTTACAGATAAAATAGCCTTGGAGGGAGTGGTAGTGCAGAGAGCCGAGTGTAGACCTGCTGTGAATGAAAATTACATGAGGCTGAAGAGGCGAGTATATTTTTGCTACTATTACTCTAAATAACTGTCAGTATTGGTATATACAGTGTATACGGTGCTATGCAAATGTTTTAAATCCAAGGTAGATCACAATAAATGTTTGAGATTAAATATTTGTGTCAAACTTTTCTTTGAAGTCATTTGATTCATCTAACAGGTTACAAATTGAAGAGTCCTCCAAGCCAATGAGGCTTTCACAACAATTGGAGAAAGCAGTCACCAGCAACTACAAACCTGTGGCCAACCATGCAAACAATGTAAGACATGAATCCCACATTTCTCCTGTGTCTGTATGGTTTTAGGTCTGTTTTATAGTTGCTCTTTGTTTCTTTTTATTGTAGCTTGAGTACGAGAGGAAAAAAAAGGAGGAGGGCAAGAGAGCCAGAGCAGACAAACAGCAGGTGCTGGACATGTTGTTCTCTGCTTTTGAGAAGCACCAGTACTACAACATCAAAGACTTGGTGGACATCACCAAACAGCCTGTGGTGAGACCTACGTTCTGTTTCAAAGCGTGTACATCTCATTATCAGGCAACTCAACTGCTCAAAGGTTTATCTGGAACACATCAACATACCGTTTAATAGGATAATCTGTTATCTTTCCTATGGTTTATCAAATATTGATCATATGGCTGCATTTTCCTCATTTAAATGTATTTCAGTTTTGCAAAGAGAATGCTTTTCTTTTCCCACAGAACTACTTGAAGGACATCTTGCGTGACATAGGCATCTACAACGTGAAGGGAACACACAAAAATACCTGGGAGCTGAGGCCAGAGTACAGACACTACCAAGGCGAGGAGAAAACTGATGAGTAGGACAGTGACCACCGTTCATTGGATGGACTGACTATCTGGTGCATTTAGAGACAATGAGGAAATGAGAGTCAAAGTGAAGCAACGGTAATTTTCAAATCGTGGTTGTGTGTATTGACTGTGGTACAAAGCCTCCAGTGTTTTAGTTAGCAGGGTTAAGGAAAACCGGAGGAATTGGCATCCATGGCTGGAAAATATGTGAGATGTTCTGATTTGTCATTTTAAAAACGTTTTTTTTAACACTGAACAAATTTAATAAAGTCTTTTTAATGCCATTTGTTTTCAGGGTATTGAAGCCTAGCCGGCTACAAGTACCCACAGTATGCTTGTAGGATCTCAAAATTAACATTTAAAATGTATCGGAATCCATGAAATGATCAGTTCATCAGTACTTGGTGTGTAAGGATTAATGTAGTCAGGTGATATTTTCAGACTTTATTGGGAACAAATACAACAGTTCAACACAAGGTGCTTTAGAATCAGAATTCCCAATGCCCTTGTACACAGTATACAATTTTCTCTTCCAACACTTAAAGTAAAATAGAAAGATGAAAACAAATCTTAAGATACCTAAATACTGACAATTTCTACAGGTCCAGTAGATCAATTCCCAGCGTTGAACTTCAGCCTATAAAATAAACACCAAATCAATAACAGGCCTGGGAGACAATTAAACACTCTACAGACTTACTGTTAAAGAAACATCCACATTTGACTTGCAAATATTACTTAGTGTACCAGTTCAGCTGTGTCACTAGCAGGAGCAGAAAAAGTACACCGAGCAGGTGATGTCACACCAAATACTGAAATGCCAAAAGTGTGAATGTATTCCTCAATTCAATCTGTGCTGCAATGAAATGTAGCCAGAAAGCGCAAGGAAAGATCTGTGTAGCATCTCTCAGCAAACCAAGAAGCCAAAGCAGCTTGCTTCAGGTCTATCAGTGGATGCATATTTAAATGTCAACTCAAGACCCTGCCAACTACAGTCACTGACCTGTTTCTGAACACGTCTCTTCACTGATGATCAGCTGCGAAGTCCATCTCCTAGCTTGAAGGTGAAAACTGGAAGGTAAGAAGGCAAAAAAAGATCAGTGCTCCTTCAGTCCTGGTGTCTCATGCATTTAAGTCAGAGGATCCATGGTTTTATTACATTTATCATCTCTTCTTCAATCTGAGACACCATGTATCTGGTGAACAGAAAGCGCAGAGATATTTAATGTTGCATCTGAAATTATAAAACCCAGGGTCTCTCACAACAGAGAGCCCAGGCTGTCAAAGATGCAGCTTGTGTTAAAACAGAATGTAGGATTTCATGACGCACCAGCGAGCACACACACTTGCTCCAGACTTGTCCTATGAGATCAGTTTCAGGGGCTCTCAAAAAAAAAACCCGACTGCAGGAGCAGTCCATCACCCCCAGCATCAGGAGTCATCCATCTGGTCTGTTCAGAGGTCCTTCAAATGTCATGTGGATACCTACAGGAACCAAGTACAAATTAGTCATGAAAACCTAACAAGTATTCCATCAACTACTCCCCATACAAGGATTAATTAAGCATAATACGGGTTATACCCCAAGTAACGACAGCACGTATTCTAGTCAAAGTCAGCCTCTTTATCGACACTTTATTCGACGAATTACTGATTCATGTGTCCACGGACTGCTAGGTCAATACCAACTATCTGTTAACACATTAACGTAAACTGGCAGGTTACATTTGGGAAAAGGCCTCGAGTTAGCTTTAGCAACAAGAACGCGTGGTAGCATTGGGACATTTCCGGTCCATTTTTTTCAGCCACTCCACGCTGTGTTCGTCATCTTAAAACCACAGTTTCACAATCATTACTACGTATTTCAACGTCTAGTTATTCAACGTTGCATATTTGGACAAAACGTTGGCATCTCAGGCTGGCTAAGAAGAAAATTCGATTAAATTATTAAAAGGTGGAACATTTAAAATGCATTGTAAGTGAAGTTCGCTAAAAGTACCTGTCGTTTCTTAGATCTCGCATAGCGCGAAATGTATCCTAAAGTACTTACAGTAAGCCATGTTGGTAAAGACATCAAAGGAGCAGCTGAGGTGGTGAACTGCCATCTCCTCTGGTTCCGATCAGAAAGACTGTCAACGTGTTGGCCTCCATTATAAATAGACCGCTATTGTGGCCTCATTTCCGCCCTCCATCGGACGAAGTGGGGACTTTGATCCTGTTCCTACGTGGAACTACTTCACGTTTTCACACTGTCAATTTTGTAGACTACATTTTTTGTTTGTACTTTATTAACAACTTGTCTCTCTCTCTCTCTCTGTTTGTGTGTGGTACAATATGAAACAACATTTTTTTACTACCCAGATATGATGACGAGTTGAACTAAATATGGCGCTAAAGAGGGAAGGGAAGTGACGTTAAATGTTCATCCCGCCTCCATGTTAATGGGTGAATGTTTGTCCTGAACTTAGACTTACAGGTAGCGGGAATTCCGACTTCATGCCTTAACTCTCGTATATAAGAATTGCATCAGTATTTATTGCGCAGAGATGGTGAATATGGCGATAAAGTGTAAGTATCGTTACAATTCGGCAGTGTTAAGGAAAAATACGTGCCTTGCAAATGACGTTCAGGGCAATACTATCATAGGGTGCTATTCGAAGCAGGAGCGCCAATGCAGTAACCCGTTCAACTCAGTTAGTTTAACATCTATGCTAGCGTGTGATTTAAGCCTATTTAGTTTGACAATTTAAGGCGTACGGTTTTCCGTTTCAGCTGTTGGGTATGAAGCCCGTACGTGGTTCTGGTCGGGCTGCATCAAAAGTTCCCAAACGTAACAACGGAAAAACAGGAAAGACGAAGGCTCAGCTGGCAACAGAACAAGTGAGACGGATCCCGTTCACTTCTGTCAGACATGAACGTAGACACCCTGGTTTGTAGCAACCGAACGAACTAACCAACTTGCTGCATTCTTGGTTTACAGACGGATCTCAGTGATGATTACAGCCCTACGACCACTCAACCAAACAAACCACGGAAAAGGAAAGGTCAGAATATTTGTTAACACGCAATCTCCCCAGGTATCTGCTCACCAGTGTACCCGGGATATCACCATATCCATATGACCTTATCGAGACTCGAAATATTTATTGGATTAATATACGAGTTTGTGTTTTCTGTCAAACAGCTATGGAGGGGTCTCCGTCAGCTGTCCCCAAAAAAAGCAAAGGTCAGGAAAACTTAAAACCTATACTGAGGTCTTCAATCTCTGCTCTGGAGAACATCATGGACTTGTCAATACTGTGAGTGTCAACACTTCACTTCCGAGGCTGATTAAACAGTACGTTGTAACAGATGCAATACATTTATAGATGTTGTTGGATTTATTATTGATGGAAGTGCAGTCATTAATACAGCCGTTGGACCATAGAACTGAGACAAGACGGCTTATTTGTTCACAGAGCAACTCTTGCTTTGAGACAAACAGAGAAAAGGGAGACGCAGGAGCATCTAAACAGAGTGAAAAACAGGTAAACAAAAATAACTTAAACAGAGATCTTCTTTGTGTGACTAACCCATTAAGTTGTGAGTCGTGTTTTGAGCTGGGTGTTGTCAGAACCTCATGATTACATGTAGATCATGATCCACACTCATTATTCTGTTATATGACAATAAACTGTAATTAGGGATTCATGGACTTCCTGTATCTAATCTAACTGATATATAAATGCAAGAAAAAATAAGTACGATTTAAAGGTGAAAAATTCAAATGATTGATTCATATGACCTAGTCCAGACCTGTCAGCTAATCAACCAATATTGTTTTAAAAGTCACTTAGTGACTTGATAAAGTTTCGTAAAGAGGTTTAAATAGGTTTCACTTTTTATTTTGCGGTTGACACTTCACTACTATATTTTCTGATCCTTCCAAGGTTTCTTTCTCATTGTACTGAGCTCAAAGTTGCAGCGCCGAAACAAAAAGACCTGGAACATTCCTCTCAGCGCCACAAGGAAGAAACCAAGAAGTCATTGGCTGGAAATAAAACCCTGAGCTCGCTGGAGGTGAAAGACCCCACTGTCGATTAACATTTCTGCTTCTTTGTGTGGGATATTTTAAAAATGTAACGGTGTGTTATTTTGACATGACATTTGGTACCTAAACAGTTACTTTGTAGCTTTCAGATGATCAGACTAAAGGTGAATTTACACTACAAGCGTGTGTGGGGAGACCAGTCGTGTCAATCGCAGTGTTCTCGCCAGCTGCGCTGCAGCATGTTTCAGCAGCGTCTCCGGAGCGGCTGTCACAGCTGAACTGTTTTATATTATATTATACAGTAACATTATTCCATGTTGTTTGGTCCAAACCTTCATTCTCCAGTAGGAATTTCGTTCACCTGTATTGACCAAATTCTTAATACAATATCTTCTCACCAGATTCATTAACAATGATTTTTATCTTCAGTTTGAATGCATTAAACCCTGAGGTCGTTGTGTGTACGTTTGTGTAATATCAGCGATATTTGAAATTATTTGGTTGTACTGGATGTGTTGTATTTCTGGTTTCCAGGAAGACCTGCGGGCTGTGGTCAGTGCTCTCGATAGCGCTGAGGAGCAGGCAGCCTCTTTACACCAAACATGCAGTATGCTCAGAGAGAAGGTGGAAGAGGAGGAGGAGAGAGCTAAGGAGGTAAAACTGTCGTCTTATATGTCAACAGCCAGGACCAAATGTGTCGTTTGCCCTGATCCAAACTTAACAAATCCATCTTAAAAACCTCAGTTTCCCTGGTTTGAAATACTGAAGATTTTAAGATGGATACACAGTTACTACTAATTGTCTGCATCAGACTCTACAGATAAATTATATATTGTATTTATAATATATTCATTCCATATTAAAGCCCTCTCCAAAATTTAAGATCCTATTTTTTAAAAATATTTCAGTGAAAAAACATTTACATGTCTGAGATTTTACCACGTTAAATTTCCCGACTACAGTCATCTGAAGGTGATGCAGAGACATCCGGTGTTTTCTACCTGTGATTTCTGATATTCTCTGTCTGACAAGTGTTTGTAACGTCTCATTAAAAAACAGGAAATGGCCTAGATTGTCAGATGTGATATACTGCACGTGGACCTTATTAATGCAAAGTTTCATCATTTCATCTGGTCTGTGTCAAGATCTTACAGATAAGGGGGCAGACGGTTCTCAGTCTTGAGTCTTTCCTGCCGCAAAAAGATGAACCAACATTAGAGGTAGGAAGTGCTGAAGTGGTCACAGTTTTGCAACATCAGTGTGTTTCATTCGTGCCTGTTTCTTAAGAGCTGTTCACACGTTATTCATGATGTTCATTTTGTTGTGAATAAGATGTGTATCAATGTCTGACGGGACACTTTCTCCAGAAAGGAACTGGAAGTTCATAAAATGTGCAATGTCTAGGCAACCATGGCATGTTAATGGTATGAGGTCCAGAGAAAGTGTTACACCTGGTGTTCTTCTGTGTCTCTGTTTATTACACTGCCTGATGTGTCTGTCGCACTCAGGCTCGGCTGAGACAAATGATTCCAGACACTGAAGCGGAGGTCACCGCCCGGAAACTTGGAGAAATCTTGCAGAAATCAGAGGTCATTCAAGATGCTCAGGAACTACTTGCACAAGCACATAAACACGCAGAAAGATGTCCAACCCTGCAGTAGTGTAGGTCAGACAGACTTCCAACAGCCATCATGTTTGGAATGAGAGAACTTTGGCTCAAAGAACAGATTAGTCAGTATAGTGATTCTTGAGACAAAAGTGATGGGATAAGACGAAGTCTTGGATGAAAGATTGGTAAAATAATTTGACAATGTTGTATATGACAAGAACATGAATATTAAAAGGAAGATTCACTAAATATTCTGGTGGTTAATAATGTGCACCAACAACAATGTTCTATTTATCATAGCACATGAAATCCTCTCGGACTGATACACTGACATAAAGAGTCTGTTTGTGTCATGTTCCATAGACATGACTGTTTTGTTTTTTAACATGAAGGTGTTTCCTGCCCTTTGACCAAGATGATTCACAAATTCATTTTCTGTCCAAGTAGGACTGCCCCCAGCAAGCGTGTTGCAACACAAGCAGTTTGGCACACGGCGCTGCCTCGTACCTTCATCGCCCCAGTTTCTTTGTGTCTTCTGTTTCTTGTGTTGTACATTTCTTCTCCACCAAACCAACTGGAGTTTGTTCGTGATAGAATCCTTGTCAGAACGTGTGACTGCTGGGTGGGGAAATACCTCTAGTGGGTGGATCAAACTAAACTTGTGCGGCCTGCATCGCAATAATACCTGCTCTAATAAAATATGACGATTGTTGACGTTGCTGTGGCTCCTGAGTCATTTGGTAACACTGATCTTAATCATCCAGCCCTACTCCTCACTTTTCTGCACATATGAAGAAACCAGTTCAAGGTTATTTAATCCAGTTCATTCAACTTACAAACACACACATATATAACATACATATATGCTCCTAAGAAAGCAAATGGGGAAAAAGCTTAAAATACATGACTATAAAGCACTTATCAACACTGTTGAGCTGTCAACTACATCTGGGAGTTCTTCAGAGACCTCTTCCTTATGGACTCTGTGGAGTCGTTATTGAAAAATCGTTCAATAGTGGAGATAAGTGACGCTCGGACAACGTGGCTCAACCCTCGTGCAGCGAACACGTACAGTACGGGGTTTAGAGCGCTCTTGATGTAAACCAGGTACAGGGAGATGTACGATCCATACTCAGCTCCACGACGCAGATCTCTCTCGTCAGGCCATCTCTCCGTTAGGGCCTGCAGGAACCGACAGACAAAATATGGCACCCAGCAAGTGAGAAAGAGGAGCATGGTAAAAAAGAGCACATGGTACATCCTGGTCATCCTCTGGGCACCTGAGGGGGATGAGAACGTTGAAGGTGGGGGCACTGCTTGCCGAATGGTGAGCAAAACAGCTAAATTACTTCCCAAGAACACCAGCAGGGGCAAGATGAAACCCGCTACAGTCTCTGTGACAACGAGCCCTGTGTCAAACTTGCCGCTCTCCCGGCATTGGTATGTGCCATTAATTTCCTTCAGGACAGCGCTGTAAAGGTAAGGGGTGGACAGGACGGTGGCGAGCAGCCATAACAGCGCACAGACCAAAGGAACGGCCCAGGGGGGGCGGCGTAACCGAGCCCACACTGGCTTCAGTAGACACAAGCATCGCTCCAGGGCCACGGCGCAGAGGAGGAAAGATGAGACGTACAACCCTAGGCCTCGCAGGAATATGATCAGAAGGCAGAAAGTCTGGCCAAAAGGCCAACTGTAGTTGTTAGCGAGGTAGCCCAACATCAGCGGGGTACGCAGGAGCAGCACGAGGTCTGACAATGCTAAGTTGAGGACGTAGACCCGGAAGCTGCTGGCAGCGCGCGTCTCTTCTCCGCTACCTCTGCGTAGCCTCAGATTCCGATGACTCCGTAGCGACCAAACCACCAGCCCGTTCAGAGGAACACCCACCTGGAGGAACGAAAGCAGACAGCTGTCCGTTGACATGATATGAAACATGATGTGAGTTTTTGCCACCTCATAGTCATTCATCCATATACACCGTATGTCATTCATTTAGATAAAAATCAAGACAAAACACTGACCCCAAAACAAAATTATGAAACAAAACAATGGGTGAAACAGTTCTTTTAGGTGTACTTAATCACTAGAATGAAAAAGATGTGTTTCAAAAAATTTATTCACTGAATCATTCAAATTTTAAATAATATAAATAATATTATAATAAAATATTCAATATTATAAAATATTGAATACAATATTTACAATATATATATAAAATATAATAATACTATAATAAAATATAATATGAAATATTATTATATTATAATCAAATCGTGTATTAAAGTCATGTTGGTTTCATTTAGTTATTTACTGTTATGCTATCAAATGTTATATGTTAATAATGTATTTACCTGTGTTTATCTCTTAGTGTTCAGATACAGTCAATGTCATTATCAGTGTACTACCGCTACCGTTATTTTCTCCTGTACGGTCACACCAACAGGCCAGTTGTTTCTCTTTTCTATGTTACTCAGTTCCTGGTTTGCAGCTCTAAATATAAATGTGTTTGTTTACCAATTCAAAAAGCACCATGTTTCCTGCTCATTGTTCAGATTTGTCAGGATGCAGTGATAGTGGAGGCTTTTGATTATAATGGACACATCTCTCACCAGGAAGATGAGTAAGGTAACTGCCATTTGGACTCCTTTGACTGCCTCTGCCTGCCACGAAGAGTTTGGGCTTGTCTGAAGTTGGTGAACCCCATGGATGGGACTCTTTGTCCCATTCATATCGTCTACTGGCACGTTGAGCTGAAACAGTCTGATGACAGATCGATTCATAAAAGAGGAGCCAGGATGTTGATTTTCTGATGAAACAACAGCAAAACGTGCAACACGCACGGTTGCGTATGAAAATGGATTTCATATCAGTTTCACAACCTGGTGTCCTCACTGACACACCACAAACATCTTCTATACGCTGATGACTGGATGTTTTTGATGGACTGCAACCAGATCTTAATCTTCCCGAAACAATCATCTTTACAACTTTGGATGAATCTGTATAACTACATCATGCATGATCCTGATGTTTAACCTCACCTTAGGAAATCATAGATACCTGCACAGGAACCATCGTCTGTCCTACCTGCGAGTGTCCTACTGAGGTGACTGGCGACAGTCAAGGAGGTCGACACAGATCAATTAAACACTGCTTCAGGACACCTCCACTGTTGGTGAGCAGCTGGAAAGAGGACAACAGTGCAAACATGTCTATGCTAATGATAAAACGGAAGCTTTGGTCTTCAGTGGTAACCTGCTCTGAACACACTGATCACACACGTGCTTCAGTGATCACAGCTGATAAACATTCATTTCATAATTTCTGTTTAGATTTAGTGAATACGTGTCTTACCTCCTTTGTATTTCTTGCGTGGAAGAAATGGAGCAAATAAAGAAAAAGAGTAGCGCCTGAAGTTTATATAAGCTCTCTCTCTCTCTCTCTCTCTCTCTCTCTCTCTCTCTCTCTCTTTCCTGTGTGTGATTGCAACTCACCCACCTTGAACTCCCACCTTGAACGTGTATGTGTGTGTATGTGTGTGTCTTCAGCATTCCTCATCGTTTTCATCAGGAGAGAACTTGAATCAGTCCTTGTGAATAATTAAGAAAAGAAAAGTAGCTGCACAACGTTCTGTCTTTAGTAGCTGAAAGACAGTGAGAGATGTGTCAGGAAACAGGGAAGACCGGATGGCCGTTCACTTTTTTTGATCCAGTGTGGGTTTTTTAGGACTCCCGACTGACTATTATATAACAATTTCAATCCTTTTCAAGTGAGTGTTTCAATGCACTAACTCGTCATCTCTGTTTATCAGATAAAACAACAAAACAATGAAATAGATTCAACGTAGAAGTAGTGACAGAACATGGACTAAAACAAACTAAACTGAAAAAAAAAAAAAGGAAATACAATTATTGAAGAACATGCAAATGTATTGCACACCATGTATAACAAAAAATAAAACGTCACATAGGAGTTAAATAACAACTGAGTTTGTGCCGCTACACACCTTGGACAACAAATAATTGCTGGGTTTCTCACAGGAAACTGTGGCTGTTAATTCAGGCTGTCAGTGTCTGATTTTTTTCATGTACAGTGCAGTACAAGTGAATAAAGTCATTTAATACAAAACATTAAGGCAAAACCATAACTAGCTGAGGTGCATCTGCACACATTTCCCTTTTCATTTTGGTGAGAATGTTGTAGGACATATTGCTTGGCAATTTCTGTGATTACAACAAGAGCAACGACGACAACAAAGACACCTCAGAGCATTTGTTTATTTTGTTTTGTTAAAAGAAATGTTGTTATTTCTGGCAGCAACAGCGATGTTGTCTTTTTCCTTTATGTTTTTCTGGGATGTACATATTTAATCTTTCAGGAGAGTCAGGAGACAGCTGATTCCCTCTGTGCCTTCTTGGGCTTGTACACTGTTGACGGCCGTAATAGTGAACGTTTACCAGTAGATGGCGCAACTGCTCATTTGGTCGACAACAATCGTTGGTCATTAGATCATTTATGGAAAACTCATCGACAGTATAAATGAGTTGTAAAGGATTAGAAGTTTACAAGAGCCTTTACATACTTTACAAACTGGTTATGTTTTATATCCAGTGTTTGAGAGTAACTCCAGCATGTAAAGGTTTTAATTAGAAAATACAAATGATCAATAGTCATAATAATAAATACAAATCAATAATCAGTTATATTTCTGGAGGAAAATGTGTCATTCACTTAAAATTCACTTCTATAGACTGATGATATTGAACCTAGTCCATTTGTTGAAAAGTATTTATTATTTGTGGGGTGTTTTTTTTATTGAATTTGAACAAATTATAATGATGTTGTGAAGAATTTGTGTATTTTGTGTTTTTAAAAGGACTTTGACTGTCAGTGTGAATGCTGTTGCTGACACATCTCAACATTTGAAGCAGTTGAGAACATTCATCCAACATTCGTTTTCAAACAGTCATCAAATGTAATTAGTTACATTACTTTGGTAACTTGCAATTGTAACCACTTACATTTCCAAAGTAACTTTACCAGCACCGATATTAGTGCTGATAATAATGTCAGCTGCTGAATAATAGATTTATACTTTCCAGGTTTGTTGTTTGAATATATTTCAGCCTTTTAATATCTAAGAGTAAATAGACACAAAATGTAGACAGACATGAAAGTGAGGCAACAGAGTCTCTGTTCATCTATAAATGACAAACAAAACTGATGATTTTACAGTAGAATATGTAGAGATCATGTCCAGTGATATTTTTTTTTGTGAAACGTACTTTGTTGGTAAGAATTATCAGTGAGTATGCTTAAGATTTTACAACGGCCTTAACGATCCTTACACAAATAGAAAACACTTGAAATCCATTTAATTTATATTGTCCACTGAAAACATACGAGACTACGACGAAGAAAGCAGATTCAAATGTTTTCAGAATAATTATGTAATAATCAATTATAATAATGAATCAATTGTCACATAAAGACATTCATGTCTAAACACATCAAGAGATGATATTTTTTTAAAAACACTGATGAGCAGCTGCTGAGAGACAAAGTCTGTCACTGGAGCACACATATATTATATCAGTAAATGTACATTACAAACGTTCATCAACCTGTTCATTTTCACTCTACAATAGGAACACGTTTCATAGTTTGTTCTTGGTGAACTCTGGAATGCGTCAGTTGTCATATCTGATATGACATGATAATATTTACCAGATCTGATGGTTAAAACTGGATGACTATTGTACAAATGGTATACTGTGTGAGATAAGTCCCTTCAGCAAATGTCAAGAAAAACAACAACAACCGAATTTTAGTTGCAATTTACATGATTCGTATTTACATTTTCATTTTCAACCAGCTTTGGTAATTCCACCTATGAAGCTCACCCACACTTCCTGTAAACCTGCTAATTTTAGCTGCAGGGTTTTTGTCACCGAAGGAACCTGAATGAAAGAGTAACAGTCTGTACGCTGTTGTTCATACAGTTGGCAGAGATGAACATTACTGTGAAGGAGTCAGGGTGTATCCCTAAGAACAAGAGTGACTGGGGCCACTTTGGGATTTTTCCTGGCGTTATACATCAGTGGGGGTGATGACTGACATATGACCAAAGCATGTCAGCTGTATGTGTCAGCCATGTGTCCATGCCTACATGGAAACACACAACGAGACAGAGGAAGTATGGACAGAGCCCAGTACATCTGGGCTGCAGAAACAGAGAGTAATCCTTTCATTTCTGGTTTCCACACAAGCTCTTGAGAGAATCGAAAGTCAGTGAAGGTTACTAGTAGTGAAGGTGGTAAAGATGAACTATGTTTGGTTTGTCCCTTCACTTGAGCTTCTAACCCCAATATGAAAGTAATCTCTGGACAAATATTCACCATTGATGTCTGATGGGAGACAGAGAAACACTTTAAAAACAACATGCAAACATATGACAAACTCCTTGAACTTGTTACAAGAGGAGACAGAGCTGAGAGAAAAGGACTGAGGAGGATGACATATTGCACTCTGTGAATTTCCAGTATGTGCTGGGAAACGGGGACTGTCCCCTGTTGTGACTCTGCTACATCCCCCACCTCCTCATGTCCTTTCAACCTTTTCACTTCAGCTGCTACATCATCCATCTGTCTTTTCTTGACTGTTTCCTCAACACTCACCGGATGATGATGTACACGACACGAGTCCACTGAGTGAATGCAAGAAAACAAAAAAGGTTCGCGTGAGGATGCAGCGAGCATCAGTCAGCGCTGGAGAAAGAATGTGGATAGGTGGTGAGCGGTGGCCGGGGAGGCACCTTCTCTTCTCAGAAACCGAGCAGTATGACTTGGTGACTGGTTACCACAGTCATTTAGTGGAAAAGGGTCTCTTTCAAAATCCCCACCACTGACACTCCTGTAACTGTCAAACACAAATCCAGTTCATCCCACAACACCCTGCAAAACATTTCTTAGGGTCTTTAGAGAAAGGGAATGCAAGTTCATCATGAGAGCGCGCTAATTACCTCTTGGCAACAGAAGCATAGCATGTGGTAAAATTGTTGAAAATGAGTTATTCACTTGTAATATTTCTCTTTTCGAAAAATGTCTTCTGCACAAATACCTGAGACTGAGACAGTTTATGAGCTTATTAGTGAGACAGTCTGTCACTGGTCAGGAGGATTCATCCTCCTGGGACCGTATTTTGTCAGTCTGCGAAAAGGCGGACCAACCCTCCGACTGTTATCTGCGGAGGTAGTGATGCTAAGATTCTTCTAGTATCTCCCAGCACAGTTTATTGTGCTAGCTTAGTGATTGTGACAACATGTTCAAATGTGGTCTTGCAGTTCATCTTTTTACATGTAAACATGATGCCTCAGCGTAAGCCGAGCTGTCATCACTTTTGATGACAGTAAATAACCTGCTACTGTGAAAGAAATGAATATATTTTCTACTCATTTACATAAATAACAATCTCGTGCATAATTTTGTTGCCATTTTTTTTTTGGTTTTGGTCATTCTGACGGAGGGGAATTTCACATGTTGCCCACGCCCCTAGAGAGCACATATATATAAGACCTGTAAACCCACGTGTTGGTTTACTGTTCAACGAGGGAGAGACAGACATACAAAGGACGGAGAGGAGAGAGAGAAGAAGTGGAGAGATGCGCCGTGGAGACAGGTCAGAGCTGCCAGGTGAACGACAATCAAACAGAGAATTACAAACATCGTTTAGAATTGGATTTAGACTTGTATGTATAAGACCTGTAACATCCTTTCGTTGCTCTAAAATCTCAAGGGTGCGATAGCGATGTAAGATGATGAACAGATGAATTTATTTTAAAGTGTTTAAAATTTATTTTAAAGTATTTTAAAATGTTAAGGCTGATCCACATGTCGGATGTTCAGGCTGGTCAAACAAATGTGAAGTGAATAATTACACACATCGTGGGAGAATGGTGGTTCCAAGTTCTGTAAGTTGTGTTCAGAAAGAGAAACTCCCCACGAGTCAGTTCACAACATCGGTAAACATACTAACAAGTCCTGTAACTTACACTTAACCTGGTAAGTTACCATGACCGGAATGACCGAGAACCTTCACATACATGTACATGTACAGAAAATACGACGTGGTATCTGTGAATTTAGGTGAGAGTTGTCAACACCGGTCGGTGTGTATCAGATGTGGTCGGACTCTAGAAGAAACAGACCTGACGTCTGTTCTGTTTGTTCAAATAAGAGGCTGTTTTATTCCAACCAACAACACCCAACAATGTGTCCAGATACTGACACAGGGCTCCTTTACTTTTGAAGAAAAAAGCAACAAGTGAAGGTATTAGTGAACATGGTGGATACTGAGGATTTGCCTTTCCAGCATTTTTCTGTGGCACTAAAAAAACAAAATCCCAATGTTGGCATTGACAAAATAAACCAAGATTACGTGACTGAATCTCTGGGTGCTGCAATGTTCGTTCTGTAAACTGCACATTATGAATTATTATCATGAATGAGCTCTGTCACTCTTCTTGGTGCCAGAGGAGAAGTCTGGTCTCAGGTTGAGGTTAATGCTAATCGTGATAGGGGTTGTTCATGATCAGACACCTACCATGTTAGCATTAGCTTCACGTTGGGAGATTTCATCGTCAAGGCTGCACCTCGCTGCCAGTGCAAACAAGAAGAAGAAGAAGAAGAAGAAGAAGAAGAAGAAGAAATCATTGGGTGACTGAGGAATATGACACATAAACAGAAAAAAGGTGGTTTCAGGGGAGGGAGGCGGGTTGATAGGATGCTTGATTACGCTGAAAATGCTCATCTATTTATGGCAGCAGACATTTCCAAAACATGAAGGAGGCAGCAGGGTGGATGTTGTAAATGAACAACTGTATTCAAGATGAAACTAGTTGAATCAGAGCTTTTAAAGAACAAATCTGTTTTAAATCAGTTTCTATATGTCGGTCACACTGTGTTGTAATCTAAAGCAGAGGTGTCAAACATATGGCCCACAGGCCTAAAGTGGCCCACTAGAGTGTCCAATCCGACGTTCCGGAAAGAGTTGCAAAGAATGAAAGTTACATAGAGAACATCATCTGCAACTGTCAATAAAAGTAGCTGCTGTTCTTCTTTCACTATTTTCGTAACACTGAGAACCAGAGATAAATTATTTCTTGTCCTTTAAAGCTCAACTTTTCTGTGGTGACTCAGACGTGGAAATGTATGTAAATTTAAAATAATTTCAAGATCTGGACAAGTTATTGTAACTATAAATTAAAATACCATATTTGTCAGTTCAGATACCTGTTACTAAATGATTCGTACCTTTGTCGGTCCACTGTTGTACTGTACATGTGTAAATGATAAACTGTGGCAGAATATTGATAAAACTGATAAAATTCACTTCTTTTTCTGAAGTAATTTCAGGTTGTTAATATTGTAAAAGGATAGAAGGATAGAAATGTAAACATTTCCATAGTGTACTCGTACAAAAACAAAGAGAAACATTTTGGAAATGAGTTTGACACCCCAGCGCAAAAAGATTTAACCCAGAAAATATCAAGGTCTGTGTTACAGACATCCAAGACACAGTGAGCACGGAGTTTATTATCTGATTTCAGTGAATTTATCACTGCATCAGTGTCATCTACATACAATATGGAGTCATGATGAGTCCGGCTACTGACGATTCAACTTGAAACTGAAGTAAACAGATATGTCAAGAACATGCAGGCATTTTTAAGACATGGAGGAAATGTGCTGCCATTGTTGACTTAATAATATTAATGTTCATTTCTGAAGGGAACGCCTGTTTAACATCACCCATTGAACAAACCACCGGCTCATATTCCTGACATTCTGTTTGACATGTTTGCTGTTGCTGGTAACACCGTCCCATGTTTCAGATGTGGGTTGTGTGACTTTATGTTTGCTGCCGCTGACTGCGTGCGGCTCATGTGTTTGAGGATTATTTGAATTAAACATGGAGAAAACAGAAGTCAGATCTTGAGTATTCATGTTCTCAAACCGCCCGTTTCCTGTGTAGTCAGCGTCAATCATACTCAAGGTTTTAAAATGAATTATAAATATGAAAGATGCAGGCAGCACACACACACACACACACACACACACACACACACACACACACACACACACACACTGCCCCCTCTGTTAGGGATACAAACACATTTCAGAGCAGTTCAGCTGTCATTTGTGATGCTTTAGTAGTCTAGCACAAGCTTGTGTAATCTTTTAAACCACTTTGTCAGTAGTTCAGATTTCCCCTTAATACAGGATTTTAAAGAAAATCCTTCCGCCCCCGTCCATCGGACAACAATAAACGAACATTCAACGTGTTCATGTTAGGTGAAAGCAAGCCACTGTGTGTTCAGTGGTTCTAAAGTGAATCTAGATGAGATGTACACATGTTTACAGTGAGTTTATTCAAGGTAATCCAACACCACATCGACCTGCTGGACCGTCAGTCAAATCTGAACTTCACACGTGCTTTTATATTCATTAACGGGGGAAAGTGGTTGGTTTCATTTGGATCAAAGATCACTTACAAGAGTCTGTGTGAGTTCTTGATTGAAGGTGATAAATGTATAATGATCTGAAAATAAATGTTGCTTTGTAGATCTAAAATGACCTAAATGATCTAAAAATCTTTATATTTTGGATATTATGGGACATTATCGTCACTGCAAATGGGTGAATGCCGATGTACAACAGCATTCAATCCCATCCCCGTCCTCTCCTTTTAAAACATACACTCAACATTTGCTCTTGTATTTACTTTGTGTTCAAATATTGTAAAATGTCAAATGCGTGGTTTGTTTTTCCATGTGAACATGTTCGTATTCAAATAAAATGTTCATAGAAAACAGCATGAACTGATGATTTGAGCATCTTCACAATGAAACACAACACTGTTTTTTAAATGGCACACAATAAATAGCAGATACACAATAAATAAACTTGTTGGTGTATTTATTCCTTGAATCTTTTTTGTTTGATAGTGTGTGTGTATAAGAGTACAAGTAACAACAACTTCTCCTTTGATACTGTTTAGGTATGGAGATGTTTACATTTAGTGGACTATAACTGTTGTATACATATTATTAAGAACCAGACATTATTAATAATTACAGCAATAATAGACAACATCACAATGTACTGGTCACAGATCTCCATAGAAAAACATATTTTACTGTATGATTATAATGATTATAACAACTTTCCAACTGATTCACCACTGAAGCCAAAGTAGAAGCTATGAACCCTTAGAGGTCCACAGACACACCAACGGGGTTCTGTTCATATTTTCGTCATCCCGTACTACTCCGAGGAAGGCGGCTCAGACATTGGTCGAGATTCTCTTCTGTCCAGGTTGAATTTCTTCACATCCTCCATGCTTCAAAGCTGGAGTTAGAGAACCTGTAAGGAAGGGTGATCGATCTGGAATTCACGGCATTGATCTCTCACGGTTTATGGGAAACTAACCAATGAACATTCTAGAATCACTGAGGATCCACCCTCCCTAATTCACCCCGGGGAAAATATGGTGAAAAAATATCACATATTTTTACACAATAGCACACACCTCATGAAGCCTGACAGGTAATATGAAGTGAACATACTGTAGAAAAACAACACAATGTATGCAAAACAAAACAAAACAAAAACCATATACACAATGTCCTTTCAGACATGTTTTGTCCAGTTATGTTTCTACACATTTTTCCTTCATACACATACATTGTTATCGCTGGTTCTCACTAAAACGTTGCAACACCAAATGCACAAATTAATAATTTCAGTTACTTTTGTTGAAAACTTGCATTTGATATCTTTTGTATTTTCTCTCTTTAAGGAAGTGATTGGATCTTCTGGCTGTCCGAGTTTGTATGTTTGACACCCCTGCTTACACTGCTCATAGGCTTCCTTTATCCATTCCTTCATTTTTTACATAAATAAAAAAATGTGGAAAAGATGCATTCAAAGACATCAACGTTAGATGCATTTTTTGAAGATATTCTCACAATAAAGTTCATGATGGGCTACTGGAACAACCTGAACACAGGTTTTCTGTGGTGACTTCAAGAACACACGGTCATACCGACCCTGGTGTCCCCCACGCATGAGCCGGCACTGGGCGGACCTGTCGGTCAGCTGATGGCTGAAATACTCCACACAATCTCTGTCCTACATGGATTTCGTCACTGGGGGTAATTTTTAGGCAATTACGCACAATGTGGAAAGATCCATTCAAGTGGAGGAGGAAGAGCCACAACTTGACGGGACATCAGTCAGGAATGTTTCCTCTCCGCGCCCCCAGACGCACCGGCGACATGCAGAGGCAACCGATTTTAGCCTCTTTCAACTCTGGTTCATGAAACCGAGCCCGTTCCTTCCTGTGATGGGGACAAACACATGGAGCTGCGGTGCCGTCATCCTGCTGGCCGTCGTTTGCTCCTGCTGTGCCGCCACCCTGGAGTCTGTCACCTGGAGCAGCTCCAACCCAAAGTGAGTGGATGAACTGGAGATGCACTTTGTGCTGCAGCTTCGCTCCTTTCAGTGCATCCTGACGACAAACACTGCATGCATGTCAGTGGATGTCTTGTGGTGATACTGTGAGCCACTGCGAGTATTTGTCGATTGATCAGTAATGACTGTTAGAACATGTCTGGTTCCTTTGTGAACAGAACAAATGACTGAAATGTTTGGAATTGACTGATGTTGATTATTGATCTGATTCCATCTGCTACAACATCTCGTGTTTCTTTTCCTCTCTACACCCAACTGTGTGTGTTTGTGGTTTTGGACTGCTGGTCAGCATGTTGTGAAATCTGATTTCCTGATAAATGTGGAGACACAAATCTCTGAGTGCTACTTGTGGATTACTGCTTTTGTTTGTGCCCGCACAGATTTACTCCTGGCAAAGGTCTGGTCATCTACCCTCAGATAGGGGACAAGATGGATATCGTTTGTCCACGTGCGGATCCCTCTGAGGGGGGAAAGGAGGAATTCTATCGAGTGTACTTGGTCTCCAGAAGTCAGATGGAGCGCTGCAGCATCGACACGACGGACACCCCCTTGCTGAACTGTAACAAGCCACACCGAGATGTTAAGTTCACGTTCAAGTTCCAAGAGTTCAGCCCAAACCTTTGGGGACTGGAGTTCCTGAAGGGGAGGGACTATTACATCACCTGTAAGTCTCTGTGGGTGAGGTTAGACTCACGCCTGAGTGGAGCCATCGCTGTCTGTTGGGTGCGACGTCCTAGAATCAGCAGGCCAGAGACACACGCTGCCGATTTCTACATATGGAGCAACCTTCCAATATTTGCTAGCAACAGTTTTCTCCATCCCCTCCCAAAAGGATAGGAGGCCATCGTCCTCCTCCGCTCGCCCTCTCTCAGTTTGTCATTTTGAATAAGAATCAGAACGGTGGCCTCATTATTGGACTGCTGTCGTTTTAACCAGCATCTTAGTTGCAAGCGATGCATGAGATAGTGAGCAAGTCTGACCATGTAGCCTCATCCGCCTCGCCACGCTCTGACAGCACACGCCGCTCTGGTGTGATTCCAAGGGCTTACATGCCCCAAATCACACAAGGCTTTGACAGCATCAGGCAGATTTGACGGGAGCTTTCGTGGCAACGTGGCCTGTCGCCTGTGAGATGTTGTTATCTGACCTAAATGCTCCTAAAAATTGTGTGTGTGTGTGTGTGTGTGTGCACGTGGACATGTGTGCATGAGAGAGAGAGAGAGAGAGAATAAGTGTGAGTGACAGGGGTGATCGAGAGTTCTTGGTGTTCATGTTTGTGTTTTTCAGAAATAATTCTCTTTTTCCTTTTGACTAAAGTATATTATGAAACAAAAGGTATAAATCTGATCCATGAATCATTTTGCACTGAAATAGTTTGTTGATTAATTGTTTGACTCATATAAAATCAGATTCATTTTGCTCATTTCACCATTTTCTGACATTCTACTCAGCAACATATGCATGATTTAAAAGAAACATGAGGATTCCTCAGTAATTATAAAAACAACACGCTGCAGGCAGAGTATTTTACTGTGTTATTATACATTTACTGTGTGTGTGTGTGTGTGTTTTCCTGGTTAGAAGTGATGCAACATTTGGTAACTGGCTAAACTCATATATATGCACACACATATATATGCAACTTTCTCGCTTATGATGCATTCATGACCAGTAATGGCCTTTTCTGCTCCCTCTTTCTCCATCAGCCACATCTACAGGCGCTCTGCACAGTCTGGATAATACTAATGGCGGCGTGTGTCGAAGTAAATCCATGAAGCTTGTGCTGAGAGTCGGCCAAAGTAAGAATCTGTGTGTGCCAGCGTGTTGATCTGATGAGCGATGCCACATGTACACATGTTCATTCAGTTGTTACGTGTCTAATACAAGTATATCACATACTGTGTATCACATACTGTATATCACATACTGTATATCACATACTGTGTATCACATACTGTATATCACATACTGTATATCACATACTGTATATCACATACTGTATATCACATACTGTATATCACATACTGTATATCACATACTGTGTATCACATACTGTCTATCACCTCCCTGGAGTTCCTCAGTGGTCTGATAATCACAAACATCATATCTGTCATGACTTATTACCAATCCCTTGTTCAAACCTCTGGCAGCTTAAAACCATCAGTATTATGGGGCTTGACATTATTTGGTCAGTCTGTGACTGAATAATCTCTTTCTTCCTGTCTGAACGTCTAAATACCCGATGGTCAATGGTCGACCAATGCTTGTCACTTATCATGAACCGTAAGTATTGACACTCATTACAATGTGTGTTTTGCACAGTCAAATGTGAATTCAAAATACCTCCCCTCTTTCTCTGTCAGTACAAGTTGCAGAATATACAAATGTGCAAACATTCTACTTCCCATAAGTTCTACTGCAGGACTCAAGATGTCTCCTGTTTCCGTGTAAAATCGTCGTTGTATTTCCAGTTTTTCAGTCTGCACATCATACATGTTCATACATTTTAGAACATGAATGTCTCGGAAATCAGACATTTAACTGTAGCAACGGGATGATACATTTTTTACCAGATTATAAACGTGCTCCTTTAATTTAATTGGTAAAGTTGTTAAATGTGAAATCTGAGAGTGAATTATTCTCATAATGAAACAATGATTTCAGCATCAGTTTAAATTTGATGTTCAGAGTGGACTTTCTTAGAATTAAAATTAGAGATTCTACACATGTGCAACGCACATAAATTACTTGTATTCTCACAAACAAAACAAAAAACACATTTCATGCATGGAAATATTTATTCTTTTTCTAGTTTCAATGTACTGAGACATTAGAGTAAGTTTATATTTGTACCTCTGTATGTAATCCAATGTACAGACTTATACTGCTGCATTAAAAGAGGGAGAGAGAGAGAAAGATGGTCACAGGAATGTGAAGCATTATTCACATGAATAATTAAATACTTTACTTTCTACTTTCAGATGAAAAATCAGCATTTTCGGTATTTCTTCATCTGATCATCCGGAGCTGCCTTCCTGCTGTGTTTACAAACACAGGAGTAAACAAACATTTAACAGCAACAGAAAACATCCCAAATTGGGATTAACTCATAATCTGGTGTTTATCCTCTCTCATTTTAAGAATTGTGTCAAATTGGGGATTTTCAGTGTTTTCAGTGATGGTGGCTCATGATTTTTGTTTGACATTAAACATCTAATCGTGTACTTATTTAGTCTATTAAATTGAATATATATTCAGTCGCATTGATACGTAACAAATAATGAACTGTAACAATAATACAATATAATACAGCATAGATCAGTCGTACAGGAAAAGAATATTCATATGATTCATAACTCCAGCTCAAATCAGAAATTCCCCTTTGTCATTGTTGCTCATGGTTTATTCCTGCCAGTTTATTTTAAAATACCATCTTTCTCTGCTTTAGTTTGTGATTTCCAGTTTTTTTCCAAAATTCTGTTTGAAAGTAGAGAAAGTGCTGCCTTCGGTTTTGTGTGTGTGTAGGTGGAGAGAGCGATAGCATCAGTGACACTTTTTCCAATTTAGAAAAAAAAGGTTTTAAACTTTTCTGGTCAACTGAGATCAAAAGATGTGACGTGTTCCGATCTGCATAGCAACAAAGGTTCATAAGAACCAGTGCGGAGAGATTCTAGTTCTTCATTTGATTCTAAAGAACAAACACTGAGGATTTAACCACATGTCATCAGAGCTGGAAACTTCACCTACACAGGGCTGACAAACACAGTTGACAGTGGAAAGAACGATGTATGTGAGGCAATTTCATGTTTTGCTTCGCTCCAGGTTCTTCAGATCCACCTTCAACACTCCAGGAATCCCCCACCAGATTTCCACCCACAAGAGCAAAGTCCAAGCCGAAGGATCCCCCAAAAGAAAAGGATGTCGGTAGAAAAACTGGTATGAAGATCAACATTTTGATGTGAAACTTGCCCAGTGACAAACACACTGCCTCAACATTACTATTTGTTGTGCCCTGTGGACAGGATTCTGGATTCACATATTTCATGAAATTAAGAAAAACACAAAACATGACAAAATCTGGGAATAATATCTTAAATCTTAGAACTGAATCCGAATCATTGAAAAGAGAGTTTGACTGCTGACCACATGAATCTACAGAAATAACTGGTTTGAAGAAAACACATGACTGCTGACAAACCAGGAAAGAATCAGGTCTCAGCCTCTGCTGAAACCCTCTGGGTCCATAAGCGTCACTGGCTTTCATTCTATCCGGGAACATTGTCAGATTGTCAGGTTCCTTTTTTTTTTTTTTTTTTTTTACTTTTCCTATATCTAACGTGATTCTTAAGGGGAGGTGTGTGGCCCCCTGGTGGTATATGCATGTACTGCAGGTGAGCTAAAACGACCTTTAGTTCTGGTTTAAATGCTCCTGTGGTATTTCTACGTTTGTGAATTTACAAATGTATACATGTCCTGGAAATTCTTTACAAATGTCTTGTCAATTTCCAATGTCTATGCCTGACACGTGTTTGCTTAACGAATTACAAACATGAAACCGTTTATTTCAGCGCAGCTTTTGGTGGTTTTGTGTGCACCTTTGTGCTTGTGAATGGCCACACAGTTAAGGCCATCTGTGGTTCACTTCGAAGGTGTGTGTTGTCAAAGAGACAACAAAGATTTGTACAGTCTGGCTGGGGTACATGGGTTCATAGGTTTCAACAGATACAGTCAACGCTCTACTGTAAGAGTAAATGTTATTGTTTGTGTAAAATAATATATATGGCAGTTCACTTTTGCTGAATCACGGTACCGTCCAAATGCATGGACAGTGGAGAGTGCTCACTACAAACTAGTAATCCAAAGTAGAATTTGTCAACTTAATCAAATCTCTCTGTCCATGTAACAATATGTAAATCATGAACACCCAACCCCTTTCTTCTCTAATTTTATTGTCAGTTATGATAAAGTTTAATAATGAATAATGAAGCCCATATGTCTGATTTTGCACACTCGCATACGTTGTCTAATTAGGACTGAATAGTTCCACTGAAGTCTGTCAGGGACAGAACTACAGGCATTTCAAACATTAACTTGTTTACTGATGAAAATGTAATAAGTCATTTCCAGCACTTCACCCATGGACACAGCGTATGTGGCAGCAACAAACATTTAATCTCTGTGAGCCAAATCTCTTTAGCAAAAGGAATCATGTCACATATCAAGATGTTCTGGAGACATGATCATTGGCTGGGGGGCTTCCACAATAAGTCTAACAATAAGAATAACACAATAAGAACTACATCAGAACCAATTTCCAGTTTTTTACATCACTTTTCCCCATATTATATCTACAACTTATGTATCTTCTTACCAGATATTTAAACTGTCGTATGCAACACTAATATTTGTATTTATACCATTGTCAGTCCTGTTATCGACACTAATAGTCCGTGTGTAGGAGCTTGGCTGATATACTGTGCAGTGGGATGGTTGAGGGTCCAATAGTGTTTCCTCCGGGAAAGAAGAAGAGTCCTTTGAAGATGTTGAAGGGTTCTAGAGATCAGAACACATGCAGGAATTGTGTAGCAACCTCAGGTTGTCGTGGAGTGAGGATCCTTCCCTGCCTATGATGTTGGAACTGTTCCTTCTTTCTACCGACCACCAGTCAAGTCATAGTTTGTCGGTTCTCTTGTGACGCTTAGAAAACTGACTGTTGTCATAGAAACCCAACCTTCACAAGAGCAAGGGAGGAAAAACGTCAGGGCAGATCAAACACTACATGTGGATGGCCTTCTGCCTCGACCAGTCGGGGTGCAACAACAGGGAGCGGGGTAGGAGAGAAGAGAAAGAAGGGAAGGGAGGGAGAGGAGTGAGGAAAGCAGCAGGAGATAGAGGACAGAAGGACAGAGGACGTCCTGACAAACAACAGTTTGTTCAATAGTAATTACGTCTGTTAAAACGGTTCTTATCTTCTAAAAGTCAAACAGTTTGCCTTTGTCCATGTGTAGACTGAATAAACTCTGCCCCCATCCCCATTCTGAACCCACTCTCATTACGGTTCCAGCTCCACAGAGCGTCGGGACGTACAAAGGCATTAAACCCGCTTCTCCTTCTTCTACCTTTCCTCTGTTCTCCGTCGCAGACGCAGGCTCAGAACCAGAGCCGACAAAGCCCGATGGCAGTGTGAGACTGTTTATATGGGTCGTCTCCAGCTGCGTGATCCTCCTCCTGGTCGTCGTCACTCTGTCGGCCCTGCTGTGGAGGTACCGCCGCCGCCATCGGCACCACCGCGTCCCAGACAGCCAGCAGTCGGCCTCTGTGTCCCTCAACACTTTAGCTGTGCCAAAGAGGGACAGCATCAGCAGCGACAACAACGGATCCGACCGCAGCGACATTGTCTTTCCCTTGCAGGCTTCTGACAGCATGATTTGTCGCCATTACGAGCGTGTGAGTGGTGAATACGGCCCCCCTGTATACATAGTTCAGGAGATAACGCCCCAGAATCCCACCAACATCTACTACAAAGTCTGACGGTCGCTGCTGACGGCGACGCCGTCGACGCTACACTTTGGACGTCTGCAGGGGGACGACAACGTGGAGACGCCTGTCTGACAGCAGCGTGACTGAATTCTTTGCAATTAGTGAGTCATCACATCCGAATCGATTCCAGTTTTTGACTCAGAGACATCTGAAGTCCCTGCACTGACATGTTCTCAACATGTTTCATATCATGTGGCAACTTGACTGGATCAAATTGTGTTTTTATTCTGTTTAGTGAAATGAAAGTCCTGACAGTTTTAATGGAATCGACATTTAAGATTTCCGATCAACCTAGCTTTGATTGTCATTTTTATTGTGTAAGGAACTGTGTAAATATAGTTGTCTTAAGCCAAAGCTGACGCATCTCCAAACGTTGAAAACCTTGTTTCTTGTGAAATGTCATGGACATGGAATCATAAAAAAGGAATCTGGAATCAACACTGACACGTTGCAGCACAAGTAGTAACGTAGTTATAATGTCAAAATGGATCACGTGTGCCATTGAATGCCCTCTGGGAGCAGCGGTCAGCCACCGATTTCCACCTTTCACAGAAAATAAAATACAATTTCAAAAGTAATTTTCATCCAGTTTGTTTGGGATGAGAAAGTAACAGGATTGGATGCATGACATTGCTCACAGGAGCATGTCTTTTATTGCACCTCTAATGATGCTCTTGGGATAACGGCTGTCATTCTGCAGGAAGCTGCACTGTGGTGACTGTTACTGTAAGATTGAAGAAATACAATAAACATGACGTTTGATTTAGTTTGTGTGCGGGCAGCAGAGTGTCTCTATTATCTCCCCAGACGATTACGTTAATGAAAGCTATTTTTTTTTCAAAGAACGCTTTCGCAGGATTCAAATCTCTGATTGGTTATTGAACTACATTGTCTAGAAGGCTCCTCCATGAAAGCACTGACGCACAGTGTCTGTGATCTCCCTGTAAGACATGAGACCTTCTTCTTTTTTTAACATAACACTCAACATCTAATTGTCTCTGCGTCTCTCCTGCGGCGCCGTGCGCAGCATCCATGGGTGAACATGTTTCATGCTCCTTCAGCCACATCATGCCGCACATTTTCAACCTGTCAACTTCCATGAGCTTCTTCTCCACTGGGGATACTGTTGCTCCTTGAAGCTGGGGTGGAGGTCTTTGTGCTGGAATCAAGGAGCCGCTCGGCTTAACGTAAACACTGAACATCAGTAAAACACCCAGACTTTGCTTGAACCGATGCACTTTTCCTTTTCGTCTTCAGACTTCTATTGATGAGAATAATATATAAGTTTCAGATAACAGATGTGGGCCACCTCATTCTTATCGTGCAGCAAAAAAAAAAGCAATTTCCCCTCTCGCAAGAAATAACCAAAAGAGAATTAATAGAAAATGTGTCACAGATACCTTCATTATTACCTCCTGTGACTGACTTGGTGTGTTGACCCACCAACCTGACGTACCAGTTACGTTTGCAGCTGGGGACCAAAACCTATAAACCAGCCTTCCGTTAGTTACTTGTTTTTGTCTCAAATGTCTGACAACACTGAAAAAAAAGCAAAGCAATTGGCTTCTGGCTATTAGAAAAAGAAAAAAAAAGATGAGGGAGTGTGTCTGTTGTCTGTTGTCTGTGTGCATGTGTGCGTCTTCCCCGTCCTCGCTTGATGTGATCCTTGCTCTTGTGAGATGTTTTTGTCCTATGTGAAGCTTTCCAGCTGAATGGGCCGTGGTCGGCCGAGGTGAGCTGAGCTGACCCCGAGGTCACGCAGAGACAATGGCGAGCCAGGCCTCTATAGGAAGAACAAAACAAGAGAGCCACAGGCCACATGGCCCCTGATGTGGGAGGGGCTTGGCTATGGTAGGCCATTTTAGGAAAACGGGGTAGAAGTGCTGTTGCATCAGAAGGAATGTTTTTCGATCTCCTGCGGACTGAAATGTCACAATCAGCACATTATTTGGTTTTACACATGTTGGAGGGAGCTCACTGTTACCCTTCTGAAACAGTAAACAGTAAAAATGAGTTGCACTCGCATTACTGATCTTCCTTTGTCGTCTTTTCAAATCACATAAAGTAAAACTCTTGTACTTACTTTGACCTCATGTGAATTATTTTTCTTTTGTTTGTTGTTTTTTTAACTCTCATTTGTGATGAGAGCACAAAGAGGAGGGGATGTCTAATAAGGAGAGCCAGCGGCTTTTATCTCACCCCATGGTACGATGCGAAGGCCACATCCTTCCTCGTCCACCTACCCCCACCTCGCTTCCACATGCAGAGGAACTATGCTCTATGAGTGGCTTTGTGTGGCGCGTTGACTGAGCTCCCCCACAGTGATTTGAAAAGAACAAACATTTTGTTTTTGTTTTGTAGAGGGGGGGTGTGTTGGAAGGATTTCAACTTCAGTTCAAACACACAAATATTTAATTAAATTGGCTCATCTCCGTCTGATGACTTGTAACTTTTTACAGAAACATCATCACATGGATCAGTCCCATAAATGAGGAATGCACATCTCATCAGTCAACTGTTGAACGTGTTGTTTTCATCTCATATCTGGAGCATCTGTAAATCTGATAATGAGACCCCCCCCTTTATTTTTTTAGTACAACTGAAACCATGGGGTTATGGGGGAAGTTGCGGTTTGTGTTTCCTCTTACAGTTGAAAATCATTCAGTTTAAGTTTGCTAGTTCCCTCTGCTGGCCAGATTCCATACTGTATTTTAGTGAGACGGTTACAGTTTGCAGGATGAAAGTAGTAAAGGTCCATCCAATTTGTGACCTCTCAGACGTGCGTTATTGTAATTACAATGTGTTTCTGCGTTAGAAGGTCTTTGCATGTCATCAAACCTCAACCCGTCAAATCAGTCTGAGCTGGTAATGAATTTGTAAGGTTCTCTGGTCCGAGGAATCATTCTGTGTCTTTGTCATTAAAGTTTAATGCAAATGGATAGAAAACACTTCTTCTCATTTATCTAACCTGACTTGATAGAAAGGGTTATTTTAACTATTATCCCAGCCACAGGAAACATGCCCTGTCATTTTAGGTTGTTTCCAATGATTAAAAAAAAGAAGAGAAATAAACTTTAAAGCAGCTTGTGCTGTAGCAGTGACATACAGAAACAAAAGAAAAAACCTTCCACAACAAATGGCAGAAAAAATGTCCAAGATGCGGTCTATAAAAGCTAACTTTTGAAGCAAAATACAGGGTTCCTCAGATGACTGTGATGAGATCCATATGAAACATTTGAGCAAACCTCAAAACGCTGTCAGCGTACCTGCATCAAGGAGTGTCTGTTGTTTTCAATGTAAACAAATAACACCAACTTCTACAAAGGCACCAATGTTTACAAATGCCAAATGTTCATTTCAACAGGTAAATGCATCTGAAGTATGATGTATTAAATGTGCAAATGCATATGAGATTAAAACCTTTCAATAATTGTTTTAATCTAGATCGTTCAAATAACAATCTACTGTTTAAGTGCTGAAAACCTTTTTTTTTTGGAAGCAGAAAAATTGCAGGATGTTAAATCTGGGCCCCTCATCCTGTCAGAGGGGCCTGAATCTGCTGCATTAGTTAATTGCTCCTCCTTTTCAGTGTCCATCTGTTCGTTTTTCATCTGAGAGGAAACAAAAGTTGAGAATGTTTTCAGACAAATTGTAGTTTGATGACTAAGTGGATTTTTTTTGTCATACTCAACAAAAGAAATAGACATTTGTCTGTACTTTAGTCTTTTGGGTGATTGTGTGATGTGATGTATTTTCCCTAGCTATTTCCTACACAAAATTAAAAACGAACAAACTATAAAGCTTTTCTTTTGTTGGATAATTGTTTTAATGATTTGAGAATATCTCCTTTTGCAGTTACATATTTATTTCAGCTTGATTTGGTACATTTTTGTCAAACTTCTCATGACTTTTATGGAATTCAGAGTTACTCAAATGTAATGCAGAAAAATTACAAGATTGTATAGATTCTAACCCACAGCAGCGAACATTATCCTGTTTTCAAGGATATGTGGTTTGAGACATATGAAAATGAATATGTTTGTGTAAAAACAACACACATTTTAATAGTTCATAGGGTTGTGATGGAATTTGACAACATTTTAGTCACATTATGTCACATTAGTTATGACAGTGCTCAGATTATTCTGGAGCAAATCCACTATTTAAACAAACTCAGTCTGGAAAAACATTGAACCTTTGGATGTGAAGATGGAGAGAATCAACAGGTTAATTATCTTTATGGTTTGTGTGAATACGAAGGGCAAAAACAACGTGAAAGTACTTTCTAATGGCTAAAAAAAAAGTTTAATTCTCAACGGCCGCTGCTGGACTATGAAACAAACAAATGATCGTTACTTCAGATGATTGTCACCGTCATCAAAACTTGAATGGGAATGTGACGTGTGACGAAGCAGGCCGTTCCCGTTATATATGTATTTTAATACCGAACACGTTTTAATGTAGAAACACGTCGAAACGTGTCATCCCGATGTCGCCTGTCTTCATTCGGTGGAGGTGGAGGGTCGAGGGAGATGTGGGTCGGAAGTACCGTAGTTTTTATGCATGCAAATGAACGGAGTTGGGGGGTTGTAGCTACATATTTACGTTCAGAGGGAGCCGCCCTTCATTCACCCACATGGTTACCAACTGGTCGCCTTCGCGCCACTTTCCCAACCCCGCAATCATCTTTAACCAACCTATCTGAGCGACAAATTGACTCGCAATCAGCTCAGATTTGACTTCAGATGTCCTTTTTGGCCTCTGGTAGGACACTTTTCCCGAATTTTATCCCTCTATTGTCGGCAAGAGACTACACGGCAGCCCAAGCAAGTGAGCGAAGATGGTGGATTTCGCCTGGTGAGTGAGCGCATGTTTATCGGCAAGGAAGTCGGGTTTGTGGGTATTCGTGGAGTCTCGCGTCTAGGTGTGTGCGATCCGAAACGGTGTGTTCAACGCTTGTTTCGTGTTCTGCAGTGTGACGAGTGCGAGCGAACAAACAATAAAAGAAGTGTATTTTTTGGGGCGATGAAAACAGTGTATCGTGAGGCGCATGGCAGCCCCCTCAGCTCCACCATTGAGGGAATGAGGGAGATTTGAAAAGCTGTCCGGAGCGGTCTGTGCTGCGTTTTCGCGTCTGTGCGGTGAAAATAAAAAAAAATCATCACACGTTTCGCTCCGTAGATAGTACCGCGACTTTGCACACTCGTGTGATATAGCAATGGTCAGTTAGTAAACGTGTTGAATTCGCTGGCTCGTCTCGAGTGCAGTGGTGTGTGAGTTAAAGTGCCCCCCAGAACAAAGCAGCAGCACATGGGGCAGTTTTAGGCCGCGCGTTTTAGCTTAGCAGGGCTAGCATAGCCGCGTCCACCTGACTTGTTTTGCAACTGAGCGACAACACCGCAAAAGGTGGCCGTCACTTCAAAACACACATCGAGTCGGACAAGCCAACGAGTCACACATCGTTGTTGTATTAATCAATCGGCCGCTGTTGGCCGGCAGTGGCTTCTAAACTCCATTTCTGTTGTATTACCGCCCGAAACGGGTCGTTTTAACCCCACTGTCCGTCTAAGAACAACCAGGAAAGTAGTTGTGCCGTTCCCCACGAGACTATGCGTACCCATCTGAGAATATTACGGGTCAAATGTAGCAGAACTTGCCATGTTTTCACGAAGCTAACACTGGCTTGCAGGGGCTAAGCTAACTGTTCAGGCAGCGTAGCTCACGGCTGCTCAATCGCTCTTTCTACGTAGACGACGGGTAGGTGTGTTTTTAAACTCTCCGAAACCTCGAGCCGAGAGAATTCCTCTAGTTTGAACGCAGCTGTGCCTTTTGGTGTTCGATGTTACATTTAGGTTGATTTGGTTTTAAAGTAATTTATGCTAAGGTTGGCGCACTTCGAGGCGCCATGTTAAAGACGGTGGGGGAGGGGTGAACAACACTGCTCCCCGCGCATGCGCGCCTGTGTCGTAAGGAACGCGGGCCGCAGGCTGCTACTCATTCATGCTTTCTAGAGACCTCGTGTTTCAATAAATAACATGATGTACTACATTTTCGCCGATTAATCAGTAACATTGCCGCCATGTCCTAGTTGTATACATAATGCTTCTGTCTGGACCCTGTTGTGGTGTCTTCATGTTTTATTAATTGTTTGCTGTTTTTCTTCCAGATCAACTCTTAAATGGAGGCGTCTAAGCAAACAATGCAACTGATGTAATGTGATCAGTTTGTGTATTGTCAAAGTGCTTACAGTGCAGGTAGTACAATGCAATACCTACTGCAGTGGAGGCACTTACAGCAATATCCAGACACTGATGTGCAGCCACTGTGATGTTCCGTGTCATTTTGAAGTACTGTCTTTGTGCTAAGGTGCATCTAGTGCAGATAGTGAAATAGACTAGCACCTACTGCCCTAAGTGCTCCTTCTGGCATAAGGGGCTGTGATATGCACCATCATTCCATTCCTAATTTCCAATTGGGCTCAAATTTCTTGCAGTTCTCTGCTAGTTTTGCATAGTTGCACTACAAGAATAGATGAGTTGTGCAAATCTATGCAAAACTGATGGTGGCCTGCTTCCTCTCCACCTGCCTAGATCGCTCTAGTTTTGGGGGTGCCATGATATCAAATCTTATTTCTCCATACACCTGGTTGAAAGTGTTTTAACAAGTTGCCAGTTGGTACGTGTCACAGGTTCAGCAGTACTAAAGTGCTTATAGTGCAGGTAGTGTTTTATCCCATCTACTGCAATGTAAGCACTTGAAGTATTTCTAACTGTATCTTGGCTCTGATTTGGACGACCATCCTTCTGTTCTATTATCACCTGGTCAGTTTTGCTGGTTTGCATTCAGCTTTAACTGGTGTTTGCTGTGCAAATCCATGCAAAACTGACTGGGCTGATGAAATACTTGCAGTTAATTGGCAATTTTGTGAGATGACGGAACGTGTCTTGATGTGTGGAAATGTAACGCTGTCCTGTCCTGTACAGGTGGGGATTTGTAGCAATGCTGTGTATTCTAAAGGTATTGCACTTGTCCCGGCCTGTGTAGGAATGAGGAGATGGGTCCTGATGAACCCCCACTGTTGATCAGAAAAACGGCATTAAACTGTCTCCTTGTTGTTTGTGACTGTACAAAAGGAATCCAACTACCAGAATTGCTGTATGTTTGCTCATGTTCATATTAAACATGTAAAGCATTTAACTTGCTGTGATTTTTCTGTTAATAAACTCATGCATTTTTTTTGTGCATCACCATTGTCCCCCTTTTGACGTTTAGAAATCATTTTTGAAATATTCTGTGCCAATATGCAACGGTATATTTTACAGCTGTAGTTTTAGTTGTCTCATTGAACCAGGAATAGCAATGCATATAGCATTGCAGGGTTACTCAGAAATCCAGACAGACTGTTGACTCTATGTCCATTTCTTTACAAATAAAACGGTCCACAATTAGAATGCATGAAGTGTAAAACCCCAGACCCTTGTCCCTGTTTCCGAATAACGGATGTAACATGCACCTGGTCTGCTGAGATGTGATAAATGGTACCAGTTGAGACCCATTGGGAATCATGTAGAGACACTGATCAGGAGATGTAGGTCCGTTCGGAGACGCTCATAACCTCATGATTAAAGGCTGGTGAAAATCAAACTCTCTGGTCATATGACGTGTGTGCCTCGGCCTGCTTCGCTGTGCTTATAAAACCAGCAGTAATGTGAGTTCCCCAGCAGGGGGCGCCAGCGGCCCGCGGTGCCGCTGCCTCCAGGTACGTTCGGTGCGGTTCCGCCTCCGACGCCGGTCCGCTTGGAGTTGGGCAGCACGTTGTTTGCAAACAGACGCCTATCGGCGCGACTTTCCTTCCGTGACAGGACTCAGCTGCTCAGACCTGGAAGCTGCGATGTGGACTGGACTCACCTGAGCGGACGTAAGGTTTAGAAGGAAAAAAAACCGTTCTCCCGGACGAACAGCGCTGTATTTACTGCAGGAAGGAGGACAAACCAGCCGGGATTCACTTGAAAATGCGCGTGCTATGGACGAACTGTGTCTTCTTCCTGTCGTGTTTCTCTGCCTCTGGGTTTGGAACCCCCAACAGATGCGACGAAGTGCGCAAAGTTTTTCAACTCAGACAAATCGGACCCAGTCAGTTGCTGCCTCTAAGTCCCAGAACAGGTATGTGACAGTTTTATTTATCAATGTGCCATCTTGACATTTAACACAGACGTTGACGTCCACCCGTCAGATATATTTGACCATTCTATTTGCGCCTGCAACGTAAACCACAAGTTGTCCACGATTTCCTGTTTGTAGAAATTCTCTGGTGATTGGTACTTGTCCTTTTCTGTCATTTTAAAATGTCCATATACTGCATGTCCGTCAGATTACAGTGTCTACAATGTAGTCATAGTGTTGCTGGTAAAATGCCTTGTTTTTGGGTTCAAGAGTCACATCTACAGTTAATAGTAAACCCTTCAAGTATTCTGGTACAGGATGGTGAGATGTATCTTCAGTATGAAGTGAACTTAATACACAATAAATCCCAGAAACTAGAAAGTTACTTGAACACTGAACAAGAATCTGAACTCTGTAACGCAGATAAGTGGCTTGCATGGATAAACAGTTATTACTCTGAAGTAAAGTTACTCAGTAAACTTTCATGATACCACACTTGAGGAATTCTAGGTGTGATTTCTGTGTAGTGTGACTGCTCCTTTCTGCTTTCCTGCACACGTATATTTTATTGGTGTTGACAATTCTGTTCCTCTGCTTCCTCTTTTCCCTGTGCTGCTGTTGGGATAGAAATGACAGAAAAAAAACTTAAATTCTTCCTAAAATGACCCTGATGATAAACAAACAACAACAAAAAAAGGGTCTGTGTGGATTTAAATGTCAGCGTTGTTTGGAATGAAACCAGATCGTTTCAGAGGTGTGTGAGTTCAGTGTCTGGTGATAAACTTCTGACTCAGTTGTCTAACCCAGTGAAAACATTACTGTTCTATGCTTTGCCCCCCTCCCTCAACATTTTCACAGGCTCACACAGCTCGAAGGTCCAAAACTACGTAGCCACAGGACAGACGTGGCTGGTTTCCTTGATGGGTTCAGATCTGTGTACTTCAAACCATCAGATAAGAAACATAGACACAGTAGGAGGAGCCCCCCCACACACACACCCTTCTCTTGCGGTATTTTTTTTTTTTTTTCAAATAATTCACTGAGTGTAAGTTTCATGAAACATGTCAGGCATCCGTGAGCTGTTTCTCGGTTTGAGTCTGTCTGTGTGAGAAGGACAAGAACCTTCAGTTTAGGTTAGAGTGCTGGAAGAAAAGAAGTGTGTTACCTTTTGCGCATGTGTGGGAAGTGCCAGTACTTCTGGGAAACATTTAGGTGCAAACTGGAGAACCTGGGGCGCTTTCATGTTGTCTTATCTGGATGAGGTAGAATTCCTCCACGTGTGCCCTCTCTCCTTTCTTCACTGAAACTTGCAGGGAGTTGATATTGTCTGAACCTCTCCATGCTCTGCCCGAGCATGTCGGAGAGTTTTGGGTCACTCTTCAGATGTTTCAAATGTCCCGGATGTGTGCGTAGTGTTTACATTTGATCAAAGTGGAAAATCTGAGACATCTCTCTGGGAGGCGATAAGAAGTGACAAAGAATCTTTGTCTAGTGCGAGTGTGTCTTTATCAGATGTTCTAGAGATGTTTGCTGACATTCTAGTTTTTGAGTGGAACCAAGGTATTTCACACAAACATCAGCGATGGTTTGGTCTCTCAGTTTGAAGTACTGACGCTGTTTGAAGAGCTCAGATTGTCAGTCAGGACTGATGGTCTGTCCGTTTGCATACACCTGTGTGTGTGTGTGTCCTTGGAATGTGCAGTTGAAAGTTGAAAGTACCTTTAGGGGGAACGTGCAAATCCGTGCATTCTCAACTTGTGCTCCAGTTACCTGCAAGTCTCAGAGAGAAAGATTCATTTCTCTCTCTCTCATAAAAACAACGATTGTTGTATTTCTGTTTGTTTGTGTCAGACATTAATATTCCACAACGACGACAGATGAGAGTTTGGTTTCATAGATAAATATGTGTCGTTGCAACTTCAGTGAGATTTAAAATGGTGGACTACCAGAACTGTTGTAGCTACTGGTAAACAATCCGATGTTTGGGCCGTTAAGGCATTCTGAATGTGAACAGAGGAAACTGTGGCTGGTGTTTTCTGGTTCTTGCAGGTTGTGTCATGAACTTCTGTGCCCACGTTGTCTGTCCTCCAGCATGTGCCCTGACATTCGATCGCTTGTCTCGTAGGTTCAGATCTTCAGGTGTGCACGTCCAAGAACCTGACATGCTGCACCAAAAAGATGGAGGAACGGTACCAGGTGGCGGCCCGCAGAGACATCCAGAACCTTCTTCAAACATCCAGCTCCAGCCTCAAATTTCTAATCTCACGCAATGTAGCGGCTTTTCAAGGTGAGATTTGTGTGATCACATGCAGTTTGGGTTTGTGTGTGCGCTGTCCATGCAGGTACGTCTGTCCTCCTTCAGATCTACCACGACACTGATGTGGTGATTAGAAACGAGATTCTCTGTCAGTGAAGGAGCCTGAGGAGGATGGATGGGAAGTAGATGTACATGTTTTGCTGTGCTGCACTTGACTCTATATGACATTGTGATAAAGTCACACCCTCACCTGGAGTGTACAGGACAGCACTTACCCCGCCGTAAACTAGAGCTCTGTCTCCTTGTTTTCATTCTTCATCATCATCTCAACCCTACAGGCAGCAACCTGCCTCTGTCTGAGTCGCAACCCACTGAGGGATGCTTCGCTCCCACTCTTGGTGATGATTATCATATGATAGGTGCACCGTCAAATACAGAGCTTATGACTCCAGTGTTCAGATATGTCATTAAGCCAATTCACGTTCACGATGTCTCTCAGTTCACAGACGTACATTTATCCTTCTCCTGAACCCCCCGGTTGTCTCAGGACAGTCTGGCTCAGTCATGGTGGTTTTGCAAAGGAATCATCCTTCTTTTGTCATCAGATATTTTAGGATTCAGTAATAAAGTACGTGAAGCTCGACATCTTTAAAAAACTGTTAACTCACACTAAGGTCGCTGAGCTCGTTAACGGGAGGGATTAGGCTCCTTTAAAGGCCTGGTTATGGTGTTTGTTATCCAATGTTACGAGAGGAACCAACCCAACAAGGATTTCTTTATCCCAACAAATAAAAAAGCTCAGCTGCAAACGTTTACTTGAGCCGCAGTAAATATATCGTGGAATAATACGTATTTCTGGCAGGCGCTTCATTCATAATACAGAATCTGTGTTGTTCAAGGAAGTTTGGAAACGTAAGCGCAACTGGAGACACAATGAAAGTTGTCTCCTTGCTGCCGCTAAACGATACGACAATGACAGCATCTTTGATTTGATCAGCCTGCGGTTGGCACAGGGCGGCAGCTGCTGGAAAACAGTTACAAAAGGAGGAGTGCTCACATGGTTTCATCTGTGGAATGGCAGAGAGCTGGCGCGCCTGCCAAAGCAAACAGAGTTCCTTGTGAACATCCACTCTCATCAGTCAACAAACATCGGCGACTGCTCTCAGCGCACACGCTGCGTAATCCAAGTGGCAGCAGACGTCCAGTGACTGAAGTCACACAAACACAAACAGTCAAAGGTTTGAGATTCATAAAATGTCCCCCCAAGGATTGTATCATCTCAAACGACAGCAGTGTTTTTGATTTTCGAATACAATTTGCTTCATCGACTGTTCTCAGCCCCGGTCATCAGACAGCGACGCTCCGTCATAGACCAACCCGCTGGGCACCTGCTGAT
>CAAKHB010007797.1:411795-453540 GCA_901007665.1 Aeoliscus strigatus
CACGCTGTCAACTAGCTGCAATGCAAAGCTCCTCACCTCAAAATGAGCAGCCTGACCTTTACAAAAGTGTCTAGTTTAGGATGTGTTCTTTACTTTGTAACTCGAAACATTTGTTTTAGATGCATAAAACTAGCGAAATGTCAAACCTCATGTTGATACAGGTATTTACAGTATATAAAGTGTCAAACACAGGATGGTGATAGATAGATGGATAGATAGATAGGTAGGTAGGTTCTTGATCTCCCAAGAGAACCAACGATGTGTTGTTCCGGTGTACTGACGTCTGACATTTGATCACCAAATGACTCATTGTGTCTGTTTACACTCGCTCACAGACACAGAACCACCCATGTGGCATTGTTCTGTATTTTTAAGAGCCGTCACATGAAGGAAACTCGGCGTATGTAAGCGTCAACGGACAGAAACGTCTGGTAGATTGTTACATCTTAACAGAGTAGACAAACAGCCTCACTGTGTATGTGTGGGCAAACAAGGAAGAAGGAAGGAATCCAAGTGAAGCATTTAATCAGTTTCTCCTAGCCAGGGAGCACTCAATGATGCTGAATTAATGTGAGTGAATTGTTTCTTATTCATCCTGTGTGACTGGGTTTTGTTTTGGGCTTTTTCGAGTGCCAACAACTGACCAGAGGAGACTGAAATGAAACTTTGAATGAGCAGTGACTGGGTGATAATTGGGTCTGTGACAAGTTACAGAGTAGAACAAAAGATCATAAGACACACTGACAGGTAATGTCTGTATTCGCTCGCCCTCACGCCGCTGCAGGGTTTCTCTGCCGTCGGCTGTTTTCCTTTTGACGTTTTTTAAGAGAAATACGGTCATAGAAAACTGAAATGGACAGACTTTTACTCCCGTGGGAGAATGAGTGTGAGGAGAGACAGAAAAGTTTGCAAATGATCGGCAGCAGGCGCTGTAATTTGAGAAACAACTGAGGAGCGAGCAGAGTGTGTAATGCATTACAGCCACAGACAGGAAGAATGACGGAGTTAAAAGGGGACAGGCTAATGTGGTCATTTGTTTGATGCAAAGCCTTCATTTAGGCATCTTTATATGGTGGAGCTGAGGCGGTGAGGGCACAGGGAATTTAGAAGAATGCAGACGGATAAATGTGGTTTTATGTGGTTGTTTGAGTGTTTACCACATCACACCCCATCCATACTTTCTAACAGGTCTCAGTCTGCTATATGCATCTGTTGTAGGACTGCCACCTATGACTGTTTATACTGTCAACTAGTCATCAGCTACTATAGTGACTAATCAAATTAAAAAAACAATGAGTTTTCTTATCTCACATTCAGTAATAGGTCAGCTACGAACTTCTCTTCCTCTCACCCCAACTGGTCGAGGCAGAAACCATCCCCATATAGTCTACGTAGACCTGGCTCTGCTCATGGGAATATTGGGTTTCTGATACAATAGTCAGTTAATTAAGTATAATGACATCAGTGCTGTTGTGGATTTGCACTTCATCCACTTCCATGTGGCTGCTTCTCCAACTGTTCCTAGTTCAATAGTGTGCAACTGTGCATGTGTACGTCAGTCAGTCTGTCCGTTCTACATCAGTATGTCAAAGAGTTGAAACAAGTGACTCTCTGTGTGCCAGTTCAGTTGGCGTCGCTAGAGCTGCTTATCGGGGTGGCCGTGGCTCAGGAGGTATAGTGGGTCGTCTTCGGAAGGTTCTCTAGTCGAATCTCGGCCCCCGATGCTGCGTCATCAGTCTGTGAATATGTGTTAGCAGCTAGTACCAGCACAGTGCTCGTAAAGGACTTTGAGTTCTATTAAGGGAGAAAAAATGCCACAAATCCAGGCATTTTCTGCAGAGATGCTCATCCTGCATTCATTCATTCTTCTTCTTTAAAGCATTTTACAGACATTCTGGATTGTCTGTAATTGAAGCTGCATGCTTCAGGCACCACACAGCAAAACACAAACCTAAAAAACAAGAAAATACTACCGTCAGCTTTCCAGCACAAGACCTTTCTCCCCCTTCTCTTGCTTTCATTCTGTCAGTAGGTCTCCAAGGGAGGTATGCTTTTATCCACCGGTTGCAGGAACCTTACAACCGGTGTCCACACAACGCACAAGTATGCAGCCTGCTGAGCAAAACTTCAGGGGGGATCTTTTTCCATCCCACACAGGTTTGTCCCACATCCATGGAAACAAACCTGCTCAATCCCCAGCGACCCACCAGGCAGGATTCAAATAAACCTGGAGTATAAGCCGCAAAGACTCAGCGGTTCAGAGGGGGGAGGAGAAATACTGAGATCATCAGATAAAAAACTCCTCTGGGACAGCGCTTTGATTTGAGGTGTCCTTGGTTTGTTGGGTAGAAACCTGCATGTCTGCATACATCCAACAGAGAAGAAGAATGTATATTTAAGGTTAGCTTGTGCAGCGACATCAGCTCGTGTTTTACTTCCACCATGTGTACATTAACTTGATTCCTTTGTCTTAAAAACTGGGGACATTCGGATTTACAGCACTTTGAGTCACAGTTATACAGGCGCTCATCTTACACGAAGGCAAGTGGCAGACACCATTGTGATACTTGTTCTACTTGTGTGCTGGTGTGGCTGCAATAACACCAGAAAAACACTAAGCGGTTTCTGTGTTTAGCTTTCTTTGTGTACACGAAACAATGGCGACGGAAACATAGGCATAACGGTTACATGAAATTATGGGAAGGAGCCTCGTCATCTTAGATGCCTGGGTGGAAATATGTGTGGAAGAAGCAGTTTTTGAGGTCTGCATGGCCGCAATGTGCTGTGACATTCCCGGGGAACGGGCAATCGGGCTGCATGGCAAGGAGGACATGACATTTGCGTCAAACTGGAGGGAAACAGGTCATTTATTTTCGCATGAATCTTACTGTGTAAGTTAACTCCAACTAAAAATCATGGGCACAATTACGTCTGGCTATATGTCATTGAATATGTTGCCCATTTCCTGTTGTCACGTACATAGACTGGTAGTGTGTTCCACTTGCAGCCCGAGTCAAATTTGAGACGTATTCAGTCGGGAAGTTGTTCAGTTGTTCACAATTTTGAATAGTGGACTTCGGTCCAACTCAGATGACCCCGACTTCAGAATCCCAAGATGGCGGCGCAGAGCATTAGCTGTTTAGACAGTTTAGCTGTAGACTGCGTTCTTACTGTTGGATTGTCTCTGTTCATTTCAATGACTCGTACACACAGAGCTGCTTTATGTGTTATTTATCAAGTCAGCATTGGTGCAGATTCTATTCTCTTCATGCTACTTTTTCATTTATATTCTGTACACAATTGCACTTTATGCTCTAGATGCTAATATTGCATTTTATTTGTATTTATATTTTAAAGTTGAGACCGATTCATCTAATATGATCTAATATATATATATATATTAGATTTTATTTGTTTACATTATTTTATTACTTTTATTGTTAAATTAGGCTTTCACCATATGTAAACGTGCTTTCTTATCTTCTCTCTAAAAAGACACAAAACTCGTTGTAAAGTAGCTGACATCATCTCAGTGGACACTTCTCGAGAGGCCTGCATGCTGACAGTGAGCGTTGCAAGAATTAGGAAAGAAAGCATCAAAAATAGACATGAGGGAAAATTAGACACTTGATGAGCAAGTGGAGAGACATTGTGGTCAGTCAATGCTGCTGCTACTTGAATGTCTGTGGCTTGATGCTGCTGTGGCCATTAACACTCTGTGGCTTGTGGTCCCCCTTCCAGTCAGTGTGTCATTTTGGTTTCTAGCCTGGGAAAATAAGTCGACATGAGACAGGAATCCGGCACACACAGAACTCAGCCTTGTTTTTGTATGTGCACCGCTTCTAAAAGTGAACTCCTGCTTTCTTAGGAACGCCGGTGTTGAACTTTCCAGACCGAGTGTTAACTAAGGATGTGCTTTCTGCACACATCAATGTTAATGGTGTTTTTGTGACACGATTCACTGCCCGTTGTTTATGCTTTGAATTGAAAAAGGAACCTCGTTGAATGTCAGTGCCCCCCCCCCCCAGCAGGACTGAGAGGAGACCACAGGCAGCTGTCAAATTAGTACCACACACTCTTTGCCAAAAAAGTGGGAAGGATATGAAGCTGGAAACAAATTCCCCCTCGGGGACCAGCTCGATTGATCAATCAGTCAATCAATCAAGCGGTTAATCCACAACATCATGAATAGAAATCTTACAAAAAATCCACCGAAAGAAAGATTTCAGTTTGGTGAGAAACCAGCGATTAGACCTGTCCATCATGTGCTAGTAAGGTGTTAATATCTGGAAACCTGATCTCCCTTCGTGGGGATAATGTTTTCATCTGTTGATTTCTCTGTCTTCAGCAGCACAACAAACCGTTTAGTTTCTTAGAAATAACTGTGACTTTGTCAGGTGACTGGATGATGGTACGCCTCGATCTGAGGATGGTGACCCATCTGTCTGTCATGTGTATGGTTGTCAGGAGGAGAAGAGTAGCAGCATCCATCAAGGGACGCTTTGTGGTTTGGACATAATTTACACCAGCAGCGTTATCACTAACCTCATTAAGATCAGCTGCTTCTGGTTATTGTCACAAAATAAATCACTGCAGCGAAACCAGTGGCTGGAAGCCTCACATGATTTATCACGTCTTGAGACTCCACATTGATTTTCCATCATTACGCTGGCAGCTGTGGTCGTCACAGACGGTTTCTGACTGATGGACAAAAAAAAGGAAAAGCAACATGGCGACACAAAGATCTCACCGCCTTGAGTCAGCTGAAGATATGAAGATATGACTCCACCTCCAACCTGCTGAGACATCGGACATCATCCGTTTCCAGTGATTGAGTTTTGACAAGGCTCCGTGGCTTTCTCTGATGTTTTACTATGTCATCTACACAAGAGGGGAAACATCTGCTATGTTGGGTCCGGTGTAAAGACATCATTTAATAATGTATTATCGCGATACGACCAAACGAGATTTTGTCATCGTGGAGGCTGCGAGTTTGTCACACGGAAGCGAGAACTGAGAAGAAAATAAACCGGATGTTGTACAGTGGTGACAGGGCCAACAGGACCAAACACATAAGGACATTTTAGCGTCAATGAGAAGCAGCACGTCGGCTCTGTGGAACTCTTTTGGCTTTAAGAAAGAGGGGCGATGTGCAGCGTCAGGTCGTGTGCTGAGCCTGCGATGCTGACACTGGGTACCTCACACACACACAAACACAAACACACACACACACACACAAACACAACCACACACACACAGAAACATCACATCGGCCGGCATCGCAGTCATCAGAGGTTCCAAAGTCGAGCATGGTGCCGTGTAGCGGCGTCAGCGGAACAGAGTCCGTGCGGTCGTGAAATATGGCCTCGTCAACGTTCGCTGACCCTCTGGATGTCCGAGTTGCGTCTCCACCTGAGTATGTTTGGGTCAAATCTTAGCAAGATTACACCTCAGTTTATCATGTGTGCCACCGTGTACAAAGGTACAGTAACAGGTATGTGGAACTGACAAATGTAGGATTTCACTTCAAGATTAAAACAAAGAGATCTTGAAATTCTTCTAAGCTTACGTTCATTTCCACGTCCAGTGATCCAACGCTCCACTTAAACTGATTGACCACACAAACTAAAGTGGGAGCTTCAAGGACGTTTCCTTATGTAAACCATCTGATATCAATACAGTAATAATTCCTTTTATTGAAAAATGTCAGTTTATGACTCGTATGTTAATTTGACTCTTTGACCCTCTGTGGGGACACTTTGGACCAGCAGGCGGTATGACTGAGTTCACCCAAAAGTAGAGCTTTCTGCAATCTGCTTTTCTCCACAGATTTCCACGAACAGTCATCTCTTGACCAAGATATTGTGCTGAGCGGCTCTGAATAGACGGCTACAGTAACACAGTGTTGGTTTCCAGTCAGGTTTCTATGTTAGTCACAACTTGGCGTCTCTCCCGACTCAGAGTCAGTGTGCTTCTTTTTATAGGTCTCTGCATTTTAGGATCTTTTGTGAAATGAAATGTTACATTCCATTGGGGAAACTGAGACTTTCCCACATAGAAGCAGCTTTTTTGTTTTATCATGTGAAAAAAACGAAAAGGGTTTTACTGGTAAACTGTGTTTACTGAATAAACTCTGTGGTTTGACGGAGTGAGCTGCACAGCAGACACACTGTTTGACGGACGCGCTGAAAAAAACAAGGGTTGTCTCTCTCTGCAAAATGTCTGGTGGTAATTCCATCTAAAGACTTTATTTTAATCATATTAGAGACGTCCAGGCAAACATCATGTCAAATCTACACGGAGAACAATGTCGGCCTGTTGCCTCACAGATGTTCAACAACCATATGACGGAGTGGTGTGAAACCAAATATCCATGGTGGTCAAAAGATGAGCTCGCTGAGCCACCAAGATACGACGTGAACGTTCCTCAAATCTCTCTCCTGCGTTATTGTGCTTTTTTTGGCTCATTGTGCACTCCACAATGTGATTATCATTACAACTGCTGTACGATACGTGTGTTGTATTTTCATGAAGCTCTAAGATTGCTGTGTGCTGGAAAATGTATCATATAATTACATTTGCCTTGCACAGACATGCATCGAGTCCCATGACCAAGACTTGTCTCAGGGGGCAGAAGCGGTTGGCAGTTGTCTGAGAGTCACGACAAGTTTGTTTTTTGATGATGCTCAGCAAATGGACTATTCTAATAGAAATCCAGGAAAAACTCTGAAACCTCTGGGGGGTTTCAGGCATCAAGTCAGTGGTGTTCTGCCTCGATCGGATGGGGGGAAACAAAGAGAGAAGAGAGACATAGAAGCTGATAGAGAGAGAGAGAAACCCTTGAATACAATATATAATGGCATGAACCGCCATCTTGAATCAGAATTTGGTGGTGCATGAGTTGACTGAATAGTAGTAACAGTTTAAAATCCCGCTAAAACCAAATAGCCAATAGATCTACCCTGGTTGTTAACTGCACCGGTCCAACGGAAATAATGGCCACAAATCCTACAGATGTCTTTTTGAGTTTGAATCCATCTCTCCATCATCCGCAGACACAGTGAGAACTACAAAATAAAATACTTAAAAAAACAACATAAAAACAGCACACAAAAAACAAACCTCTTATTAAAGTCTCTCACAAAAGGTCCAGCATTTAGACAGGATCAACAAAAACCCATGAACATCTGACATAGACTGGTCCGGACAAGTTATATAACAGAAATCATATCAAACTGTCCGTTCAGTGTTAGAAACAGATACAAAAACAAATGAATGTAACTTAACAGTCAGCGTTTGCGCCTCTTGGACCACGTAGAATGTTATTTTGAGGCTGTGTCTCTCCAAACATGTGGCAGTCCGCTGTGTAGCCATGTTAGTGCTATCTCATCGTACTGCCTCGTCCCACAATGCCATGGGTGCGACCTTTGAACTCTAGTCATGCAACCCATTGCCCTATATCCAAATAAAGTTACATAAAGAACAATACATCGACAAGACATTTACCAAACAACATATACAAAGGTGGTATGTATATTTAAATCAAAGATAACAACACAGCTCGTACAGTTTTAATCCTTTTTTATGAATTGAAACATGAATGAAATTATGACATGTTAATGACATGTCTTGAAACTGTAAAATAAACATTTAAACTCAAAGTTATTGTTGCTCTCAAGCAGTTATACTGGTCGCTGATTAAAGCATGTGAACCCTGTAAAGTTTTTTTTTTTTTCTTTTTTCTTTAAGATTGCACCAACAACAACCACACAGACCTGCTAGAACACTGAGGTGAACTGTGGAATATTTTTGAGTTAAGTGGAGCGTCAGACGGATTTCTTTGATTTCACAGGTTCACTATCACAGCTGCCCCTCTGCTTCTTTGTGCAAAGTCTTTGTGCACCAGGTCTTTATTGTTGTGTGTGTGTGTGTGCCAGCCAAAGCAGGGGCCTCCTCTAGATTCCCACAGAATTTGGGCTTGGCTTTGTGATTCAGGGCTGGACAGTTGATCCAGGGGAGGACAGAAAGTGAAAAAGAATGCAAAAGAAAAGAATGAGCGACTGACGGAGAGAAAGTTGGGAGGACGCCAGGTCCTATTGAACGTCTTTGAACGGTGTTTAAAGTCAGAGGATGGGGATTTAGAGGGAAGCGGGATTATACAGAGTCAATACCCTTCAACCATCCAGAAACAACGTAGTCAAACTCACCACAGCTGTGGACTCCCTCCGTTTGCTGTCGCAACTTCTGCTGCGCTTCTCTGCGACGTGACCGTGTGGTCATGTTTCAATTTACAAATACTTGTGTGCAGAAGCATGCGCCTCCGTTTATTCTCTTCCAGAATATTTTAGTTTACTGTTTGAACCACAGAAATCCAAAGCATGCAAATTGTAGCGTTGTCTTCACCCATAACTATTTTGACATCATCAAACCGTTTTACAAGAGAAACCCTCGATCGTCTCTAGCGCTCTATAATCTGACCCGGTATGTGTTTTGTCACATCAGCATAAACGTACACTGTGTGTCTTTTTTTTTTAAATCTTTCACACACGTCTGACACTTGATGCAGCCTCCTGCTGCAGAGATTTGCCCTAAAAATACACACTCTTGTCAGCACTTTAGATTGTTTGTCTCCCATGTGCCCGTTTGAAATGGAGATTTATGGCTGCAGGCTGTTTTCTTCGGGACATTTTGGAGAAGAGATGAAACAGCACTCAGCTAAACAGGAAGTTTATTTTATTTTTTTTTTTAAAGATTTACAGATTAGTGTTCAAGCCATAATTTGTTCCTTCTGGAAATAATGAAGAGAGCTTTAACCAAAGCCTGAAAATTCAGATATCCAATTTGGGGTGAACTGCACTTAAATGAAAATATTTCACATCAGCCGTAGACAAATATTACTTTTTTTTATAATGTATATTTTGGAAACTGCAAACATGTCAGTGCAAACATACTTTTGATGAAAAGGCTGGGAGTTTTTCCCTCTTTCACCAGGACTCTTGGCAGGTTTCTGTGTCTTTGGTTGTGTCTCCGTTTCACTGAGTTGGAGAAGCAGAATCACGTCTCCTGTCAGTTTGATGGAAGGAAGTATTTCCTAAGGCAGGAACGAGTCTCTCGGGATTAGTGTGTAGTCGTCTGGCTGATGAAATCCTAAACACAGCGACTCACAGCAGCACACCAGGTCTACTGTGTGCTCCCCTCTTCCTCTCACCCCCCCTCATCCTGTCCTCCTCCTCTACATGGCAGAAATAATGACATAATCGTCCTGCTTATCACCCGAATCCTGCCATGAGTGACAAATGAATGTTGTTTTTACTGCTGGGAGTGGGTTTAGTGTATACTTTGTCATAAAGAAGCATGGCATCATTTGACATTTTTTTCGCACATTTTTATTGTAATGTAGGATTACATGTGTGCTACACCTTTGACCTTTGATCGCATGCACTGTCACAACTAATTTACATAAAATCTGCAACATTCACTTGACTTAGAGGCGCATGGATTGAATTTGGCGAGTTATGGGCTCAATGTTTGCAGATGAATATAAACTGATTAACAAGTCATCAACCATTTCCTTTTCATCCATGGTTAAATCACGTGTGCGACTACACTCATACATCAAAAACTATTTCACAGACAAACGCTCCTGATTTCCTCTGGGATCATTTAGTTCTTTTAGTAACACCAAGAACCAGGGAAGGGGCTCATTATGTGGTGAATCAGTTCAGGGGGTCTGGATTACTACACACTACATTCATTTGAGTTATATACAGAAATATATATATATAGATATACATTTTAAATAATGTCAATATTTAGACAAGTTGATCCTATATTCAACTACGGTATCTGTTACTACATGTTTTTATAGATCCGCTGCACATTTTTTGTTTTTTTGTTTTTGATTTGTTTTTTGTTTTCACACACACAGATACTGATTTCTGTTCCAGATTTAAATGTCATAAGGGCTTTTGTTGGCCTTTTCCCTGAACTTCTCAGACTGAAATACTGTGAATAATTTGCATAAAATACAAAGATAGATACTGTATTTTATGCAATGACACAGTGACGGGCCTGTGACAGTGTTCACGTGTCCATTGTGTTTCTTCTTTGGAAATAATGATAAACGGAATAATCACACGGGTGCTGTTCTTGTTATTCTTAAGACATCTTCGTCGTTTACAGCAGCAGGAAACGTTCGACAGCTTCACACAGAGCCACCTTTGAACGTAATGAAAGCTCGATTATGATATAACCATTCTAAGTCTGGCGGTTGAAACTGCTCCCGCTTGTTCCCTCCCCTCGTCCTCTTTACAAGGCCAAATGTGCAAAATCACTGTCTCTACATGGGTAACATGTATGAAAAGGTCATTTGACCTGTGTTCACACACACACACACACACACACACACACTTCCCCACAATGTGCACTTGTGCCCAACTTTATTGAGCCACTCTGCTTCTTTTCCTGAACGCCGTATTAAAGGCCATGTTAACAGCAGAGCTCTGTGGTCTTTGACGTGTGATCCACCAATATTGACTGAGGAAAGAAAGGACGTGATAGAGAGGGAAAGGTCGACTCACAAAGCCACTTGGCCGCTCTGATAGGTGTCGTCTGATTTATGACACAAGGTCTGTGTTCATTTGTTAATGTACGCTTTATGAGACGAAGTTATGGGAGGAGATCAGGGTTGATGCTGCCTGACTCTGGGCAAAATGGATCAAAATTATTGAAGTCAACTGTTTCCCTTGTGCACGTCTGCCCCCTTTTTTTTCTGTGAGCCCGAACAGACTTCTGTGACACCTCTGTGCGGGCAGCTTTTTCAGTTTGTTAACAATGGCCTCTTTATTGAAGCTGAAGATGGAAGGAAAAAGAAAACATCCTCTGGCTTTTAACTCGAGCTATTTGTAGGAGGGCGACATGGGCAGCGGTAGTTGTTTGCGGTTGCGCTGTTGCCAGGTTAAAAAAAAAGGCAACTGCCGTTGGATGTGGCCCAGCTACTCATTTCTCTGTCACCTCTGTCAGTCATGCTCGCTCATGTTCAGCACACACACACACACACACACACACACACAAAGACTCAGATTTTCCGGTGGTTTGTAGATCACAACAGGTAAACAGGTAAGCTACCTCATGTAGCCTTGGATCAGCCCAACAGCTGCTCATGTGGATGATGGGTTTCTAAGTGAATGAATTGGTGCTATACAAACTGACTTGAAGTGACGTCGGTATGTCTTTGTCTTATCTGACCATGTTAACGAAGGTCTTATGGTCAAGTTCTTCCTTAAACTTCTGTGTGTTTACAAAAACCTGGTGTTAAGTCAGAGCTGGCTGCTCTCGCTCATAAACTAACATTGCTGGGTGAATTTTCGGCACACCATAAAAGCTTAAATAAGATCACCAACAACCCCCCCTCCCCACACACACACACACACACACACGCACACATACATACACACAGATCTTGGCTTTTATGCTGTAAATGTGTACCTTTCTTTCAGGTTTATGTTCCGTCGGCAGCATCTTAAGAGTCCAGTGGTTTGTTGGGATAACTCTGTCAGAGCAGCTCAGCTTCCAGTTTACAGCTGGAGGGAGGGAGGCATGTTAAAACAGACCTAGTCTATAAACAGGTAAATACTGTCTTTACACACATTTTCAGGGATGATGATTTATATAGAGGTGCGGTGAAGGTAAAAAAAACCTAACAAACAAAACAAAAAATATCCTGAAGAGAATCAAAAATAAATACCATTGATGTTCTTGTTTTGTTTTCTTACACATTTGTGCGGGACGTGCTGATCAAATGACAGCAAAGCACACGGGTGCTTTGTTCATCCTCCATTAGTCAACATGACACAGCGGTCTGTGGACTGACCGTGGCCCCGGGAAGTGACTTTCATTGGGTGTCTTCTGCTCCGGTTTAAGCTGAATCCTCAGAGCCACTGACTCATCCTCTCTGGATGCAGAATGGCCTTTTCTGTAGCCTATCCGATGTCGCCGGGCTCCTCTGTTGTGGTTGCAGCCGTTCAAAGAGGATGAATCACATTAATAAAAGCCATCTTTGCATTACTCAACAGCTTGTCTGTGGTCTGGAGGCATCTGAGCACTCAAAACCTGGAAACACTTGAAGCTCCAAACAAAGGTTCATACTGATGTGCATGTAAAATATCAAATATACTGTATCAATCGTACTCTACCGCTGCTTTTTGCTTTGTGTGTGTGAATACGCTGTTATTGTCTATTATCTATCTAAAATGGTTCTCTTTACCTGACTGTATCTCAATGTCTGTCCTGAACACAACACACACGTTCTACGTTTTTGTTTGTGATGACGTTCATGAAGTAAAACCTACTTGTACTTGCCAATGACAAGTCTTCAGCTCACAAATTCTGTAGTAGTAGCATTATTCACTTCAGTTGTGTGTGTGTCGTTCAAATGACCCAAATGAGTCCCTCAATGATCTGACCAGTACGACATCCTCTGTTCTTAGACCCTTGAGACCTGTCAGTACTTCACTCCTTCATTCCTCCTGTCACATTCTGCCACCTGTTGTATTTTGTATTTTATTACTGGATGCTGTCTTCACATCTTCCACTGTTCTCTAACTGCTGCTGATGGGACACAGACGTGTTTTTGTAGCTCAAGTAGAAGTTATTTGGTAATTTTCTGTCATATTTTATTTTTTAAAACACATTTAGCAGTTGGTGATTACAGAGCTGGGGGAGGGGATGCAAGCGTACAACGTACTGTTATTTACTGATACTGAATGATGTTTAATAAAATAAAATGTCTCCCTCTGGTGGATAAAGACAAAAAGCGTTCTGTCAACACAGTTACATTTAAGTATACTCTTGGCTCAGTTTTGTGTATGAAGGGTGACTGAGCCTTCACAGACATGGAGAATAATTCCTGTTTTCCTTGTGTGGAAGGCCAGAAGCACCGCCCTCAAGTGTAACTCATGACGTGATGTCACAGTTAACCAGACCATCATACATTAAAACATGAGTGCAGCAATTATGGAGAGGAAGGAAGAACGTGGACCCCCCCCTCCCCACACACACACACACACACACACACACTCTATGCTATATAAAGTAGGTGAAGTGTGCGAATGTGTGAACTATTTTCAAAACTGGCACGACGACTACACTTCAGGGCTGCATATCAACCTGATGTGTGATGACGTACACACACACACACACTCCTCTCACATGAACCATAACACCCACCAGCTGCTCATTAATTGAAGCAGACCAGAGGTTCAGTAACAGTCAGAGTGTTTTCTATCACTCTGGCTCTTGTCCGTGGTCACTCCTGCTGTCAGATACATGAACATGTCTGCTCTCCTCTCATCAGAAGGGTCTTTGGTAAAGTATTCTCCCGGCAGCGAACAGACAAAGTACAATATAACATTGAAGTCATTAACAAACTCTGCAGGTTTACTTTATTTACTGTTTTTGCCACTTGGGGGCAGTGTAAACAAGCAGCAGACAGATCAGTCATGGACCAATAAAGTAGACATGGTCAATCAACGAGATGTTCCAGGTCACATAATGAGTCAAAGTCCTGTTTCTTTGCTCTGTAACGGGTTGTGACTAACTCCTGAGGGAAAACCTCGGCTCTGGAATCGATCTGGGCGTGGACACGTGGAAAAATGGTTGATGAGGGTGAACATGTGAACGTGGCAGAGGTGGAGTGTAACTGTTCTCTTGGTAATGACTTTGTCGTGGAATCTGTTGACCATGAGCTAAAGGAAGATCCTTTGTTTGTAGATTACTGTCTGATGACCACCTCTAGCCATGGAAATGGAACTGACCGACTGTGGAGTCTGACCTGTTCAGACAGTTCAGTCAAAGTCCCTGAGAGGAACCAACGCTCCGTGTGATTCTAATGATAATATGTCCAATCGGGTCCTTTGGCTTCATATTCTGATTCATATGAACCACCTCTGTACATGATTCTCAGTGGTTTTCTGTCCTCAGGCGTGCCCTGAAGCTCTGCTGCTGGTTGAGATCTCCGACTGAAGGACACTGCTTTCAGTCTCTGGTGAAACATAATATTAACAAAACCTTGACAGCTCGTGATCCAAGTGCATGTGTTTCAATACAGCAACTATTTAAACTGCAGAAGTTCTTCTGGCGTTTGTGTTTGCCCACGTGTAGCATGCAGTTATTCATTATTGTGGTTTGACAGCTCTGACTTGTCACTCAGTGATCAACTCAACAGGGCACGGGCTGTTAATGCTCATGGAACCCTTCAGAAGTCGGTTTCCGAGGCCCATAGTAATCTTGAACTTCTCTTTCTGAGCACATGTTTTTCTTCCTCTGTTTCTACACACACACACACACACACACACACACACACACACACACACACACTCACCCTTTCTCTCTCTTTCTGTACCTGGTACCTCGGAGTTGCTTGTAGACGACGTGCGTACTGGCATGCTAGACTCTGCGACGCCCTTTATCTCACTGGTCACCCCCATCATCCTCACAGCCCCCCCAGGCAGCCGCAGGCATTCACCCTGACTGTTGCCTCACAACTCATGACAAGCACATGATGTGAGAATGGCCATGGCTCAGGTATTAGCTGAAAAAAAAAGACATAAGAAAGAGATCAAGGGGATAAAAGCGAGCTTTCTTTTCTGGTGAAACGCCCCCACCCCCCCAGTATGCTTGCGTTTAAACATTGATAGAGGATCTTTTTGTAATCGCGGCCCAAACACAGACTCAAATTCAGGCTTCAGAGAATCCGCTGAGCATGTACACAGTTTAAACAGCCAGTCGTGTGTTTTTCCATCCACATAAAACAAAATGCAGACAAGAGCCCTAGAGTCAAAAAGAGAAACATCACGTCTTTGCAGGAAGTTCACTTTGGTGGCATGGATGTGACGTCTCCTATGAGAAAAGTTGGAGGCAACAGAACAGCGTTACTTCAGACTGCATACTGAACACGTACCAGTGGAAACTAAAGGAAAGTCAGATGATCGGGTCTTAAAATGTAAATCCTGTTTCTTCGTCACCGGGCGACAAAACCTGTAGAATGAAACATTTTCAGTATAATTTTCACGTTTGATTCTGATCTTGTAGCCACAGACGGTTTGATTTTTGTTGAGTGCTGTGACAGTCAAATCTTACAACACATGCACGTAGGATCAAACAGTGGATACATCCTGTGGCTGACAAAGAGTTTGGAGGGTTTGCTTTTGCATCTTATCTCTTTCCCCAAACAGCTTGTCTTTGAACTTCCCCTTTCATTGTGTGGTTTTATGGTCCATGTCTGGTTGTACATCAGTTTTACTTAATTAATAGTTTAAAATATTGTAATGGATTGTAATATTTATGTGCCTTGTGTATTAATTATGTTATATACATGTGTGTATTTACTCTTTTAAAGACAGTATTGTGATTGTTTCTTTCCCTCCATCCCATAGAGACCTTTGAGCTTCTCATCAGGCAGTCAGAGAATCACACCATCGCAGCGCTCCAGGAGTCCTATGGCACCATGGCCGATCAGGTTGCAGGGCCAGTGCGAGAACTCTTCACGGATATTAGTCTCTTCCTGTTTGGGTCGGAGCTCAACGTCGACGATTTAGTCCAGCGATGTTTTGACGCGCTCTTCCCGCTGGTATACAACCGTCTCATCAACCCTGACCTCAGCGACAGCTCACCGGGCTACACTGAGTGTGTGCGGTCATCGTGCCGTGACGTGAGGCCGTTCGGGGACTCACCCAGCACACTGGCCGATCAGATCGCTCGCTCCGGGGTCTCTGGAAAGCTCCTCCTTCAGGCCTTGCACCTTGGCATCGAGGTCATCAACACCACCGATCACTTGCAGCTGAGTCGTGAGTGCAGGCGAGCGCTGTTGAAGATGCACTATTGTCCTCACTGCCAGGTACGTGCGCACGTCCGTTGGCTCATAAGAATTCACGCGTTCAGACATCACTGATCCCAAAACAATTTGCCTCACAGGGTTTAACCCAGTCCAAGCCCTGCATGGGTTATTGTCTCAACGTGATGCGGGGCTGTTTGGCGAGTATGGCTGAGATCGACGCTCACTGGAGGGAATACGTCCGCTCGCTGGAGGGCTTATCGGCTCGGATGCACGGGTCTCAGGATTTGGAGCAAGTACTTCTCGGAGTTCACAGGCTGCTTCATGATGCTGTCAGACATGCTCAGATGGATGGACCCCGTCTCTCAGCACAGGTCAGAACCTCTTAGTGTTCCGTTTTGTGCCGGTAAATCTACTGTCACCAAGGAATACTGGAGAATGTGCAACCAAAGTTTTAAAGAGTATTTTATCCTCTGCTTTCTGTCAGTGTACTGCAGAGAGGTATACACGTGTGAGAGGGCCAAAAGTCCCTGTAAACAATCAAATTGCATCTCAATGCAAAATGTCAGCGGTACAGAGGAACTTTTGTTGCTTTTAGCAAAGAGGAGGACCCAAGGTGGAGGTGATGCAGGAGACAAAACTTTAAGTGTATTTAATGTCCAAAACAGGCAAAACGGTAGTAAAACCTACAACTAGAGGTCCAAGTATACAAGCTAATTCCAGAAACCAGGAGGAAACACCGTGGAACAAGGTGCATATAGGAACACAGACGGGGAACGGCAGGTGTGGAAATACGCTTGACTGTGTCGAAACCCACATGAAACAAAAACTCATGAGCACAACATAAGTCAACGTAACGAGCAGACGAGTCACAGGTGAGAGCACATGAGGGGACGCGGGGAGCCGATTGGCTAAAACACAGGGGAGAGAGGGGGGAGGACAGAAAACACAAAACAAGACACAGATGAAACCGAACTGGGCAGGAAACCAAACAGGAGGGAACCAAACATACAGTGAAATGAATAAACTAACGCAGGGGAAACATGTACACAGGAACACATGACAGGGGAAACAAACCAAAAACAAAGACCCAAACAAAGCAGATGATAGCTCCAGGCGATGGTCCACATGGGAGCATGACCCCGATTCAGGACAAAACCTAAACAAACAGACTGAAGTATCGAAGCTGGTCGCACTATCAGAGCATCTGTCATGTGAGGATCATCTAACTGTCGTTTTGCTACACAGTAATGATTTGGAATGTCTTTGTTTAAATGACTACAGCTCCATCTAGTGGTTTCCTAGTGACATATGTTGTGCACAGATTCACTATGAATAATCATGATGATTATTGAGCGCCGCTATAGCTTAACAGCATTAGCACATTCCTCATTCAGTGTCCAGGCTAAAGTGTTTGTCTGTTTATTTGGTAACAGGTGTACAAAACCTGTGGCCCCCCGAGAAGGAAGCCTGCGCAGTCAGTCAGCATCCAGCACGGCAGCAGAGAACCCGTCCCCCTTAAAGCTCCTGTCAGACTGTCAGGGGACTCACTGGCTATCAGGAGGAGGTAAACGTGTGATGGATGGATGGACAACTCATCTTACATGATGGTCTAGAGCAGATCATTTCATTTAAAATGACCGAATGAATGTGTGAATGTGGCTGATTTTGCAGGGACTTTCTGAACAGTCTGCGTTTCTACCGAACGTTCTACGGCGGTCTGGCAGATCAGATATGCGTGAGCGAGCTGGCCTTCGGTGATGGGCTGTCGTGCTGGAACGGAACGGATATCGTCAAAAGGTTTGTTGCTAAATTACTCAATCGATGAGTGACATAAAAGACAAACGACACAAGCGACATGTCCGATCACCACTACAGAACACACTCAGAACTTTGATTCTCTGGAATTCACTGGAGGGCTTCCTGAAGATATTCTGTTCCCTCTCCGTTAGGGAGGGGACGCAAAGGTCAAACGGTGTGATTCAGATCATGGCCTCTTATATGAAACTACTTGACATTTCACTGGGAGCGTTTTCTCAATAATATTGAGTGTTTTTTTCAAAGGGTGCGGGGATTAAGATGTTTTCATGAGTTGCTCATTGAATGTGACATTCATATTCTGTCTTAAAGTCTACAAGGTGCCGTGCGACTGATCGAATTGTGGTTCTGCAGATGGCGGTGGCGTCTGTCAGAAGGGGAGGTGAAATGTGAAACGCCCACTTGTGTAACTTTGAACCACTGAACCTCTGTCAGACAGACATGTCATGTAGTTTGACTCAAAAACTCTACTGTGCAGTTAAGGTGCAGCGTGTGTCGCACTTTAAGAAGGTGAACGAGGGAAAAGGAGCGATAAATCCTCTTTTCATAAAGTTACCTCACCTCTCTCCAACAGATGAACGGAATGTTCTACATTTTTAAATGGGTGGTGGGGGGGTTGTATGATGTGGTATACACTGGTCTGTGTCAGTGTCGTCCATCTTCTGAACCGATGAACTGAAGGTGCACCGGCACAAATCCACTGTCAACTTTCTACACCTCATTTCAACACATTTAGTCACAGTCGCATACAAACCTACAGGTCATATCTTCACATTTGTGCAAATGCAGTCATAAGTAGAGAGTGACGACGTCTCCAGGTTTTTTGCCTTGATCCAGCAAACAGTCCATTTGTGTTCGTTTTGAGTCTGAGAAACAATTGACAGGTCGACACTCCATGTCGTGTTTATCACTGAATTTTAAATGGTTGGATAAAACTGTGGCTAGAGAGAACATCACACTCAGAAATTCTTTTTTTTTGTCTAGAATGTCGTGAAACATCCCTCGTGTTCTGTGTGCAGTCAGAAATATGTCACCTAGGTAGAGGTTACCGGTATATGTACCTGTAGATAAAGTAAGTCAAAAGCTCTCAGCCCCAAAGAGGAACGTAGAATGAGTAGCCCAGTTATGTATATTCACCATACACACACACACACACACGTCCCATCTACAAGCAGACCTGCAGTCGTTCTTTGATATAAATGCTTGTGAACTGGAACAGACAAGCCGTTATTTTTCACAGCATCTGTCTGTGGCCTTGTCTCCGTTGCATCACCGCTCTCTGTCTTATCCGTGCTGTCATCACTCAAGGACCCGCTCATATATCCTCAGCTTGTGGTTGTTCCTCTCAACTGTCAGCTGCTGTCAGCGCTGGTGAAATGGCAGCAGCACCCGTGTTTTTAAGTGTCTGTGAGGTGGGAGTTGGCGGTGCAGGTTAGGTGGTCCATTGTAAAGGATGACAGCCATGTTGAGATTGTTCCACAGCTGCTGTGTGAAAGGAAGGGAAGGGAAGGGAAGGGGGGGGGGAGAAGAAGAAAAAAAGGTTTGATAGTGATCTTAGCAGCCAGACAAAATCATTGACTTCTAAAGGATGATTGTTTGTGTGCTGCTCATCAAGAATGGCATCGCCATGGAGACAGTGCCAAGGTTAAGTTTCTTACCGGTATTGAACATTTACTCTTTTCATCTTGATTAGTTCTGACATAACACCTCCAGTTTGCATTACAAAGGTGCATCCATCTCTTAGAATAGAGATGTTTTCTGTGCCGGCTGGTAGGCTGTAGGCCGTCGATCAGCTCTGGCTGCAACCGCTGGGAAATGTTTCTGCCTCAGCTCTTTAACCCCCTTCTTCTTTCCTCTTTCCTATAATCATCCCCAACAATGCTTTTTGACAGCAACTCATCCACCCCAAGTTCACTGGCAAGTTTTCATTTGGATTTGGTCATTACTGAAATAATCACACTACAAAGATGGCTGACGAACAGACAAATCTGGGGAGTCTCTGAAGAGAAAATTGAGTGAAGCCTGCAAATGCTACAGGGAGTAGTACTCCCAGTAGATCCACAGGCTTGTGCTACTTTCTATTAGCACCGGAGCCACATATGAGTGGGAGTCAACACAAGTTGAGAGAAAAGCAATAAATAACCCTCTGCCTACGGGTCATAACCCAACATCCACTGACAGAGAGGGGAATAAAACTCAGCGCCGGGTGGCGGCTGATTTACAGGGGCTTATCGAGGCCTCAGCGACCTCAAACGATTGGTTCCGTTCCTGTGTGTGTGTGTGTGTGTGTGTTATATATTCTGTTACATATAAATGTGTGCCGATGCTGTTTACAACAAATTACAGTACGTTCTGGTGCAGATTGCTTTACGGCCTTCGACAAGTAGAGAGTTACAGAACAGCTTTGTCTTACTGAAGAAAAAAGAACAAAAACAGAGAAAAACACGACACACAGAAGTCTGCGATTTAGGAGAGATTTACAGCTCGTCCTCATCGGGGCTCCTGGTAAACAGAAAGATAAAGAACAATCAGATCACAGAGGAAGAACACACAAGCAGCTTTCATCTCACTGATAGAATATAAACAATGGCGTCTTACATCTCCCTGGTTATGTACTAGCACACACAAGATGAGGAAAAAAAAACATTCATTTGAACAACTGCCTATTTTTTGGGGGTTTTAATGTTTGAAAATGACGCTGAGTGTGCAGACGAGAAAGGAGTTAAATTCCTCAGAGCAATAACATGGGAAGACTAAAGAACTAAATGAAATAGAAGTAGCCACTTTTCAATCCCTGCACTGTAACGATATCAACCATCTCTTGGTGCCGCTGTGGCGGGCTCGGATGTTGGATTCAGACGCAGACAGAGAACACCGGATGAAGGTGTTTGGAACTCTTCTCGCTGACGTGGATTAACTCGAGACCGAGGTTGACCTCACAGGGCTGTGACGGGGTGAACTGAGGTGAAGGCGTCGTCACCGTGGGCCACATCAGCCGTGTTGACCACAGAGAGATGACTGGCAGCCGAGAGCAGGGGCATGAGAAAACACTTCATTAGTGCACAGCGAAACACTGAGGGACTGATACTGACGCACCAAAGAGAGAATGGTAGAATGGTATGGTATCTTATGGTATCTTATGTGAGATATACATATACATACATATATGTGTAGTACGAGTAGAATTTTACTCTTAGTGTATCTGTTTTTTACTGTACAAAGTAGAACTGAACAGCTGTTTCCGACCTTGACCCAATGTAAGGTCTGTGTCACAGCTGCCCTGAGGTCTCAGTTATTACCTACATCCATGGACAGACAAAACATGTTTTAATGGTTGAGTGTCATCAGAATCCCAGTGGCTCAAATGTCCACATAAAAAGGTGAATTGTCCGTCTGTCCGTCCGTCCAGATGTCACAGTTCTTGCCTCTGTCTAAAATAAGTGGACATCGGTGAATGTTCCGAAAAACCTACCACAGAAAAGTCAAATGTTCCCACAGGTTGTGTTTCAGACAGACAGACAGACAGACAGACAGACAGACAGACATTCGGCTCAAAGCTGCTGCCGTGTTTCCAACGTCCACCTGAATGAAGTGTCCTTCATCAGATGTTTAATCATTTACATCTGACTGTTGTACACTGTGAGTTCTTCAAAGACAAATTAGTATTCATCACTCAAACATCCCTTGGCTAACGGTCAGTTTTTAAAATGCATTTTCTCTTCTTCTCAACGGCAGAAGAGCATTCTGGGGCTGAAATACGATGAGAGAAAAACGTGACCGAACCCTTTGTTTGACATGTATGACAGTCATTCATCACAGTCAAAGAACTGAGCTAAAGAAGAAAGAAGAAATGGTGTGGCATCCCTCCGACTTGGGAAGGACGACAGTTAGTGGCTCGTGTGTGTCCTTTCCTGGGCAGACACATTCTTCCGACATACAAACACTCAGCGCAGGTTTCACATGTCTCTTCATTCCATTTTCAGTTGACACACATTGACTAATTTGCTAATTTGGATTTACACCTGATGTTAACTGCTAACGTACAATGGAGAGAAGCCATTTTGAAATGTTTTTTTTTAATCATAAATCCTCTCCCCTTTTTCTTTTCTCATTTTCCCTGCCAATGGAAAAGTAAGATCCATGCTGAAGCTACAGCCCTCAACAAGTATGAGATGTTTTATTCATGATTATCTGCTCTGGTTTATCCCCCGCTCCTCCCTCCCCCTGCAGTCGGTCTTGGTGCTGCCACCATGTACCAGGTGTTTGGTGTGTTTGGTGTATTCTCAGACTTCAGACTGCATTTTTAAATTGTTATTTTTGCAGTTTATTATTATTATTACAATAACAAGGCAACTGACCCTGCATGATGTTGGAACTGGAGTTGGAACACAGAAGGACGAGCGCTTGGGCCTGAATGCTGAAGTACATATCAAAAAGCTGCTTGATGACTCACGGGCAGATTTGCACATGGCTCTGCATTTCAAGAGGCCACCCTGCAAGCTGGAGTTGCTGCATAAGTGCTTACCTTTGACCTTTTCCTTGTCTTTGCTGTCTGGGTAATCTTGAAGAGGTTAATCACATGGTAATAAGAGCCCTGGAGTGGAATTGTAGGCCTCTTCACAGTGTGTCGCCAGTTAGCAGGTTTGATTTTTTTTTTCTGAAGTGGAGTTCATTTCCTCCCATTGTTTCATATTCTACTGAATATAAATTTTTTTCTCCCCCAACCTCCCTCTAGACGTGAAGCTCGGGTCATTTGCCCTGGTTGGAATTGAATGACAGCTTTTAAGCTCTGCTAATAGGAATTCCCAGAAGAGCCATCAGCAGGCACTTTCCCAGCCGTACAACAGTGGAATTGAATGCACATTCTGCATGATTAGTTCAGGCCTGAAGTCATTTGAACACTGCAAAGACCTCACCAGATGTGCAGCCTCAAATAAGCGTCACGCCACAGCTGGTTGTTTGTCCAGACATATCACTGCTTCCGTCTTCAGTCGTTTATAATCCAGCTGGGCAAGCCTGTGTACGGGCCTCGGTAAACCGACGGCTCATTGCAGGTGGAAATGGAAATACTCCAGGGCACTGCGTCTCTCTGTGAGCAGCAGAGGGAGCTCTGCACTTCGGTTTACACACACAGACACACACACACCCCCCCGACAGGTTTCAGAATGCTGATCGCCACTTGTCTACATGGGTTCTGATGATGTATGCAGTGGCTGCATGCTGTGGTTTTTATCCATGTTGTCGTTGATAGACACAGAGCAACATTCAAACGTCAGCTCCTCCCCTCGCCTCAGTTTGTGGTGATGAACTGACCTGATTCTGAAGGGAAAGTATAATCCTTTAAACATGTGCTGTCAAATATATTATGCGTAGCGCTTCTTTTAGTCTCCCGTGAAGTCGTCTCTCCGTACTGTGAAACCCCAACGGTCGATGGTGGTTGTATCCCCGGTTCCTCATCTGTGACTGTTCTTAAAGTTTCAGTGCAGAATTCTAGCTGAGACCACGGCTTTCTCAGGTCCTACGAGAGATGCAAGACAATGATCTTCTGTGTTGTCTCAGCTCTCCGTAAGAACCACACGTTCACTTCAAGATCTAGCATCAACGGCAGCAAACACAAAACTCCAGCAAATCGCCCGAGTTCACTGGAAATATGTGAACATTTGCAAATGTTTAAAATTAGACGAGAGGACAGAAAACATTTTTTTTTCCTGAGAGCTCATAGAAAGACGAGAGGCGAGGGAAAAGGAGAAGGGACGTTCTTGAGCTGCTTCTCTGTTTAGCGACAGCTGGCGACTGCAGATAACCACAAAACCGCTGGAGCACTTGAGGTCTGGGTGCCGCTTGGCTTGAGTTCCCCTTCAACATGACCTTATATCCTGCCTGGGTTTAGATGCAGGGCTCGGTCAGCGTACCGCATCCTGACGATTATCCCAAGTGACAGAATCAAGAACTCTGTCTGGCTGCCCATATTGAGTTCATATGTGTGTGTGTGTGTGTGTGTGTGTGTGTATGTACACACTTCAGTCCCTGCTTTCTTGAATTATGCATGATTGCTCTGACCAGATACGTTTTCAATCTTTCACCCTAGAAAAGGGAGATTTCATTTGTTTGTGCTCAGATATTGTCCCTGATGCTGCGGCAGTAACAGCTGAACTCGTCGAGCTCTGTGCAGACGAGGCACGCTGCTGTCTGCGCTGGTTTGTGTGCAGTGTATGAATGCACGTGTGCGTCTAGTTTCATTCATTTTTCAGTGCTTCCCCTTCTTTGGCTTTGCAAGGACTGATGTCCCCCCGCCAGGCGCTGGAAGCATGCCTCCAGCATCTGGAGCAGATTGTGACCCTGCTATGTGGCAGGTAGCAGGCCATTAACATCCAAGGCCTTATTTTCCACTGATGAGCTGTTAGAGCACACCCTCACCCCCCGTGTGATATCGGCCTGCCCCCGTCTGCTTGTCTGCACACACACTCGGTCCCCGCGGAGCACTCTTCCCATTTTCCTCAGATATAAATCAGAGGCCGCTGAAAAATGAGGAGCGACGAGTTGGGGAGGGAAAAAAAAAGTGATGTTAATGCTCATAAAATTCGAGGGGTGGGGGGGGGAACCCCCCAGGGTGTGAGTGGCAAATATTTGGTTTGTCATAAAAGACTGGAAACACCGGGACAGATGTACTCACCAGGGTCGGGAATATGTTTTTATAACAAGTTGTATCTCAGTAAGTACACCATTTTCCAACAGGTAAAAAAAAAACAACCACAAAAACAAACAAACAAACAAAATAATAGGACAATTTCATGGCTTATATTTAAGCTGCTGATATTCAGTGTTTTATTTTGTGGTGTATCTGTCTATAATATTGAGCCAATCCTGATGATGGGGTGAATGCAGAGTGGCAGCGTGCTGAATTCAGCGTTCAGAGCAGGAGTTTGAAGCGTTGTTCTGTGTTATCACGGGCGCCGAATTTCACAATGACACCGTGACTGCACGTGGACCATATCCATGTCGCATTCCCCTCCAGTGGAGACTTCATTTCTCTCCTGCAGGAGAGTTGCTGGAAACAAAGAGTCCCGTATCTTTGTATCGTTGTCTCAGTTTATCTCAAAGCTGCAGGCGTTTGACAGAGTGTGAGGTACCGGCGGTTCCTTTGATTTTCCACTCATTTGTTAACTAAACATGCTTCCTGTTTAATTCTACAAAGTGGAAAATGCAATACTCATTAAATATTCATTACTTTTGCAGTTGTATTTCTTCTTCATGAAGAATATTCTGAACGTGTTGGTGTGTTCAGACTGTAATATATCCACTTTAACTGTGCAGGTCAGACATGTATTACTGATTATCACAGCAAAGAAGAAATGTGACCCTGCGTTCAGTCATTCTTTTATAAATAAAGCATGCTATTGGACATTTCTGCTGCCCTGATCGGGGAGTTTACGTGCACAGAAGACGCTGCACATCTTTATAAGTGGAGCCGTACCTTTTAGCTTCTGACCTGAGTTGAAAGCTTGGCGTGAACATGCTCTCATTAATCTCACCTCCCCCAGTAAACGCTCTGAGTCTGGAGGCTCCCAGAGAATGGGAGAGAAAAAGCTCATTCGTTTCTCCTGATGAAAACACAAATGTCTTCAAAAAACAATGGGACGCACCAATGGGACGCCCTGGGACCGGATTTTGCTCTCTTCATCATTGTCCCTGTGATGTTGTCATGCAGTTTCTATGGAAACCAAGACGTCCTTATTAAAACAACAACAAAAAAAAAAGTTTCACCTTCTGTGCGCCTGCCCTTTACCTGACAGCCAAGATAAACGAGCGGGGTCCTGGGAGGAAGGCAACACAAACATGCATCTTTGCTCAGTGGCCCGTGCTCATCGGCTCTCCGCTGGAAGTCCTTATTTACCTTAATGCTGGGAGCGAGTGGGAATGGAAAAGGCTTGAGGAGGAGTAGGTGGCCAAGGGTGTGTGTGTGTGTGTGTGTGTGTGTGTGGGTCAGGCTGCATTGCGATTACTCACAGTCGTACCCATCAACAACCTTGAACCCTACTGCAATAAAAGAAGAAAAAGGAGCAAACAACTCTCTCTATGCCCCATTATGCGCGCGGGCCAGATGATGTCATATGTCACCTTCAGCTAATGAAGGTGATGATGACATGCATGAGTGCCGCATACGTTCACCATCTGCTCGTTTCCGCCATGGCTGCTCTCCTCAGCACTGCAGAGGAGCAGATGAGGCCGGTGTTTGATGCAGTATTATTGTACCCTGGAGTGTGGGAAAGGCTGCCGCCTGCATCCAGATGATGCACAGGAAGTTTAACCACACCTTTACACCACAAAATAAACTGACGACCCTCTGAGCCCACTTGTTTTTATGTCACCCCAGAATGAGACGACCTGCTTTCCAGTGATCGCCAGAAAAATCATCACATCCATCTAAAGCTGAGGAGCCCAACAGGCTGATGTTGACAGAAGAAGTGACGTTTCACTCCTCCAGTCTACTTTTATTCACACATTAAACATCACTCTGAATGAGGTTCTCCAAATGAGCAGACAGTTTGCTGATGTAAAGATAAAGAGACACTGAACGTTCACAAACAGCAAATGTCAAATGCTTGTTTGTGCACGTTTGAATTCATCTCGACATCCGTCTTGTTTTGACTGTGGATGAAAGGAGAATCTCAGTGTTACTGTTGCAAATGTAGATCATGTTTTCATCATTTTTTTACAATTTTATTCAGTGTTAATGCTAACTGCTATTGTTGATGTGAACAGAAACAAGTTTTACAGTTTATCGGTGACACGCATCGGAACCGACCGATCTTTTACAAAACGAAAGAAGGAGAACCCTCCTGTTTGTATATTTCCCTTCCTTTATGTTACTGTGCCCCAGCATCATCTCGTGTGCGGCTGCCTCGTCATTTTGTCCAGGGAGGACAGAGGAGAGCTTGTTTTCATGCGAGGATTATCGTCTCACTGAGATCTCACAGAGGTGTAAATCACGATTTCATTGCGATTGATCACTCCGCCCTGTTTGCACCGGGGAGTTAGTTGCTGCAGTAACTCCAGATCGAACCTTGTCAGAACCTGGTATATAGGGATATATTGATATGGCCGTTTCAAAACTGACAACTGTCTAGTTGGTTAAGTTACAGAAGTATCAAATATTTTTCCCATCTTTTTTGTGCAGTAAATTTGTTTATTGGTGATTCTGAAATTTACCGTCCCCCTACAGATCTATTGTATTTATAACGTATATTTTGCAGTCATAATATGTTTGAATTGCAACATGGCTGAGTATCATTGTTATGGATTGTTATTCTGTTTATTTTAGAACATATTACCATTCAAACTCTTTTTTTAAAATAGTCCTCAACTAAGTGTCAATCATTTCAACTTCATATCAAGTTAATGAGAAGTGAGGATTGACGGGGAAAGGGAAAACTGCAGCCTCTGTGTCGTCGCTGCGGGTTATGAAGGCGCTGACTGACAGGTGCTTGACTCTAGCTGTTGAGTGGAGTGTGAGAGGTGAGCACTGGTGACTGGAGAAGACCTTTAGACAACATCAGATGACCTTTGAGATCATCTGGAGCTATCAGTCTCCATGGGGCAGCGCTCCTCGTCTTGTCATGTCTTGACACTTTTTGCTTCTTCCCTCTCTCTCCTCTTTATCTTCTTTCTCTCTCCCTGTGTGTCTGTGTTTGGTGAGTGGACCCTCTGTGAGTTGGCAGCCTGTATCTGATCCTGAGGTAATTTACTAGTTGTGATAAGGAAGGCGCGTGCACACTCTTTCATTATATTCCATTCTGACGGGGCGATCTGGGGCCTCTGAAGACTAAATTGGGGGACAATTCTGACTCCAGATAAAAGGAAAACATACAAGGTTATCGTAAGAGAAATTCAGCAATCTGCAATTGAGTTAGAAAACAATCAAGGAAACATAATGGCAGTTTTGGTGACGCACTCTTTCTGCTGATAAAAAAAACAAACTGTACAAGTATATCGCAGTATAATGTGCAGAGCAGAGTGGTCCGTGTCCTCTCTTGATTAACAGCCAGAGACTGTTGAGTTTGTCCAGTCATCACTATTATACACGTCCTGTTTTGTGAAAAAGACTTCTGTGTCTTCTATCATGCACTTTCACATTAGCACATAGGTGTGTGTGTGTGTGTGTGTGTGTGTTTTCCTCCCTGGCAGGCTGGGGGGACCAGGGTCACTGCCCCAGTAGTATTTTAGAGACGGAGCATCTCAGCTGTGGGGCTGAAAGAATTATGAAAGAGACGCTAAATCAAGACACAGAGCGTCGTGAATCATGTCAGCGGCTGGTCTGAAGAAGAGGGATGGGACCATCTGCAGCAGCATATGAATGGCTATCTTAGTCACAGCGAAGTCGACACAAGTGCAGAGAAGTGTGAAGAGGTTGTGAAGATTGCTGCCGTTGTTTGCTGCACAGCGTGGGAATCTGTTTCAGCCTAAAAAGAGTCAACCCAAATATGAACCATCTGTCACTCTGACATTTAACGAAATTGCACAGGGGAAGATTTTTTCCGTGTCGTAATACAAGTTGAAAACTCCTGACGATACATTCAGAAGTCCCTGAAATCACGCTGCTTGAACCGTTCAGGTGTATGTTTTTTATTCCACTGTTTCCTCTTTCAGATCTCTAAGAAAACGATGTAGGAAGCCCAAACCACTCTGAGATGGTCTCGTGTGGAAGAAGTTCACAGCTTTGCACTCATTCCATGGAAAGTACCACTAGTGGAACAATGAGTCCAAAAACAAAAAAAAACAGTCTGTTCTGATGTGGTTTATTCAGGATCCCCATTATCTGATGATCTACTTTGATCTGTTCCACCTGTGTCTGTGGGGATTTGTTAATGTGGATGAGACTGGATAGATACATTCATCAACGGTAACATTCTCTGTGTAGAGTACTTCAGCTGAAGCTTTGAGACTTGATGTAAAGATGATGATTAAGTTTCATTGCCTGTTGGTAGTTATTCAATGAAGCAGGGTGAAGTAATGATACAAAATAAAAATAGACATAATCACGAAAACACAATTATGGACATAAAAGTCCACCTTGCCTGCAGGTCGAGGAGCAGAAATGTGAAAAAAGAGACTTTGGGCTTATAGAGTCAAAATGAACTGTTTTGTCCTCTAGAATGAAAGAACAGTTTTTTACTGACATTGACTCAAAGTTTTCATGAAAGGATCTTGTGGCAGTCGGAATCCTCCGTGTTTTGAAAGCACGGCTGAGATGCTGCTCATGACACGTTATTGTTCCTATTTAAAGATTCAACACATATGGGGACCCTGAAGTGATATTTATAGGACGCTGGGAAGCTCGTCATGTGAACTGCAGCATGTGAGTCAAATGTTGTGGTGATGACAAACCACAGTCTCACTCAAACAAATTCTCCAGCGTCTGCAGACACACAGGAGATGAACGACGTGCACGCTTCAAATCTAAGGAGGAATCACTTTGTTTTGTTCAGGATCAGCTCACTTCCTTCTCTCTCAACAAATGAACATAACTTGAGTCTTATCAACGGCAGACGGCACGTGCTGTTTGAGACACACGTTTTCCTGACTACGTTCATCTTGTATTTGTTCCAGCTCTTTGTCCAAACTAAATGCCCTGCAGCTGCACACAAACAGTACCAGGGGTGTTTAAACATCGTCTTAATTCTTGATGCTTGTTAATCAGTGAGTCTGATCTGAAGGGGAAACATATTGACCGATTTGACATCAAATGAGGAGATGGGTCTGATTGTGACGGACCTCAGGGAATCCAGGGATAGCTGGAAGAGTCAGGGACACTGTAGGGGGGCTGAAATATTCTCCTGCAACCGCCTGTACAGACACAAATGTCGGGAGTAAAACATAAAGCCTGTTGGAGGATGAAGGAAGAGCTGCGATGTGAGCAGTCAACTATAAAATTGACTGGACCAAGTGGTTTTACTGTCTCTAGAAAAAAATGGGTAAGATGACACGAGAGGAATGTTTATCAGTCCTACCACCGTATTAGAGCTTTACTTCCATCAGCCATCCAGGAAAATGCATCTGTCCAGTTAAAACAAATGCATTTTATTCCAACACAACCAAGAAATAAATTCTTCACTATCAGTTTTTGTTGAATCTGTTTAGAATATTCCATTTTGTTCCTTTTGAACACATTTTGTTATACAAGGGGTTGCATCCCTTTATTTGTCCTCGATGTCCGTTAGTATTTTCTATTTTAAGACGGGGCTCAGCACCGGAATATGGGAATATGAATTTTTTTTCTTCCAGCCACAATTGCTTGTTTGTCTTCTTTGGACTGTATAAGTGGACAAGCAGAACACACCCCAGGTCACTCACAGCATGTTGCGTTTTGCAGTCGCCATGGAATTCTGAGCTGCAATGCTTCAAGAGCTGTTTTTTTTTTTTTACGTAGAGAGAACCATTTTCAACAAGTACAGTGTTGAGAGCAAGTACAGATCGTTTCATGAGGATGATTACACTGTTTGTATTTTGGTCCTTTTTGTCAGGGAGCTGTTTACCTGCAGCACATCGACGGTGTTCTCTCCAGGCTGTATTTGTGGTGTGGTAGGGATGTCGACATCTATAAATCCTTTGTACTCTTTGCAATCTGCAGCATCAATACGATTCATAATCATTTCCTATTCACTGCTTCATCTGAATGATGGTCTGCCCATGATGCACCAGCCCTTGAAGGATAAAGTCACATGCCATCTCAAGTTTGTTGGTCAGCAAAACCCTCTTCTGTTGACCTTATTTTATTAGAAATAATCAAAAAAGTAATCTTGCTCAACATGAAATTCAGCGAGATATGCAGCTGATCTGAACTCTGGAGAACAAACACTGGACCTTATTTCAGCATGAATGTCAGATCCAGAACTTTCTGATCAAAGCACTTCATTCAAACTATCATTGTGATCTGTGATTGTAAACGTTGTGGCGCGGTGGCATGGTGGGACGCACGCACATCCCCACCTCGGACCTGGTTCTACACTCCAGAGACAACGGGTTTCATTCATGAAACGTTCGCAAATCTGTCGGCTTATACATAAAAGCCTCCTCTCCTAAGAACCCTCCGGATTGATGAACGCAGAAGAAAACGCAGCTCTGATCGTAAACATGTGTCGCAGTTCTGAACGCCAATCAATCTAAGTTGGCAGGATGCCAGAAAGGTGACAGATCGCTGTGAATGTCGTCTGTACTTCAGAGAAACCCGATAGATGACACAGGGCCTCAGTAAAAAGGAATCTAATCAGTCCTCAAGTGTTTAATTAAACCCAACAACCAAGGCCAATGTCTCTGGGCTTGTGTGTGTGTGTGTGTGTGTGTTGACACAACGAATAAATTCCTCCTCATCATCTCCGCGTTTGTCTCTGGCATCGCTGTGCGACAGGTGGGGAAACTTGGATAAGCTTGGTCAATGAACAAAGATGGCAACCAAGTATAAGCCTCTTAGGTTTTGCGCTAAAGGAAAATAAAGGAACATGTTTTATTTGTTTTTTTTCCTCCTTCAGAGCGATGTTTTTTCATAATCTGCACTGGACCGAGTCCAACAGAACCTCTACGTGGGATTCTGCAGGATTTGTTCCTGCCTCATGAAACTTAAACTTTTAAAGAGATGGGAGAGACACTTCTGCAAAAATACAGAAGAACATTATTTTGAACATGAGCATGTTGATCACTGATATTGTAAAAGCTCAGTTTAGGCTTTTATTATCTGCTCTTAGCACGTCTGTTTAATCCCAGACATCATTGCCCTTATGGGGAATTAACATCTTTTTAAAAGAATCCCTCTGTGACATTTGGGTTTATGAAGCAATTTGACTTCCTAGATCGGCAATGTTTCTATTTGTCCTTATTATCTTCCGTAAAAGCCAAATATTTAAGAGGTATTATAAAAGTACTAATGCTATTTGTGGGCAGCTGAGGTCTATCTGGCATTAACTGCTTGTATGATACAGTAGCTCATTTGCACATGGATCCTCTTAGATTCTCTAGGAAATTATCGTCACAATATAAAATGCTTTTTATGACCCCAATCATTGATTCCTGTGAATGGGAAGTAGCTGACATTTTGGGGTGATCTGTGCACCGTGCTGGTAGAACGTTGGTCACATTATATATGAGACGTTTTCATTCAAAGAGAGAGGTCACTCACGACACCTCCTACTGAAACTATATGTTACGTTATAGGTCATAGATGGAGTACATTTGTTATTTTATACTGTGTATACAAAGACTGAGCATGGTGTACTACACGTATGTTAATGCCACTTTAGACACTGTCATTTGTGAGATATAAACTTCACTTTATCGGTCTACCAGCTCCCTATGTGAGATTTGTGCTTCACCTTCGGGCTGAGCCGTTATTTCAGCACATGAAATTCAGTGGTAGTTTTAAAAAATGTTCCATACATACAGTATTTGGTAGGGTAGGGTTTAGCAGTGGCAAGTTCCATTTGTTTTGAAATAGTTTCAAATGAGATCCGTTTCTCAATGGTGTCAGAGCAAGATTGAAAGGAAATCTTGATCTTCAGTCAGGTTTGATTTTATTAAAAGCAACTGCATTTACATTTGACAGAGAAAAGGGGAAAACAGACCTCTGAGAAATTACTGGCTTTTATTCTTTTTGATTTCTGATTTTATTCTTTTCTGATCAGTTATTTCCCCTGATTGTATGTTGAGCTTCAGCTGACCTGCTCTGCACAAAAAGACAAGGACAATTGCAATTAGTTTTAATATTGAATTATAAGTATGCATACTAATGTCGCCGCCGGGTTGCATTGTTCGTACATATTCATAAAGGAAACATTTGTGGAAAGTATAAAGAATTAATTGGATGTTGTGTAAGAGACATGGGCAGATCCGCTGTAAGTCTGACCTTTTCTTTACTTAACGTCTTATTTTTCTCAGTCCATCAAACATTCCTTGTGTTTATGAATCTGTCTTTAAAGCAGTACTTAACAACCCCCAGCAGTGTAAGTTCCGATTCCTCACACACAATGACCGTTACCTACCGACCAACTGCCAGACACATTCATTACTGATGCCACCGCTGTCTCGCTAATTCCACAGTGTCTCTCCGGCAAAAGTCAATACATCTTCAGGGCTCAGGGCGTTCCAGTAATTGGAACAAACATGGCAGCAGTGATGTTTGGGGCTGAATCTTTGCCGCTGGCTGTCATGGCTCTTGTTGTATTATCTTCTTTGTTATAACTGTCAGTAAAGGCCCACAGTTCTACATCACAACTCACCAAACTGAAAACACATTCCTATAACCTGCTGTGGAAAATGATGAGGGCCACATGTAAATACAGTAGTGAGATCGACACATGAAAATTTGAGTTCTGAGATCTCAGAATTCAGACAGCACAGGAAATAACTGTTTTTTAATTTTTTTTTATCAGGGATTGCGACGAGCAGTTATGATCAGTGACTGCCCAGATTTAATTGACCTGATCACATGAGTTGTGACGTGGACGTGGACATGTTTTATTTTATTTATTTTTTTTAATTCACAAATTTAGATTACATGGACAAATATGTTTTTTTTAAAAAAAAGGGAGACCGAGCTGCAGATGGAGCATGTGCAAACCATCTATAACAGAAAGTTCGATTTGTCAACTTCTGGTTCAACAAAAAACAACCAACATCTGTTTGCCGAATAGAGATACGGGATACAGATACATAAAATCAGCTGGTGGTGTCGACATGTGCAACCTCCACCATATATGTCACATATATTATACAAAACAAAGAGTTCTGTCCTCCGTCCAGCTTATCCAGTTAATATTATCGCAGGGAGAATTAAACGAGTAGGAGCTGCAGATGTACGGCAGCTGCAGGCGACAAGCTACAGCTTCATTGTCTCAGATAGGTTGACGCCGTGTCACCCAGCTCAAACTCAGCGCACAGCAGCATGCTCAGTGCCCACTCCGTGCACACCAATAATTTCCTTCCCAGGATGTAAAATAACGGGAGCAATTTTCTGTCACGACACCTAGAAAAACACCCAGATCGACTTATCCAATTGAAATCATTCATGTTCTTATAATGTCACTTTGTTTTCTTTGCAACCATGTTTTCTCTGGGTTACTGTGCCAAGCAGATGCTTGTTTGAAGTCTGCCCCCCAACCCCCCCCTCGTTGATTTAGCACATTAAAATGCATATGTTGCATTGTCATGCCTGAGGTATATTCTGTCTCTGAGCTCAAATGAAGACGCCACTTTGAAGACACAATTCTCCGAGGTCCACTCTGCCACGCGGCAGAAGGACTTTGTTTCCTCGGTGACACCGGCTGCCAGCGTCTGCCTCCTGGCCCCCTGACCGCAGGCCTGCTCGTTTCACACTCAGCCAACCATGAGCAGTGTTCATGGTCCACCTCCTTCATCTCCTGAGCCGCTGAACTACTCTTTCCATGAAGAGTAGATGAAGGCGCTCTCAGGGAAAAAAAAAATCAGGAGGTTGAAGGCCAACTGGTTTTAACACTGACGCTGAAATACACACCTGAATGAGCCCCTGGACTTGGAGACATTTGACATCTCATGCACAAGGCTTCTTCAGTTCAGTTCATTTTAGTGCGTGTTCGAGAGTCAGGTTCGAGAGTCAGAGTCAGGTGTCTCATTTCAGTCGCCTTCGTATCATACTGGAATAGAACCTAGACACATAAGATGGGTCGTGATGACAGGATTTTACATTCATTTTTGATTAGTGAGATTGAAAAACCTCATACTACTAATATACACTAATAATCCATGTGGACAGACAATGCTGTGCTAACAGAACCACAAAGAGAAATCCCAGAGCATGTACTGAAATTCACCAATAAGAAGAGTTGAGCTCCACGGTAAATTTGTTGTGCTCTAACACTTAACGGCATGTTGCAACGCACCCGTTGCTGTGGAAACAACAGTAGTTACGTGAGGTCACTATGAGCGGCTTGATCTCTCCGTGTGATTTGGACTGTTGCTCACCGTTCTGCAAGAGGATTCACGTAGTTCTCCAACAAATCATTACGTCCGGAATCTTTGGGCCGGACTGGATAAAAAGCATCGTTAGCTAACAACTGGTGAGCTTATCTTTAAAGTTGCATACACCTGACCATTGTTTGGTTAATGTGTTTTCACAGGAGGCCACGTGGACAATACCCTGTTTAGCATAAAGATATTATAGCAGTAGATCTGAAGGCACCTTCTCATAGGGGCCGACAAGGAACGTGAGCCGAAGTCATTTATTTTCAAATGGAGTTAGTGTCACTCTGCAGAAGGCGGCGGGGCAGCTGTTCGTGGCCCATCCAGATTGAGTTGAAGTGAGTTTATGGTGATGTGCTATGACGCAGCAAGGATTTAGAAATAAGCTCCCTCCTAAAGAACCTCAGGTCATTTGACCATGTAAACTTTGGTTCCTAGGAACACTGGCTCCCAAAACTCTTCTGTAGACACACACATGCACACAGAGCGAAACATTTCCCAGAATACCAGATTGTTGCTAGAAATGCACCACGCAATGAAAGTAATGAATCTTGCATTACAGCACTCATTTATATTTCATGAAGATCCACAGGACCAAAGCAGACCACAAGGATTTCCCACGTCATGCTTATTTTGTGCTACAAACAGAGTAGATTACACTTGTCCTGATCCTAATTTACCCTGAAATCAGAGTTTTTTTTGCTTTTGTCTCAGACATGTCAGAAGATTTCACTCCTCGAGACAAATGTGCTTGAACGAGATGAGGAAATGGGGCAGAAAAAAGAAAAGATTGAACTTTTCAATTCAGGACTGAAAGCCAGTGTGTTCAGGGATGAGATGCAAACCAAGTGTCCCATCGCGGGGAGGGAAATGGATTATAGTATCTCGCTGCTGGTCCAGTGGGACACACACAGGCAATCATTCAGCTGTTTGATATCATCTCGTCGGTTGTGCCTGATGCTGCTGTATGCTTTTTACTCACCCTGAAGAATATATGACGACTGTGATCAATGGATTTTATCTAAGAACCCGTTTTAAAGAGCGGGTCCTTATTTTCTGCTGTTGCAACCTCCTGAGAGCCTTCTGTTGCATTTCCAGCCTGCAGAATGTTACAGGAGATTGCATGTGTTTCAGGTTATGGATCCTGGTGGTGTAATGATATACATTGCTCACTGAATGCTTGTGTTTGTCTGTTTGTGTGAGTGTGTGTAAAGGAGTGTGCGCTTGGATCCAAATCATATCTGCATTTACAAGCTTCAAAGGTCATACATGCATATTTCATTTGTGAAATAGATTCATTCAGTTCATTCCCACCATGAGACACATCTTGCTGGGTTGGAACCAGTGATGGTGCTCTGATCTCTGATGGGTCCGTTTTAACCAGTATTTGCAGTATTTGTTGCAGTTAAGGGCATCTGATGAGAACAACGTCCCTTTCACTTGTCTTACATAAATTCAGCCAGTAAATGAACTTGTAAGTGACCGTCTTCATTTCACGTCTTGCCAAAACACGGTCTCAACAGATCTCAGCCGGTGTGTGTTGGGATGTGACAAGCTGAAGGTGGCAGCTTGTCATAGCTTTATTTTATCAGCAAACATTAACACATCCGTTCAAAGCTGTTGGTGCTTTCTGCACTCGGCACTCAGCCTTTTCGTTCTCATTTAAGAAACGACAGTGGTTTTGAAATACGTATGTTTTTCATAAACCTGTGAATAAATGATCTTGTCTGTAAAGCTCCACTGGACTCGGTGACTCGACGTATTCATCATGCAAAAGTGGCACAATAAAATATAAGACTGAAAACACCCATTAACACACTACATGATTATGAGTTATACAAATAAACAACTAGAATCCGATCCCTGAAATGTCCTTTCTTGCTGTCTGTGATCTCTTTCTTTCCAATCACTCTCAAAAAAAGCCTTTCCTGGATCTCACACCATCAGCTCTTCATTTCGATAACTCAGTAGCAAATATCAGCCTTTGTGTTCCATTAATTACCAACGCACCATCGCTCAGTGTTTGGTTCGATACCAAATTACGATGTGCCAGAGAAAATAGAGAAAGGACAAAGGCCATGAAACAGAACAGGACGATACTTTGAACAAATGTGCCCAGAACTAATGACCTGCTGATTACGGAGGACAGTTGCTGCTGTAGAACTGTAATCACACTGATGACAACAGCTCCGACTGGCAGGAAATTTACTTCACAATTACACCTCAAGCACCGACGTCGTGCCTACATTTTCATCCAGCCACCTTTTCTTTTAAATAAATTAGACTCCCATGCTTCCTGTGCTTTACTTATTCATATGTTTTTCTGCCTTGACCTTGACCTTGTTCACATTTAGCGTTTGCTGCATCCAGTCTTAGCTTGTTTTAACTCCTCGTTTATTTTCTGTTTCAAGAGCACTGCTGACATCACAGCGGAAGTGGTACTGAAATAATATTGACACTGCCCCTCTAATCACAGCTGCTGAACCACATTCAGCACACTGAAAGAAATCCGCCAATCCTTCAGCCTCGAGTGTCTTTTACCTTCATCTGTTGATTGATTGATTAAATGATGTGAGATTGAGATGTGAGTGAACTCTGTGCACCGCTGCTGCCGTGGTCCAAGTCATTATGACAGAGTAACTGAACTGAAACGACAGAGAGTCCTTGAGATAAAGTGACGGAGCTATAAGCAGCAATTAAATGCATTCCAGGGACTAATGCAGCACGTTGACTGTGTAAATCACCAGTGAACAGTTACATCAGGTGTTCCTCACAATATTTGCAATTGTCCATAAAGAGCTTGATACAAATGAAGATGTTTTCGTAGACCACATGTGGAACACCAGCAGCCTATTCACATGTGTTAATGCTAATCCTGAATCTCATTTTCACTCTAGGATATACCCGCAAATTAATTACTGTTACCTGCATGTGACCTTAGAATATTAATAACTTCTAATAGCTGTACCCAACGAGGAGAGATGGTAGATGTGACGTTAATCCCTTGAGGGTATCGAAAAGAATGCTGACAGTATCCTCTGTCTTCTGTTCACAGCTACACTCTCCAGGTTGTAGGCAACGGGATCAAGGCCCAGGCCTCCAACCCTGAGGTGAAAGTTAAAGGAGTGGACCCTGTGATAAACCAAATAACAGACAAGCTGAAACACATCAATCAGGTGAGGTCAGATTTGCAGCAAAGTGTGACTTTTCGTAGCTGCTGTGTCTTTGTTTGTCAGAAACCCACAAAATCAGATGCAGGTTATAAAGAAACATCTGCTAACAAAGACGCTGTTTCCTCAACAATTGAATAAGTCTCATGATGAGGACATGTATTGACATCATCTTTCATGAAACCTGCAAATATCGGCGAAGAGGAAATTGGTCAGATCAACTCCCGGCTCCTGGTAATCAATCATGACTCCTTTAGAATCCCGTTTCAAATTGTTGACGTGTGTTTATATTTACAAAACAGGGTTTTTTTCTTTCCCTCTTTGTCAAAATCAATGTAGCTTTACAACCCCCCCTCTCTGCTTTTATGCACATTTGTGCAGCGTTGGCTGCTTTCAGCTGTGTCTACCTAACAGGATGATGGGATCGGGGGCCGTTGACAGTAACACTTTCTTTCAGTAGCTCCAATGACAGCCACCTTTGGATTGTTGTCCAACAGCATCACCAGCATCCCATCCCGGTTGCTTTGCTTTCCGGAGTGGAAACCGAAGGCCAGTTGATCTCTCCTGACTTCATGACTGCCCCCCCCACCTCTCCCCTGACCCCATTTACACTCTCTGTGGGGTGAGGGAACGTGTCAGTATCATCACAATTTCACAGCTCCTGATATGTCCACTCCGTGTGTATTTCTCTGGCGAGGTTGTTTTAATGACTGTTGACTCCTTTGATTTATTTATTGATGATCCGGTGCGTCTGTGAATGTTAAGCAGCAGGAGACAGATCGCTCCATGTGCTGAGGTAATCGATATCTGGTGTTTATCTGCTGTGATCACCACCACCACCTCAGCACAGATTGCGTTATTAACCCGACAGGCTCTCTTTTTTAAACAGTAACAACCTTTTCATCAGCATCATTAGTGTGCAGATTGTTACACATCCAGCAGAAACGGAGCACCTGGCAAATATTATGTTTTTTCCACTACATGCGCCGCCTCGGGTCAACAGCTGTTTTGACAGACGTTGCAGTCGGAGACCGCTGCTCATTTCTCATTCCAAGAAAATATTTCGGGGGCCATGACGGCGCTAACCTTAACACAAGGGACCCTAGACCTGACTGAGGAAACTTAAGTCACTGTAACTCTCAAGATGAGAGAAGATTACGGTGTTACAGCATCAGAAAAGTCCAAAACATAAGGTGTTTCATAGAATACACAGTGTATTATTGGTGAAAAAAGACTCACGCAATACACAGTATATATAAGAGAATATAAAACAAAAAGGATACGGACGTGAGAATGGAATATATTACACACATTCATAGTATTTACATGTATGAACTCTGTCATGAGTTGTCCTCCATTGTTGCACATGAGGATAAAGAAATGGACAAGTTGAAGTTGCTCTTACTCAGAAATGGTATCGCCCAAGTTCTGTAATTTACAGTGCAAGTCAGGATGGAGGAGGTCTGGATGTGTGAGTGCACGTGTACGTGGTCCACTGGGTCTGATTGTACAGTCTGACTGTGGCAGGATGTGAGGACCTGCGGTGAATTAGTTTTTGAAGGAGCACTCAGCTCTCACCTGTAGGGGATCACTTCTGAGTCTGGAAGGTAAATCAACAGGTAAATAGCTCCTATGGCTCCTGTTCCTTCTATCTCAGTGATGCTGTGCACATGCAACCTGTCCTTGTGTTATCAGTTGCTCCCCGGTGTTTGGAGTTTGAACATAGAGTGCTAGTCGAATCAGCAACTCAGGGGGCAAAGGGAACATGAAGAGAAACAATGATTTCTTCAACTGATCTGTGATGTCTGTCATGATGCCACCTGCTGTGAGCTGCTGATACTTGACCTGATACAGCCTCCACATTCTGCTGCCATTGTCTTCTGTTCATTTCGCCAATCTGAAACCTGCAAGAGCATCTTGACAACATGCCATTTGCTCCGACTGGATTGGTCGAAGAGGGGCGACTTCCATCAACAACGTTTCCTGTTCAAATGATAGCCCTGCAAATGTGCTGTTGAAACATTCTTGTGTGACAATGAATTGTGGAATTCATTGTCAAGGGCTTTTCTACAAATTCACACCTTGTCCTTTTTCAACAACACCTCCAGACTGCAGAGAATACATCAATCATCCGTATGTGCACGTTTTGTGTTCAGTGTCATGATGGTAGCTCGTCTGTACAACGAGCTCCGTCTCTTCTTGCAGTTTGCTTTGATTGTGTTGTATGAACACGCATGTGAACAAAAAACAATTGTTGCAAAGTCTTGAGCACACTCAAGCTTAATTACACTCCATCACTGGGTAAAACTGACTGTCAAAGAGAAATGTTTTTTTCTTGTCTTGCTTGTAGCTTTATTTCACCAGCATAATACCCTGATGATTGTAATGGGTAGCGTGTTGGGGAGGGCGGTTGTCATGATGCTTTGCTACAATAACTTTGTCTCAATGTGGTTACATTATTCCTTTACCCTGGATTTGGAAAGAACCACCAGCATGAACACCACACTTACACTTATACTTACACTTACACACAGCATGAACATGTTTCTGTCTGTATAGAGGTGTCTAGAGGTGTGTGTGTGTAACTACCAATATATGACGTCCCATTGCTCCTGTATAGTCTGAAAGGACCAAGATGTCTAGACCTCCTTGGTGTTTTCAAAATAAACTACCTGTAGTTAGACACATCATCATTAACCCGTCTGCATTTTCATCTAAGAAGTGCAGACCTACGTCAAACATAGAAAACTCATTTTTAGCTCTGATTGGCATCTTATTACTCAAGTAGAGCTCAAGTGCTATCCCGTGTTCTGACCTGAATTGATTTGTGTTGCACACAAGAGCTGTAAGATGAAAACTGTGTCTGAAATAGGATTTGTGGCTCTTGTTTGAAAAGACGTGATTTCAAATAAAGTACGTTAATTTATGATATACAGGATAAATGTGTATGTGTGTGTGTGTGTGTGTGTGTGTGTGTGTGTGTGTGTGTGTGTGTGTGTGTGTGTGTGTGTGAGGGGCCATATTTGGACTGACAAAACATCAATTCCATGTGCGGCTGCACCTGCTCATTGGGGCAAACAGTCTCCTACTGGTGCACCTCATTAATATGAGCAACCTGAACTTATAGCTTGGGCATTGGTGCTTAAATATGTTGTCTGTGTGAATGCCTGGAGAGAAAGATTGCTGCCGCTGAAGGTGAGAAGGTGAAGGAAACACATTTTCTATTTATATTTACATTTACCCTTGGCCTGATGGACAGAAGTACAGAAACCACAACCAGTATCTGGAGAACACATTAAACACATGATTGCTATTCCACTGGCAAAACAGAAAACACTCGAAACACAAATGCATCTTTTGACGAATGTATCATGCAACCTTAGTGTACAAACTGTGGATTTCATCATCTTGCTCATCAGCAGCTTCCTCTTATCAATTATTTGTGAGCTTCTCTTCTCCTCGCTCTCCTCTTTTCTTGATGTGGTAAAAACCCATCAAGAATCTATAAGTAGGTCCCGGTCCTGTGTCTCTCAATCATAATCAGGGGCAGGCAGCTTCTCACCAAGTCTGCTGTTGAATTATTTACTAGTCATTGATGTGGTGGTTGACCAGCAGTTTTTTTCTGGTGAATTATTCATGAACTCTCTCCTCTCCTCCTCCAAAAGATTAACATTGAGCTTATATTAACATTTAATTTGTTTTTCTGTAAAATGTGTGTCATAAAAATGGAGTTAAGTAGAAAAATCACGGCTATAAACATTATGCGGATTTCTATATTTGAAGACACATGTAACACAAGTAACACTCAGTTTGTTTAGTTCACGTCAGTGATTTTCTGAGGTGTTTGGACTGCGCAAATGCAAAATAATTGCAGACATGCTCTGAAACCTGTAGCACTGCAATTTGCGTTTTAAGTAATGCCAGACACACTGCCACTGTATA
>CAAKHB010007797.1:453560-477102 GCA_901007665.1 Aeoliscus strigatus
CACAGAGAAACGGAACATATACACACACACACACACACACACACACACACACACACACACACACACACACACACACACACAGAAGCCTGCCGAGCTGCATACATGTACATAAAGCTTGGAGCTTAACAATGGAAAAAAAAAGAAAAGATAGCGCTACAGCTGAATAATCCCATTTGTGTAACTGCAGTTAGTTCTAATTATTATTTTACAATCTTATATAGAAGTGTTCACTATGATCTTTTGTAGAATGTTCATTGTCATGGCAACTCAGACACGGCTGGTTGAATGGAAGGTTGAATTTAGAGCCATATTACATTATGTGCCAAATCTTTCTATCCACATATTCCCCTGGGAAACCAAAAGACGTATTACTCCACCAGACTGCGTTGGAAATGTTTAATGTTTGAAGGCGCTAACCTGCTAGTATTTAGCAACACGATCTATTGAACTGGAATTGTTGACATAGATATAGAGCGAAAATGAATCCTGCTGCCGCAGATCAATCTGTCTGTCTACCATCCGCCCAGCAGAGGGCGTCTGTATCTGACACTTCAGTGTGACAAAATTGAAAGCTTTTTTGAGAGTTTTCAGCATCGATGATGTTAGCTTTGTCTTGGTTGTGTTGGCACCTGACCTCTGTTAATATTTTGCCCCGTACAGAAAATGATGGAGTATGCAGGGTAAAATACTGTATGGTGTCAGCTAGTTCAGAGAGACTGCGGGTTACTATCGGCCCTTTTCGATCCCAGCACGACTCGACTTGGCTTTTTTTTGTGTTTACATTAGCGATAGTTACCAGGTACCTGCTGCTCTTTTTGGAACATCGCGGCATCCACCATTGCCTCGATGTCCCACATAGTTTATGTGCTTGTGGCACGTCACGTATGAAACCCTGTCATGGCAGTTTGTTGCAGTGGCTGCATCAAGGCAGTACTGAATTGTGATGGAAAAGGGACATTTGGAACTAAATCGAATGGAGGACGAGTTGGGCAGATCGGTTTGTCACGTGGAATAATACCAATCTGGAATGGAATTAAGCAATTACAAGCAAGGAAGCAAGCAAGGCAATGTATGTAGGATCCTCAAAGTCTATTCATATGAAAGCAGGATGTCTTCTAATGAAGGAATGCAGCTCATCTAAATGGTGAACTGAGATATTGGACAGTCCACTTCTTCTTGAATTTACAGTATATATTCTCCCTGACCTGCGATCCAACTGTTGATGCTATAATTTGACCCAGTAAACACCTCCTGCTGCAGTGACCTGGATAGAAAATGACAACATCTGTCTGGGAGTTACTGCGTGTCCTGACACTTGTCTCCTCTGACTGGCACATGATCATTGTATGATCTTTCCCTCACCCTCTATTTACAGATGGCAGAGTGGTCTCAAAGAGAATACCAATGGATATGAAAATTCACTTGTACTATTATGTGTGGAATGTACAGTGTCGCCCATTCTGTGCAATAAAACCTAATTAACATCATATGAACTCTTTTTAACATGATCTGCTCCCTGGCGGCCTGAAAACTAGAAGCAATGATGAAACTGGAGCATAGAGCATAAAACAGATGCAGCTTGAGCATAATGTAGGATTTTTTTTGACGTCATGAACTGGAGAGGAAGCTATCGATGTATATTTTTGCAAAGGAAGGGAAAGTAACTAGAAAATAAATAATATTTTTTCTTATTTGGATTGTCTTATTGGATCACTTTATTACGTTTTAAAAATAATTCATGTGAAAGTAACACTTTCCATTACGAAAATGTCTTCCTGAAAACAAGTTCACATGTTAGACAGTGACTTCCAGAAACATTTGAGCCAGCCTATGGGAAGACCTTTGTCTGATGTGGTAGGGGTGTGATTTAATGCTCCCGTAGCGTTTTCCAGATGGCCAGAGTGGGAATAGAGTGTGGGCTGGACGACTGTGTCCTTGATGATCCTCCCTCACCTTTCTTATGCACAGACTGATGAAGACATCGTAGAGCCATCGCAGGTCTCTGCCAGTAGAGTTATCACAACTCTCGTCAAGAGGACAATTGTCAGTAACATGAACTGTAGCTCTCATCAGAGCAAGTCCTCAAACATTACCAACAAAAAGACGAGTCAGTAAATGGGCAGATTTGAAGGTTCACTCCTTTCCGCAATTTAAATACACTTTTTGTCAAATTCAGCGCAATTCAGCACAAATTCACCACTGCAATCAGAGTAAATATCAGTTGTATTATTTGCAGCCCAACATGCAAACGTCATCATCCATCCGTTAAATTCACTTGCTCACTCTGCACTAATCAAGACACAACTGAGGAGAGAAATGGTCTGAATGAGCTTCATGCCCGTTTCTGTCATTCATGAGCTGTTTGGAATTATCACCACTAATTATGCCTACACAATTAGGGAGTGCTTGTCTGAAATAGAATAACAGTCATTTGACTCATTTTGTGGATTTTGCAAAGGAATAGAAGAAAACTCAGTTGGCAGTAGTTCTCTCCATAGTTAGAAGAAAAAGTAGAATTCCTTTATTATTGTCAGTGTTTTGTTTTTTTTTACATTTAACATGCAAACCCACACAAACTATGTCCTCTGCATTTGACCCATCCTAGCTGTAAGTATACACACACACACACACACACACACACACACGCAGGCTGGGAGCAGTGAGCTGCCATGTCAGGCACCTGGGGAGCACATGGGGATTTCGGTATAATTCGGAATAATCTGTCATGTATTGAATTGCATCTTCTTTTTAAGTTGGTTTTATCGATAGATAGATAGATACTTAATTCATGTCCAAGAGAAATTCTCAGTTGTTATTGGTTAATTCATAGAAAATCACACATCAAATTCATCCTTCACAGAGAAAGAAAAGAGAGGACAAAATAACGGATGTGTCCAAATCAGATGTTGACTTGTAACTTCTTTGTATTGTGTATTGTATTGTTTTGATATTTTGTGTTGTATTGTTTTGTTATTTTGTGTTGTATTGTGCTGAGTCGTTTGAAATGCATCATGAATTGTGTGAATAAAAATATTTGTCGTCAGGGGCGAATCAAATCAAATTGTGTCGTGAACAGGGGTGAATCGAATCGTATCAGCATCACAGGCCTGTTTTGTACTATTATTCACAGTACCGCACAGTAGTCAGTTTGATCTCTCGGGTGTTTTTTTGGAAAGTGTAATTACATTGTCTTTTCCTCACCAACCAGGGTGGAGACCACCACAGAATACTGAATAAATCAGGGTCATTCACAGACAAGAGGCAGCTCGCACTGTGAGGTTATTTATTTTCTTCCCCAGTAGAGCCGAAATAGTACATCACATAATACATGTTTAATACAATCAAACACAAAGCAGACAGTCCAAGAGGAAAGCATCAGTTCAGGATCAAAACCAACACTGGGAATGTGTTGTGATCTTTGGTTCCAGCCAGTAAGGCCTGATCTGTGATTTACTACTGTTTGAAACAGATGTGGGTGTTTGCAGGAGCACAGTGGTTTGTGAACATGTTCACCCCCTTTGACTTCATCCCGTTTGACAGACTTGTCGACTAGAATTACAAAATACACTTCAGAATACATAACTGTTCCCATCCTTAGTGCCAGTACACCAAAGTCTCCTCAGGTACATCTCTTCATACATTGATTAATGGGTGTGATCAGATTGTTACAATGCTTCAAGGCCAATTTGTTGTATTTGGATCGATTGGTTGTTGTGTATGTTTTAAGTAACACCACATATGGACCTTGTTAGACCTTTTTAAAAATATCAAAACAAGCTCGCACTTCATATTCAGAATGGAGGACAATTTATCAGCACAGGGCCCATGACGCCCCACATACGTCATCTGATGTCGAAGGGATGATTCAGGTTAGGTAGAAAAACCCACTAGTGAGACTTATGTACATGTCGGCCAGGAACAAAGCGACATTATGAGACAAGATGTGCTCCAGCGTTTGCTTCAGCATGGAGCTGGTGAAGACGTTACAGATTTAGACTATGAAGCATGAAATATAGAATAATGGAAACACTGGCTGCACAGACAAGACCTGAAAGGTGAATCAGTTCATGGCTGTTGGATCCTTTGGAACAGAAAATATATATCACTGGGAAGTTTCTCACAGGCTTTATTGTCCATTCTCTGTTTATCTCCTTGCCAACTTTAAATAAGGGTTTACATATTATCTGCCATGTGCAGACTAATTATTCCAAGATACTATTTCCTCTGTAAAAAGAATCTAGAACTGTAGTGTTTAAACTCCACACATGGACTCCTGCGTCAGTTAATCAGCCTTCTCAGTCAAGCGTTCTAACATCGTCGGGCCCCTGGCAAAATCATCAGTGTTAGACTGTCCAATATTACCACTGGTTGTTTTTAACTATCGCCTTATTTTTTCATCATTGACCCATTGCATAAGAAACTGCAGACCAATTCAGATTCTGAATATGAATGATGAATGATTCTGAATATAAATTGTGCTGGTTAAGGTCAGCCTATATTTCCATATCAATCCAAAAAACTTGTTAAAAAATGTTTTAAACAAAGAAAAAGTTGTTTGTTTGTTTTTTGCTTTGCTAAATGGATCTGCCCGGTTTCTCTTCACCCCTTCACCAGGTCAGGTTATACCTGTAACCTTGTTAAGGAATTTCCCACTGTGGGACAAAGGATGATCTTATCTTCATCTGCTTACTTGTATCACGGTTATGCTGGAGCCAAAGCCACCTGTCATCGGGTGAGATACACCCAGCAGAGAGACAACCATTCACACTCACATGCACGTCTATGGGCAATTTCAAGGAAGTAATTAATTTAAGGCATGTTTTTGGAGGTGGGAGTACCCAGAGAGAACCAATGCAGACACAGAACTGCAGACAGGAATCGAACCAAAATCCTTATCTGCTTGACTTCACAAGTTAGTGATGTTTTTCCTCCTCTAAACCTCCAGATAGGCTCATTAGCAGCACAGATATACTGTAGCTTAGCTGAGCCATGACAGCAACACTGACACTTTTGCTCTCTTTCAGTGAACCACAACAGTAAATAATTAGCATCGGCACTAACTTTCTGATCATAAAGTATTCGTGGATGTACCATGAATTTAAATGTGCCAATTAGAACTCGCATTTCCCCTGGTAACACAACATTTGATTAAGCTTCTTCTTCCTCCAAATCACTACAGGAACTTAAGCTGCCCTGCAGGTCACTGCGTCTGAGTTGGATGGTTTATGTAACATACACCATGGAGGAATAAAAGGAGGCACAGCTATTCTTTACTAATCAGGGGGTTGCTGGGTCTGTATCATGCTCCTTTTAAGTTTCCCACAAGAGACGGAAAGACACTGCTTTCAACATCACTCTATACAAGTGTGTACAGGCAACATCATTGTTTGTACATAAACCTTGAAAAGTAATCCAAGCGTCCTGATTCTACAGACGGTTGAGTCATTTTCTTTTGTTTTTCCTCCTACCTGTAAACGTACCTTAAAGTAAAACTACGAGAAAGGAAAATACAGTATCAAGACAAATCTTGATTTGCAAACCCAGCACAAATTTGCTTGTCTGTGACTTTGTGGAAGGCGAGAAGGTGATGGGCGTTTGAAGGAACAACTGCAAATGATTTTGAATGTATTGTTTCATTACCTCGTCTGTTCCTAAATACAACATGTCTTGTCTGTCTCGTGGCTGACAAGATGTATAACTGGCAGCTCTTTAGCATTTTTTTTCCTCCATCTGTGCCCTTTCCTAGAAATGACTGTTCACTGAAACCCAAACTGAATATTGAATGTGAACATGATATATGTGAAAATGACATAGAATCCCAGTGTGAATATTTAATTTGATAAGCACAAGGTGGACAAGGTACATGCTGCAGCAGGAAACCGTTGATTTGAGTCAGACTGAAACTAAATCTGGGGATGCATCTGCTTTTCACAGCTGCTGCAAGGAAAGTCAATTCCGAAACTTGGGACACTGGACAAGATTGAAACAGGAAGTGGAGATGCAGAAGGACGTTACAGTGGCGACTGTGACGATGAGGATGGCTGTGGATCTTCAGGCGGTGGCGAGATTGAGAAGAAAATCCAGAGAGTATCCAAATGTAAGTCTTCCTCCTTTTCAAATCAGATTTATGTATCAACTGCAGTGCTTTTGCTCATAATTACTCACATGTTGTACTCACAAACAGCCCTTTTTTGTTTAAGATTTAAGAAGAAATGAAGGCTTTGTTCAGTTACTGTCAAAAGCACAGTTGCGTTATCCTTTATTTCAATAATAACTGTTTCCGTCTCTGGTCTATGACAGACACCATTCTGCACCCCAAGCTAATAGTTGCTATGGCAACATTATTGCAATCAGGGCCTTTTACTTCAGGAATTATTGCTCCTTAGGTGATCTGTAGCTCTTGATGAATCATAGCGGTGGGCCTCTCCTCTTCATCCTGTTGCCTTTCACACTCTCCTTTCCTCTCAGAATGTGGCTCTCTCCTCGTTCCCTCCCTCCCACCCTCCTCCCTCCCCTTCCAGACTGTTCATCACACATGCTAACAACCCTATTAATCATCACTCTCTTTTTTGCCAACGGCGACGGTGAAGAAGAAGGAGGTGGGTGGTGATGGTGGGGAGGGGAGGGGGGGGGTCATCCAAACAAGCCTTTCTCACTGTGTAAATGTTCCCTCTTCTGCTCGTCAGTCTGTCTCTGGGCTTTAGCTGCTCAGGCTTAGGGAGGCTGCGTAACAGTTGCTCCTCTGAGGCTGTAAAGAGGCTGCGGCATTATCACCCATCACAGCATTACCAGTCATGTCTTGTCACAGACGAGATCAGCCTGTCTCCCGTATTTATGACCCACTGTCTGTCATGACCCCTTTTTTGTAACATGTCCACCGCTGCCTGACCCCTACACGCACACTGAGGATTTTTAACCTTCTCCAAACCTTTGCCACCGACAGTGGTGAAAATACTAACATCAGTTTTCATGGACAGAAACAAAAATATACATTTTGTTTGTGGATCACCCTTTAAAAGCTAATGAAGCTGTTTTTTTACATCAGACAGACAGTAGAACACAACTGATGACGTTTAAAGATAGCTTGAACCTTTAATCTGCAGGTGTGCAAACCTACAGAGGAGGGTTAGTTACAAACAGTTTAAAATGTAAAATGTAAAATCGCAGTAGAATTTCAACAGCCTGTGTTATTTCTGCTGTTATATATGTGTATATGTATAACAGCAGATACATATAGTATATATATACTATATACAGGAAAATGCTGTGTGTTTTGAGCCAGTTTTTGATTGTCTGATTATATTGTGACTGACACAGGGCTTTTTAAACCCTCTTACTTGAAACTGCTCAATCAGTTATAATTAAGTTTCAAAGGTTGGATGTTACACCAATAAAAAATAGTTCATAGTGTTTATTTGTATGAAACTGTAAACGTAATAAAAGCACTTCATACAGTATTATTTTACGTGAATGGCACAAAAATGTCAAATATACAGAAAGAAAGCGTTAATTGTCCACTAGTATAACAGCACCACAACCAGTTTTTCACTATGTTTTTACAGCAAAAGAGTTACAAAAACTAGTTTGTACTGTATTTGAATTAACAGTGAGGTCTAAAAAAATATGAATAAAAATATACTGTAAAATCCAAAGATTGTATTGTACTAGGTGTACTGTATGTGTGCAGAATATTGTCACAGTGTACTTTAATGTTGCTGCTGTCATATCGATGACACAAATCACCGGATCTGCATTGAGAAAAGCATGAAATCAGAACAAATACCGGGTGGATGTTATCGGAATGATTTGAGCCCAAAGATAATCTGTGTGTCTGCAGATTCCTGGAGAAGTAGGCTGACACATCATGCACATGAATGAAAAGACCCTTTATTCAGTATGTGATGTAGTATCTTGTGTTTGGATCAAGAGAACAATTGCACACAGTGTCACAGATCCACGAATAATTGAAAGTGTTCCCAAATACTGCTTTGATTGTTTTTTTTGGTTTTTGTTTTTCCTGATCAGCTAAACACAGATTTTTTTCCTCAAAGAACTTGTAGCAGAATTGCCAACTGACATTTAAAGAATCAAAGACTGAAGACACTAGAATTAACTTGATAACATATGATAACATCAAATGCATTGTAGGAAAGCAAATCACATCATCATCAGTTGCTCTGAACTGTTTCCAAATGCTCTGAGAAACACATTCCTACTCTTCTCCAAAGAGAAAACTGTTATTTGTTGATTTGTTTTGCAGTATGTCAGTCAGCGTATCTGTTGCAGCAACATAGCTGATGAATTGGCTTCTAGGAGGCAGAGTGACTGTGGTGAGATATCGCTGAATAAAATTAGTTTGTTTCCTAGTCTGTCAGTAAAACGACAAATGGATATGAAGACAACAGACCAAACGTGCAACCACCTGCCCAGGGAGGAAAACCCCTCAATAGCCAGATACAAAGGAGTTAATAGGATATGAATGTGATCAACAAACCTAAGTAGAAAATTGGTAAAACACACAGAACCCCCCCCCCCAAAAAAAACATGTATAATGTAATCTGATTGCTGCACATCTCCATAATCCCTCTGCTTTGATAGAGATCAGCAGAATGATAGATCAGCATGATACGGATAGAAAACAGGATAAACTCATTACTTACAACACAGACCTGATTTCAGGGATTATCCTCATTAGAGTCAGAATGACATGCCTGTAAAAAGAAAATAGAATGAAGTGTGCATAAACAAAAAGTTTAACAATACTGAATAGTAGTAGTTTTCCTCCAGTTCACTGGTGCGCTCGATGAAATCAACACACAGACATCTGAAAAAATTTTAACTTATTCAGCATATATTATTCATCTTAGATCTACATTGGTGAAAGCAATAAAAATGATAAATTATATAGTAACTGGAAGTCATTGCTGAAAGGTACAGACCTAGTGCCAAAAAAACATTCGGTAACAAATGTCATAAAATGGCAGACTTGTAAATATTTCATTGATCAAATATGATTTAAAAGACTCATAAAAGCAAAAGTTTATGCACCTGTTCCTTTATGTATGAAGACTGCAGACGTGGATATGGGTGTAGTGTATAAGGATCAATCAGTGATGTGTGGTGAGGTTCATGTCTGGTGACACACTGACCTCATCACAACCAGATTTACAAACATAGGAACCTACAGTTGGTGTTTATTCACCATTTTACTGTCAACCGTTAGTGTGTTCTGTATAAAGTCTCTGATCAGCATTCTTTACACACACAAACTGAAACATACATAAAAAAGCACATTTAGTGGCTGAGGGTGGAGTCAAAGAAGAAACCCTGGGCTCACTAGTGCCCCCTAGCATGAGGCACCACAACTGTGTGCCTCACCTAGTCTCTCTTCACAGCTGTTTTACCATCGCTCAGCACACAAATAGTAATACACACATGCCGTTATTGACAAAAGCAGAAACAAACACAGATACATTGTACACATCCACTAAACTAGACATTTAGTTCATATAGCACGTGTTTGAACATTTTAATAGCGACATACAGAGACAGCGATACGTCTCATTGACAGCACCCAGCAGTCACTGTCGGTCCCCGGTGAGGCTCAGACAGCCTGTGTCTCACCACACATCACTTCAGTGTTTTTTAACGGTAAATGTGAAAATTGAAGGATTTTGAGTAAAACTCATTTAAAATTGGTTACGTGGTTGGTTACATTTCTTTTTTTGTCCATTTTCCATTTTTTTCTTTCTATGATGAAAGACTTTGCTTGGTGCAACAGTTTCTCTTCTTAGACGTATCTTCTTAAAGCACAAATGTCTCAGGGACTTAAATGATCTAAACAGATGTACATAGGCAAGCAGCAGAAGAATAATAGATATACAGTATATATTTATAGATACATACATACAATATATAATGACATTTCTGAATTCGCTCTGTTGCAGAACACGATGGGACAATTATATACATCACTAAAACATCACATAAAACATCTTTTCATTTGAATGTATGTTTGTCCTGATTTGTATTTACTAATAGACAAGGGTGAGCGGATGAATCAAGTCTCTAGGAGAGCGTCTCTTTCCTGTTTCCTGTCACTCCTAAGGTGACATACAACGATAAGACCTGGCGTTGTGGTTTCTCCATCCACCTCTCTTACAAACCCATGAACACCTGACCTGTTTATAAACAAGGTTGTGTCATGCGTGCATAAGCATGCGGTTGCGACTGCTCAATATTCGCTCCCTTGTCATTGTCAGCTGCAGCCACAGCTCCCAAATCTGTGGGGGAAAGTCCAAGATTAAGACAGAACGGTGTATGGAACAAAACCTGAAAAGATGTCGACAAACATGATAATGATGTCAACAACACAAAACAAAATGGAAGCAGGATGTTGAGGGAGTCAATTTTCCAGGTCAGGGACAGGAACAGATTTGTTTTTTTTTTCTGTCATGGAATTGGGACATAAGTATTTTTATAGGAGTGGCATGAGACAGGACCGCAAATCCACTCCTGTGTCAGCTCCTATTCCCTGCTGGGTTACAACATTTGCATGCTAAAAGAGGAGAATTTAGGCTTTTTCTTTATCCAGGACAAAACGTCCAATTTCCGTGACTTGTCAACAATGCCTTCAGTGGAGAACTACTAACAGGGTTTTTCATGCTCAAACCCCAACTGGCAGCTCTACTTCTCTTATCTTGCTCAGCACGATTCAGCTGCAGACATTGTGACTTCTACCAGAGCGAATGTTTATACCGCAAAAAAGACATCTGTCCGACACAGTGGCAGCAGGAGACACACAAATCGAATTCTAGCAGAGTGAGGGCATGGGAAGCTTCCTTAAGAAATACTGTAATTAATAACGTCTCATTGGGAGTATCAGTTTCCTCGAGGGGCAGGGGAGAAGTAGTGCTGACTAGGTTTCATCTTAGGACCTGATCGTTGGACCTGCTAGTCTGCCTGAAGACATTTCACTACCGAGAAGCTTCTTCACTTCATACAGACACACAGGATTTAATGAGCATGATGCAGCTCATGTAAAAATATTAGCAGTCGCCCAGTAGTCAGTTCTGAATTACTGAAACCTCTCCGCGGGCCAGCAAAATGTTTTCAAGCAAACATACAGCGCCAGGGTCACACAGCGTGATCTCAAGTACCACCGGGAGCATTTTGGATGTGGAGCCGATGAATACGGGGGAGACGACGAGGTTGTGTGAAAATGACGAGGATCTCCACTTGTGGAAGGAACAATACACGTTGTTTGATGTTCAGCATCCATGCATCTGTGCATCGACAGACTGCATGAACCGGAGTCCACGTGTGGTGGTTGGAAGGCATTGAGGTGCCGCCAGCATGACCTCAGTGATGAACTAGAATGGGCCAGTCTAACCGCGGAATAAGTCCTGTAGCCTACAAATGAACTCTGTCGATCACCATGACGTACATGACCGAGAACCCTCACAGACACAAAAGGAGTAGAAAAGGTCCATGCATGTTTTCAATGTCATCAGTTTTCTGTTGTAATGTAGAACCTCTAAATTTAAATCATAACTGAGAGATGGGCAGTTTGTTGGTCACGTACAGGAAGCAGCTTTTGACTGTGGACAGTTTACACGTCTCCCTGCAGTCCTCCTGATATGAGGCTGTGTCAGTGAGAAAGAGCTTTATCTTCATTTCAAAATCAGATCAAGTCCGGTCACCTGCTGTGGTTCCTGCCCTCCGCCTCCTAATAATATCATCCAAATCATTTTTTTCCCATGGCGTGTCTCATGCTTTTGACCACTGAGCCCGACTGCTTGGACCCCAAGGTAACAGGATTATCACTCCATTCAAATAAGCAAATTAATGGTTACCTGATTCATCAAAGACTGCAGTGTCAAGAGGATGTTGGATGCAACTTATTCATGAAACCAATGTCTTGACTTTAACACAGAGATTCTGCATAGTTGACGGCAGTAGACGTCGCTTCAGTTGTGATCACTTAGACTTTTGTTTTCCTATTTTTACAGGTTTTCCAGTAGGTTTACATTTGTGCTAATGTCTGTACCAATACATAGCTCTGCTATTTCCTTTTGTTTAAATACAAGTTTCCCTGGATAATATTTCACTTTGTGGGGGAAGAAATCAAGACATCCACATATCATCTCCACAAATGAACAAACTCATAGTAGATTCATCATTTTTTTGTCCCTCACTTCATGTTCACTTAATGATGAAAATACTACACAATAACTGCTGTCACATCTTACTTCTTTGATCTGCGATTGTTTTTCTGAAACTTTGATGTTCGGCTTTTTTCTTGTTTTTCATACCTTTTTGAACAGTAATCAGCCGACACAGTGCCTCCATTAATACAGTCCATTTCTTAACGTCCCTCCGGAGGACTTCCCACAGTAAATGTTTTTTTCTGGCTTTCATTTTTTTCTTCTGTTATGAAACCTGTGGTTAAAATTTCCATACCAGACCGCAAACAGTACACCTTTTATCTTATTATTATGAATTATGTATTAATTATAATTATTTAGCAGAGAGGTGCACATTTCCTTTTACAGTCATAGAAGGAAAAGCAGGCTTCTTACCTCTTGTGTGGGATTTAACGCAACAAACGAAGGTGTAACGACAATGACAGCTAAAGCTATTGATCACACAGTGTATTCCACTTTATAACCAACACTTTTATTTGGTGGAATACAAACATTTCAAGCTGTCATACACCTTCCAAAGCCAGCGTTACTTTATAGATGTCTCCCCACCCAAGAGACGTACATGAGGTGACTTCAGCTCACGGTCATTGGCAGAAGTCCTTGAGTGAAACACCTTTATTTTCTAATGGGGAAGGCACTGCGTGGTTAAATAGTGGACATGTCTGACTTGATTTCGTCATTTCAGTGTGTTACATTTCTATAAATACAAATACACTTTTCCATCTCTCTATAGCCAATGGACTTTATTGCAGGTAAATGCATCCTGTCTGCTCTAAAGTGGCTTATGTGGTTTGTTGTGATGCAATGACAGCTTAGCGTTCTTTAAAAGCCTTTAAAGTTATAAGACAAATGTGTTTTTTTGTTCAACCATTTTTCATGGATGGTTTCATGTCTGATTTAAAATGGCAAGGTTTTTTTTAACATCAAACCATCAATACATTATCATATTGGTTATATAATACAGGCAAATATGGAGAAATATGATAATTCATGCATTTTAGACTTTGTTTATGTCTAATCACTTCATTAACTTTATGTTTCAATGTAACTCCACATACAAAGCTCCATAGGAACAACTGTGTAGCCTGCATGTAGAAGTGAACTCGTCCTGTCGTCGAAGGAGCCTTGACGTCGTGCAACTCACAAGGTCAAGAGAGAAACTCCAGGAGACTTGTGTAGAAGAACAATAAAAGTGCTCTCGCTGTCCGTCGGACTAGTGACTATGGCTGTGTGCCAGAGTGATGTGTCACCATTGCTGCTGGTCTGCATTGGTGTCAACATCATACAGGTTCAATACTGGAGCTACCATCAGTCACTCCCCCTCTACATGCAGGCCATCAGGCTGAATGACAAGAGCATCTACAGCGATGACTCCAGGAAGCCATTTGGAGTGGAAAATGTGGCGAGGTGGAAGCAAATGGAGGGAGAATAATTGGAAGTGAAGGGGCTTAAAGGCCACAAAACAAGCGAGTGACAGGACAGCTTGTAGAACCCAGTTTTGCAAGATATTATTGGCAATAAAGGCAGCAAAGTGCCACAACATATATGCCACACTGGTGGTCCGACATTCTGTGCGGAGTACATATGTGTGTATGCAAAGACAAGACGCCCAACGCCTTTTCTCCCGAAACCCTCATTACTGTATGACAGAAACCACAGCACGTCCATCACCCTCTGCTGTCACGGGAGACAGTGAAGGTCAGCATGAAAGACACGGTATAAAACCGGGGGCATCTATCAGTGCACTAATAAAATGTCTCCTTTCAGCTGCAGACAGATGAAGGAGCTCCAGTCATTATACAAGTCCAAAGGTCATGGAGAGAATTATTTCTGAGTTATTTGATTGGTCTCACGTTTCAAGTTTTGAGAGGATGCTAAGTGTAAAAGCAGAAATGTGTCCCGGCTAACAAGCTAGCTTTGCTAGTCTCCTTAAAGCACTCTAGACCTCTCGAGTGGCACTGAGTCAGTCCAGCACGAAGGAACCTCACTCACAGGTCTTCAATAGTTGGTGTTATAAATACTCCTTGTTGTATTTTTACTGAGTTCTAGAAATGTACGATACAATACAAGAAAAGAGCCTTTATGAAGCAAAGGAATGAAAACTTTTTTTATACGGCACCTCCCCTTTTTAAAAGCTGCATAGTGGAGTATGCGCACGTGTACGCACACTCACACACATAATTAAATATTCAGCCATATTAGATATGTGTCACTCACCCTCGGACACCTGCGCACGCAAAAACAAACCTGTCTGAGAGCGGGTGAACACGTGCACGTTTCACAGCGGCAGTTTGTCATGTTTAGTTTTTGGCCTCAAAACTTCCATAAGGAAATATAAAGCTCCAGGAATATCAAATCAATTCATTTGGAGCTGGAAATTCCGAAGTTCATAAAATACTGTATGAATTCATACAATTTCAACAAGTGGAGGAAAAAATGCAAAAGAACAGCATGGAAACAAACAACAACAAACACAGAAACAATTGCTACATGTCGTTTAGAATCTTATAGTCTGTTCTTCATGTGCCACATGTTATGTACATTTGCGATATATATTTTTTCATGTCCAACTACCTTAAATAACATACCAACCCTATTGCCTGTTGTTATTCATCCACAGATTGTCCACGGTTTGATCTTCACGGGGGGATTAGTTTATATAATCAGTCTCTTGTGACTCATCTTGAATGCCTCCCTCATTCACTGTGGGCTTATGGAACTCATGTGGTTTGAATGTGCACTGACTCAGCCTGCTTTCTCCAGTGCAGAAGGTAGATCAAAACATTTTGCTTTGGGTGTTAATTTACACGGGGACATTGCATGTGCACATCTTTACTCACATTAATAAGACTGACTAAAAAATAAGAATGGTTTTGTGTACAAATTTCCATTGTGCATGGAGAAAATGACCTATTAAAATATAATATTACATATTATTAAAATATAATATACAAATTACAACAATTGGAGATGCACTCAATTATTACTTTGCCTTTGAGGGTTTTATGAACTATACCTACACCCCTCAAAGAGAGGGTCGACCTGGTCATCGGTTGAGATCAGTCTACGAGTGATGGCATCCTCTGTGGAAGAGTATGCCCCACTGGTGCTGGTCTAGGTTCAATGGCAGGATGTTAACGTGAGAGAGCGTACTGGCCCCTTGAAGAACTTCATGGTGACCGGTGTCAGTGCCACCAAATGATTCACACTTCACTTCACAGATGTCTTTTTAGGCACAGACACATTTCAGTCAGTAGGAACAAATATGGCTGCTGAAACATAGATTGTTGATCAGTCCTACTGTGTTCCCTTCCAGACACTATTTTCTAATTTCTCTCTCCAGTTCATTCATTCAAGTCAGTACGTTTTGTCTGCCTTGTTGTTTACCTGCAGGAAAGTTTTGCCCGAGCACACAGTTAAGCTGTGAAGCGTAAAGATTACAGCAGGCAGATTAATATCTGCGTACAGACATATGGTCACAGCTCTGATTAGATTCTATTATGAAATGATGAAGGGAACACATCAGGATTTCAGTGTCACTGCCAGCTTTTCCTCAATCCGTGCTTGAACAAAAATGAAATGCAATTGCTTTATGATTTGCAACAGTAAACATCCTGATTTTTATTGCGAGATGACAAACTTTTCATTTTCTTTATCCTTTCTGTTTTTTTGATCATTTTCTCACACCTTCAATGAGCTAATGGTCAGCCTAATGAGCTGCTGCTTGCATGTGGAAGGACGTCTCCTTCTGTTAATGAACCATGAAAAGGACATAAACACACAATTCTTTGACCTGTGTTAAGACTCACAGCGTGGTGTCACACACATAAGCCACCTAGCAAGCGTCTGCTCACTAATAAGTGATACTGAACGTTTCATTAGGCACCTTTGACCCTCCTCCTACTGCCTATTTTAGTCTCTGTGGCTCGTACTCAAAAGTTTACTGACTCGCCAATATTACTACAGTGTACGCATGAGCATGGTTTTAGAATCAAGATACAATAAAAATCAAATAAAAGGCCTTGGTACACGTCCTTAGGGATAGTCTGTTGTGCAGTATCTTCCACAATTACTGTTTTTTGGGTTTTTTTTTCAGTTGGTCAGTTATTTTTAAAAGTGACATGGTATATTACAGTTATCATGATTAACATTCTGTTGAATACCAGTGAATTTGTGAATGACTCTTGGAGATTAAGTAAGTGACTATCCAGTTATCTGTGTTGCATGTTTAGCGGCTTCATATACACGCAACTCTCAGTGTCATGACAACAGAATCATAGCTGCAAGATCCCCTTTACCTGATAAAGATAACTATGATTAAGTTTCATCCTGTTACGACCGGTTCGGGAGCCGCAACAAATGAGGGATGCACACGGAACTGATCCAAAAGTTAACAGAGTAAAGTTAACCATAGTAAATACCGCAATAGAGTGTGAAAGTCAGTATCAGTGTGAGAAGGTGCATGGATGTGTTGACTGGTGTGTGGTGCATGTTATTGGTGTAAAAGGAAAGGATAGTTGGGCTTGATGAGGGGGCCGACAGGTGCCCGTCGATGACTGGGCAGGCGGGGCTGAATAACCTGGGAAAACTGGTCAGGCGTTCACAGGTTATATGATGGTGTGTCCGCTCCACCCAGCTGAGGACCTGCAAGACACAGAGCGCGCACACATACACACACACAAAACGCATCCCAGAAGGACCCCTGGGGCCGTCACAACACACATAATTGGTGGTTGGTGGTTTCTCATTCGAACAGAGATGTTGTTTAAGTCAGTGTACAGAATTACTTCATGCAGCCAGAAACAGTGGTGCATTGATAATATATCACATTAATGGCATTTGATAAGAGTTTTCAGGATGCCCCCCCTGGCCTCCTATCAAATGTAATGAAAAGTCCTGTTATTGAGCCCGTTGAGAGCTGCAAATGTTAGTGTGTTTTGTGCTCGACACTGGGCTTTGACTCTCACATGGACGTTGCCTAGAGAAGTCCTGCAGGACTTTAAAGTTCTTAAGTTCTCTAGTTCTGTTTCTGCTGAACTTACAAAAGTTTTTTGATCAAATCTATTTTGTTGTATGATTGCCAACATGGATTAGTCTGACAGGACTCGTCTCAGCAGTCTTTTTAAATCTTCAGACCAACGTTTCCATCCACACCGGTCTGTCTGGACCATCACTTCACTGACTTTGAGCGGTCACTTTCTAGTCATGTGTTCGTAGGACTAAAACAATCCTTGCGTCTTTCATCCCATGTACTATTAGTACAGACTGTCTGACAGCACTCAACTGGCCTCTTTGCGTTACTGTACATCGCATTCTCTATTCTGTTTCTTGTACTTTTGCATTTGATCGGTACTACCTTTGATCGTCCATTTCCTGGCATTGACTGTGTGATGCTCTCCTGTTTTATGTGAACCTCAGCTGCACTTAACCTAGAACTAACGTGCATTGAAAACTCACAAATTCACCAAACCCTGCGGGAATATTACAGTTAAAAAGAACCCAAATTGTAGGAGCCTTATGGATGCACCACTGTTTATAAATGTATTGATTGTATTGTATTGCATACATCAGGGATGTTTTAATCAATAAGATCCATGCATAATTGCTGGTTCTAACAATGTTACTATGGGGACAGATAGCAGAATGCTTAGCATCTTCCAATAAATTTAAACTAAATTTTTTTCTTGGTATTTCAAATGTTCCATCTAATAATCTTAAACACAAATTCCAACCTCATGATGGAGCTATAGGAAAATGTCAGGAGATCACCGCAATCATTTCTTGTCTATCTACACACCTGTCAACTCCCTTGTGCCAGAGGAAAAGTCAGGGTTTCATCAAAGTCAGTGGGATTCTTTCTGTTGGATCAGTCAGATCGGTTCAACATTCAGTCCCAGTTAATACATTCTTGGTCAAATTGCTGCTGGATGTTGAGGCCTCCATGGGAATCTGCTACTTTCTTGTCAGAACAACATGTAGCATCAATGAGAATGCACCTTTTTAATTTGAAAGTTCCCAGTGTCTTGTAGAAGCAATTAATCTCAAGATAAAAAAAAAAACATGTCTTTCTTTTAATAAAATCATTGGCAACAGCTTCTATAAACAGACTTGTAGATCGCAGCTCCCGACACATGAAAGTAGACTTTGGGTGAACTGTGCTGCTTGTCACACTGGTGACGCGTTTGTGTCCTTCCTTGTCGTAAAATTTCACTCACTCTTCATCTTTCGGACCTCCAAGGCCATCCTCAGACATGCATCGGTAACCCTGGCAGACCCCCGCCCTCCCATCGTCCCACCTGTCCTTCTGTTTGCCGGGTACAACCAAACCTCCTGCAGCTGGAGGCGGCCCTCAGCTTGTCCTGTTCTTCAGCGGTGTGCACACCTCCACTCACACTCACCACACCACCGCACAAACATTCATGATCACAGACTCTCTGCCTCTTACTCACAAACACGTCTGCTGAACGGAGATGACAAGTCAGCCAACCAGAACAGGAAGTCTGAATTTGGCCGTGATGTTCTGTGTTGACCTTCATCCTGAATGAGAAATAAAGAGAAACAGCCGCAGCAGCTTGATTATCGTCCTGGTCGCCAGTGACAATGACAGTTATATCTTGATATTGTCATGCAGTCATAATTTATTTCACAGCTGCACTGACACTCATTATTATGTTTTCTCATGGTTTTAGTGTCTGCTCTCATACAGAATAATTTATCCTGTGGATCACTGTGTTCCTCCTTGGTACACTGATGGGAAACGCAACACACAAGACGATGATGGTGGTTAAGGCAAAAGACTTTATTAGCACCTGGGAAATCAGCGTTGTGAGGGAATGGGGAGAGGGAACAGAAACCAGACCCCAAAAAAGACTGAGACAAAAATCTTCAGTAAGCGAAGAGACCTCAGCAAACAATAATTATTTGCCTTGAAAAGTCCACAACAGAAATCCTCTTGCTTTGAAAAAAAAATATAAAGGTGAAAAATTAGGAAGACATGAGCAGGCTGGAGAGACATGCAAAGCAGAGGAACAATCTGGCAAGGAGGAGAGGGGGATGGGGGGCTGACAACCTCTGTGTGGAACAGGTGTGAGTGGTGGTGTGGGATGAAACCAGTCACTGACACAGAAAACCATGACACTGATATAGGAAATGTTTTTTGAAGTATTCTGCTTTAAAAACCTTGTTCTTGATTTATGTTTTCTCTCAGCAACTGTGCATTTAAGCAGACTTAGTTCCATTTGTCAGGTATAAAGGTGTGACAGAGGTGACATGTCAACTCGTTTTGACCTTTTAAATAACTTGCCTGTGTGAAGTTGGTAAACATTCAACTAGGTTGAAGATATGAAACATAGTCCAGTATATCACGTACAACAAACAACCACTCACCAGGAGTTGTATGTGACATATATTTCACATATAAGTTTGTAATTGTTTCAAATATAGATGTATCATATATTTTTGAATTAGAGCTGAAATGGTAAAATCAGTATTGTCTCATATTTCCTACAGTGGACATTGGTAACTGAGTTTGCATTTTCAATCTATTGCTTTCAGGAGTTTGAAGTACTTTCTGTACATCATACTCTAAGATATTTTGGAATGCTATAATTAGCTGGAAGCTAGAAATGAAACACTTTGCATCATGTCCTCCAGAGGGACAATGACAAAGAATCATCTGTCCCAAGGGGGGTGCAGAGGCCGCTGAGGTTCCGTTGGTCGTGTAACGAGAACGGTTCCACATCAGAGTTTAAGTCAAACAATGAAATGAGATAAAGGAAAGAAGGAAACAGGAGGACAAGAGCACCAGCTCTGACTTAACCTGGTGGCGATTATTGGACAGTCTGTGAAATTTGTTCTGGCAATGAAGGAGAAAGTGATGACATCCTCTGAGAACCATCTTTGAGGTTTATGTAATTCTTGTTTAGATTTGATTTTATTACTTGTGTCTTTTGCTGTCAACAAGTTAACAAGACAATATATATTCAACTGAAAAAATGTCACTGTCTGCAGAGATGGAGTCACTCAGTCTAATTGTCAGAACAAGTTTACAAAACTGTCAACATTGTAAACCAACACAACTGTCACACCTGACGATTGTACTGACCAGAATGGGATGTTGTCAATTTAATGTTTATTAAAACAGTCGGTCCACATGTTACCTAATGATGTTGTTTATCAGAGCCCAGCGAGTTCTTGCACACCTTGCAGGTAATTAAAAAGGTGTATTTACATTTTGTAGGACACCCATGCCTTCATCTTCATCATGGTCTGATCCCCCGCTGGGGTGTTCATGGTAGGTTGCTGAAAATGGTGTAGCATTTCAATTATCCTCAGTTGGCTTCAAGGGCCTGAATTTGAGCCAAGAAATGCTGATCACAGCAAGTGAGCTCAGTTCAGATTGGTTCCAAGATACCACTAACCCCCCTCCTCCCCCAATTACCTTAACGGTTTCCAATACAGCCATTTAGGCTGCACCAGTGGCTTAAAACACTGGGACCTTGTTGAACCTACAGGTCTTTGAGCAAGACATGGCACTGAAATTCTTGACTGAGGTGAAACTGACAATTCCACGGTATTACTATTAGTAGTATTTTTAGTAGTATCATTGTGTAATCGCCAGAAACTCTCTAAGAAACCTGAGAGACAACAAATAAAGCCTCTTGATCTGAAGAAAGAACCGGAAACAGAATGACCCTTTGACATGAAAACCATCTGAAGTGGAAAAGTAATTATGTCAACAGAAACCACATGATCATATCACTCAGGTGTTACAGACATCAGATGGAGATGTGTGTCAGTGATCCCTGGTGAGAGACGTACACACACACACACACACACACACCATTCATCTCTCTCATAACGATTGGCTAAAATATGCATAAAAAGACAAAATATCTGTATCTTGGACAAAGAAACTTGGATTAAGCATACATGAATAAACAACCATAAATAGAACAATGCTGTCGACGGGTCGACGGTTTGCTCGTTAACGGTCAATCTACAACAAAGTTCTGGACAACTTTCAAAAACACCCAAAGATGCTTACAGACAGTACAAGAAATAGACTGAAAAGAATATAGCAACAACAACGCAAATTGCTTTACAACAAAAGAGATAAAAGAATTGAAATGATTAGACCAAGATCAAAAATTGAAGGTGGTGGATAGTGATGATGAAAACAGCCGAGACAGCACAAATATCATAGATAGTATTTCAAAGTAATAAAATGGTGGATAAACATGCCTAAACAAAATAATCAGCAAAACCTTATATTTCAGCTTTCCTCGAGCCAGTGTCAGCAGTGCAAAACCTTGGGATCAAAACTTGCAGTTTTGATTTAAATTCAAATGTGATACACTATTTAAATTTAAGTAGACTACAATAATTAATTTCTGACCCTTTTAAGATTCCACAGGGAATATGGAACTGGCACCATTTAATGAAATAGCCTGATTTTATTAATGAGGAGATATTTTCAGCATTAGTTATTTTTCCTATATTTACAGAGAAAAAGGTCAATTCAAACTAGATTTTCTCACACAAATGCAGATGTTTTCCATAAAAGAGTTTATTAGTTAATTAGTTTAATGTGCATTTGTGCAAAGGCGTATCAAAAAGCCAGATCAGCCCAGGTTGATATGGGTTATATTTATTTTCAGATGTGTGAATGTTACACTGGCCCGGACAGTACCGGACAGCAAGAAATTCGGAAAATACTGTTTGCAGATGTTTGTTTGAAAGCGTATTGTGTTGGAAATTTGGATGTTGGCAAATATCGCATCATTGTCCAACATCTCCATACAGGATCATAATCACAGTGAAACTGGTGATTTACACACCCAATTAACAGCAGAGACACTGCTCAAGTCCATTGAATGTTGAAGAAGTCAAGTTGGAGGTCACGCTCTCTCTCTGTCTGTCTGTCGACACAAGATAATGTGTCCGGTCCGTCTGCTGTTTTTGTCCCAACATGTCTCTGAACCAGGTCAAAGACTGTAGATTGAAGAGGCTGCATTAGCGCTGAAATTGGAAGAAATCATAGAACATCTTCTATTAAGTTAAAAATAGAGAACATGAATAATGCTTTCAGGCTAACAGCATCTATTATTTATAAAAAAAAATGGCACTCAGAAAAAAAAAAGTTAAAACCATGAGAAATGTGCAGGATTAGCATACGGTGTAGTGTGGTTGTTTCCGTTCCCCTTTGGAGCAGCGTTTTCCTGTTCGAATGTGAGAGGTGGGACATCCATTATCTGTGACTCTGCGGAGGTAGAGAGGATCATCTTCGGCAGGTTTAGCTGGCGTCCCACAGTTGGCAGACATTAAGATCCATCTCCGAAATGTCGATCCGAGGTCTGGCGCGGGTCTCCATTAGCACCTCGTCGGCACGTTTTCCATCACCCGTCACTTACTGTCACACATCCTTAATTGAGCATGTTAATTATCCGATCGCATGATATTAGGTGTCCTATTTGTGCAAATGTGGTCGCAGAAAATGAATAGTTATTGATTAGCAATACTGACATTCAACTTACTCCTTTTTGCACATTAGCCTAGCATTGATCCCTGGCAGCACTTCCTGTGTCCAATACAGGGAATCGACCAGGTTCTTAATGTGTGGCCCAGGCTCGGCCATTAAAACCAGCCATTATCACATTTGTCATCCACAGGCTCGTCGCTAAGGCCTGGTGGGGAATTGGCAAGCAGACACAATCGAGGCTGTGAGACGGAGGCAGATTTCACTTCTCCTCTTTCTGTCAGCAGGCTGTTGCATAATTAATTTACTGTAGCCTGCATGTGTTGCAGCAGTTTATGATAAATATTAAGCTGTTTATTATTCTGTCAGCGGAAGTGAATTAAAAGCCAACCACTGACATGTACAGCACGATATGTATCGATGTATTGATTCTGTGTTTTCCAGACGTTTCATAAATCAAATATTTGAATCATTTTCCCCCTATAACTTAACACTTACTGACTATGTTGCTGTGATTTTGATTTATTATTTTAATCCCTGTTCCATCGTCGTAACCCTACCAGAAATCACAGCCATCTTTCCATGCGGGTTGTTTGTCGCCGTGTGTCCTCCCGTAGCCTTCTGTTGAAATAGATACCCAGTCAGGTGTGCTGGAGCTGATTTCCTTGCTGTCCACATAGGCAATTTCTATGTGGTCTGTCGACATTTGTGGGTAACCTGGGCTTGCTAGGGGCCCAAAGTTTTTAGGAGATCTATCATCATAACACAGGTAGGCAGTTTAATAAAGCTGCCGTGGACTCCTGAGGAAAACCAGGCAATTATTTAATGTAATGTAGGCAATGCCGGGGGGGGGGGGGGG
>CAAKHB010007797.1:477122-495310 GCA_901007665.1 Aeoliscus strigatus
GTGACAGATGGTTCAGGCAGAAAAGCTGCTACCTCGATCCAGTGAATTCACCAAAGCCCAGGAATGTGCTGTGTTAACCTCCATCCAGGGATTTAAGTTTAACTTGAACACACTGACAATTAGTTCTATTTGTGCATTTTTCAAAATATATTATTAATAAAGTATAAACCCCCATTCAATTTAACGTTAATGCAATCTAAATTCCTCTCCTTATACTAAAAACAGACTTAATGATGCCTGCAGTAATTCAGGCGGAACCATTTATCACATTAACTTGGACATGTGCTGATCTTAGCGATCCATCTCAATGTCCCGTTTCCTCAGGAATGTGGCATTCTCACAACAATTTTCCAAATCCATATACTGGGTTCATAGGCAACATTTATTTCACGAGATGAGATATTTTGTGCATAAATTGGACTTTCCCAGTGTTTCTGTGACATTGTTTGATTCCTGTTTGCCGTAGCTGTCTACTGCTGGTTGAATTTCTTCCAGGAACCAATTGTTGAACCGATACAGTTTTATATCTGTTCACAGCGTCTTAAGCCTGATCTATGTCTTATAAAAATCAGAAGAGCTGAAACAACAGGGGGTGGGATTTATCACTGAGCGATGCAGATTGTCATGGATTCAAAAACAAATGGGCTGATCAGTGACGCTATTTTTTTTAATGTGCGCTCTTCCCCAAGTGCATGGAGAATATTTATAAATATGTCCAAAAATATCTTCAAAGTAAAAAAAAATAATAATGCAGCAAATATTTACCGACACAGAAAATGACCAGTATTTCAGCTACTAGTTTTGGTTCTCTGAGTTACCTTCTCTGTAGCAGCTCGCATCCAACTTGACTCTCATCTCCTTACTCTCACTCACTATGAATGTACCACCCATTATCAAGGGCCACAATCATGACCCACAATGAAACAAACTGGCGTCAGGCCGATGACAGTTTTTTACGTGCAACGGACATGTATGAACTGGGCACTGTGAAAGTCTGGGACTGGGAAAGTCTTTGTGGATGATAAATATGGTTGTGTGGGACGTAAGTGTCCAACCTTAACGACCGTGTGTTTGTGTGTGTTTGTGTGTGAGTATATGTGTGGCTTCCAGTGTAAATCCAGACTTAGTCACGGCACCCTCTTACTAAAAACAATTACAGAAACAATCCTGATACTCTATGAAACTCACAACTCCAGAGACATTGTTTAGGGTCCTGCTTTATTGTACTGAAAATGAAACGTGTACTACTACCTATTTCATCTGATGTAAATGACTCACTGAACACTGAGTGAACAATCCAAACATTGTTGAAATTAAAGATATGGCAGTGAGCTTCTTCATGTCGTATGTGTCTGATGTGTATGATACATAATAGTTACTGGGGCTGAGTTGGTGTGACAGGGAATTTAACTCAGGCTGCATTATTGCCAGTGAATAAAATAGGATGTTAAAAACAGAGAGGCATCCTCCACAGCTTAGTTCCTCACAATGAAGCAAAGGTATTTATACTTTGAGCTGCTTGTAAATATTTTAAACGGAACGACAGTCTTTTTGACACAATTCCCAACCAGATATACAAAGATCAAACAAAACACTCTGAGTTATTTTGACATTTCATTGCATTTAGCACTCTCAGATATGCTTGGCTCTTATGCATAAAATATATTGCACAATGGCACAGTCTGTGTAGCGTTTGTGAAGATTTACAGAGTGTTGCTCCACAATTCTTTTTTTCACTCTTTATGCTGCCTGTGTAGCTTACACCATTTCACATTGATGCTCTGTATTGCGTGGAAAGTTTGCTGTGGCGAGAAGCCCACTTGTAAATCATGCATATTGGATGAGACATGCAGCAGATGAGCCAGTCAGGCCTAGCATTAATTAAATATCAATTGGCCCTGCTTCCGCACCTCATTTCATGCCACATTCACACCTTGTCTGGGCATGTTGGAGAAAAGGTAAAATGAAAGTTGTGCCCTTGCACTTTCATACAATTCACAGCACAGCTACACTATGAATTCTGAGTTGATTTCTACTGAGGTCAGGAAGGGGAAAATATTTCCGCCCGAAGAAAGTCAAATGTTTTGAGGGGACAATATGTTACATATTATTGTAGCTCAGAGCGAGTTTAGGGATGAAGAGTGCATCAGATGTGAATATGGTGCAAGTATTGGAGAGAATACTAATAAACAATATCTATATTAAAGTTATCATAGGATGCCTTTAAGGCTCCTGATACCAACAGTTCAACATCCTCTAAATACTAATCCCATATAATATGTCATTCTGTGTGATGTTAAGTATTTAACACAGCCATCAAACATTCACAGTACCGGTGTCAGGAGGGATTTTGGATTTTTGTCCTTCCCGTTAGTACTGCTTCAGCTCACCAATATTCTTGACGTCTGATGTGAATGGCTCTTGTAGTATCTACTACAGTATCTACTGTATCTACAGTATCTACTGGATTCACGTCCTGGCTTTGTTTTTGATTTTTTTTAAGCCATGCCGTAGTAGATTTAATTCTATGTTTCGGGTCTTTGTCTTGCTCCATATCACAACTTCTCCTGTGCTTCAGCTGGTGGGCCGCCACACTGCCTTGATAAACTTGGGAATTCATATCCCCCCTCAATGATGGCAAGTGGCGCAGGCCCCGATTCAGCAAAGCAGTTCCAGATCCTGTTGCTTCCTCCACAACCTCCTCTTGCATCAGTGCTTGATGATGCCCCTGAATTCAGACAGCGTCTTCCTTCTCCTTCTGAAAAATCACCAGCTGCACCCTCACAAGATCACCTGGCTTGTGAGTAGGTTGATTTCATCTCTTGCCGTCTGCTGCCTTCAAACTGCTACCTCAGCACACAACAGCGAAGAGTACAGCACTGACCACCCCAGACTCTTAGAATGTCCTCAGCATGGCCCTGCAGACGTTGAAACACTTTGGCCTCATCAGGACATCGATGTCTCTGTCCCTTCATGTAAACAGCTACGGTGTTCTTAGCCCAATAGTGATTATTGTCTCTCTCAGATATTGATAATCCTCTTCACTATCCACAGAGACACCCTGGATGGAAACCAGGGCCTAATGGTCTTTTATTGTCTATGGCTATATGGAAACAATTTTATGTCCAAATTTGTTATGGTGCCCCCCATGGGAAATGTACCATTATCACTTTCATGGCGTAACACACTAGTGTTAAAAAAAAAAGATAAAAACATCTGAACACGTTTTACTTCTCATTGTATGAAAACTGTGTTAAAATTGACATTGAAAATAGATGTTTGTCATTTAAAAAGCGTTGTTTGAATAGCCCCAACTATTGTTTTTTTACGTTAAGACTAGGACAAGATATTCTGTCCAAACTGTGTATGTGAGTTGCTTTGACAGAGTCGCTGCTCAACTCTCAACCGCTCACTCCTGATACTTCATAGGAAGTCAGCCCCCCCTGTTCACCTTGGAGTCCCTTTGATGAAGTCTGAGGGATTCCCCTAATCCTCAGAGGGTAGTGTGGAGGGCAATTTCTCCAGCTGAGGGGATGAAGCCACTCAATGGATCACAAAGTTAATCAACCACTGGGAGAGTCTGGCTGGACTTAAGAAATAAGTTGGACTGTTAGTCTGGAATCCTCTGAGGACACACACACACACACACTACTCTCTCTTGATTCTTGATTCTTTCTCTCAGGTATAGAGGGAGAGAGATGTCACTGGGTATCGTGTATGGGAAGGGTCATAGTCATCCAGATCTATGACTTCAAGCTCAAAAGTCCAGTTGCCTTCAATTTAACGCAGAAAGTTAACTATGTATCAATAACTGATCCATGAGTGGAAGTATGATGTAGATACTAAAAAACCCATAGAAAAAACATAGAAATGGATCTATGGATCCAACTAAATGCTGATTAATTTTCAAACAAGGACAGTTTTCCTATAAAAAGCTGTATGTGGTTTCTAGGCCTGATATTGTAACTGGAGTAACAGGATAAAATGTCATGAGCAAACGTGTTATTTGAACGTGACAGCTCAGGGCTTACCGGCTGTTACATTAACCAGGACTTCACCCGTCTTGGACATGTCATTGATTAGTAGAACACTTTGATTTGGATGCAGGATGATGAATAAGAGTGTTTAGAGTGAACTACTGCTAAAAAAAAAACCCTCAAGAATAGAAAAAAAGAAAATGGACACCCCATCAGGCGTGGCCGTTAAATCAAGAGTGCTCACAGAACGCAGACCTAAATGAATTGACTTTGCACTTTATATATTTATATGATTGATTTATATTTGCTTTTCCATGTGTGTCATATATAAACAAGCCTACAGTCCCACACAGTGCTGGACTGGAACTCCTGTGGGGAGGTGAATACTTTATCTATGAGCTCAAGCCCACGGGCAGGAGCATCAACCACTGGTGTTTGTTTTAATGTGTTAGGAAGTGATTTACATCACACAGCCCATGAAAGTACATGGACCAAACCCCACCCCACCCCTTCCACAAAATCAAGGCACGATATCACCCTTACCCCTGATGGCTGACTACAGGAGACCTTCTTGGAATGACTGACGGAGAATTAAAACATCAAAACAACATTAACAACATTAATTTGCCTAATGGTTTTGTGTGTGTGTGTGTGTGTTTGTGTCTGCCCAATAAAATTCTGGACCTTCCTCAGATGTAATTGATGACCCCTACTGTATAATCTACAAGCTTTACAGTTACATCTAACGGCAGGAAGCAGGCAAGATGTGAGAACTGAATTCAACTAGGAACATCTGTGCCCCCCTCATTAACAGTGACGACAACAACAACAACCGTGTGCTTGCGTGGCAGTTGTCAGTTGTTCAAGTAGGCCGGGCTAAAGCTGAAAAGCTTTGGTCACATGCCGTGATCAGGATGCTTAGGTTCCCATGGAATGAACGGAAATTATGAAACTATTTTTTAAGATTATTTTTACAGAAAACATATGGTTGTTTCTTTGTTTCATATTGAGAAAACACAAATTAACCAGTCAGACTGATGCCCGAGTACGATGATATTTTCTACCAGTGAAACTATTTCAATCCTGTTGGTGATATGGGACCACAATGTCTTCTAAGCCATTCATCCAAAATTGTCCCCAGATGTGTTTTTTGTGTTAGTTGACCAGAAAATGTCACTAAACCCGCGGGACATGCAGATTTCAACCACGTTGGCTGCTGTGTAATCTCCTGGTTTCTGAGCAGCCTCTCTGCGATCTCCATCTTCAGTGAGGTGAGGTGCTATCAGTGGTCTAATCGTCCAGAAGCAATTCCACAGCTGGTCTTGTGAATTTGGGCCAAGCCTTTTGCTGTGAGATCCCAGGGAATAATACTCAGAGCTGCCTATGTTTATCTAAAGGTTAATGGAAGGTTAATAAGAGAGGGAACTGAGAAAATTCAGAAACCATATTATGCCAAACTTTTTTTTTCTGAAAAGAGTTATATCTATTTATGATGTGGTTGTGCTAATTAGCAGATCATTTATTCACCAGTTCTTAAAAAAAACTGTTTGATGTATTGAAGAAAAGCTCTCATTACTTATGAGCTGATTACTTGTACTGTGAAATCATTCTTGATAGAGGTATTTCATTAAAACCTGTGAAAGTGTTTTGCAACCCGCCTCCTTGACTTAACCCTGTGATTCGTGGTCTATTTTAAGGGCATTTTCAATACGCTGACATTTGAACTTTAATCTGGACTTGAAATCGAGCTACACTGTATTAAAAAACTTGAACATATGGTTTGTGCCAAATGAAAGATAAATATATTGTTTCACTTCTATCTCAACAGTTGGATGAAGGATGAACTGACCACCTGTACAATCTGTGAAGTAAAATAACTCAACTTGTTTTTTGTCTTTTCACCAACAAGGACAGGATCTGCTGTTTATTGTCATGTGAAGCAAGTAATTTGCTCCTGCTTCTCATTGGAATAACTCACAGACACTGTATGCACGCTCAACTGTGATTAAATCACATATAAATTCAGGATTATTTCTTTTGCTGACACAAATGGACAACTAGCATCGTTGAAAAGGTCAAGTCGTGCTGCTTCATTCACCACAGCGATGAAAAACTCATGGTTTTCAACCGGGAGGATAGAAAGTGAATTCGCAGGGCTCCATGGTAACGGATGTCTTGCACTGTATATTCTCGCCGTGTGTGCGCGCTTTGTGATGTGTACAGTCTAAACTGAGACCTGTGCGTCACCATTGGTTGCTGATGCAGTTAACGTCATGCTGAGCTCAGCATCTGAAGCTGCTCGTGATGCTGTGAGGTGGGAGCAGAGCGTCGTGTGTCCCACGGAGTCTCCTGTGCAGCCCACAGTCAAATCACAAACACAGCCAGATGGTAATGATTACAGCAGCTCCCACATCATCATCATCCTCTGAAACCGAAGCCCTCGATTGATAGTTGCAAAAATACATTTTTTTTAATCACACACACAAAATACTTTTTTAAGCAGGTCTAATCTTCTTTTATTCCAGCACACAAAGAACGATCATCCCTTAATGCCTCCATTTCATGACCTTGTCCCGCCAATGTGGTGCCTCTTTTTCCGTTGCATGCTCGCCCCAGTGAAGGATATGAGCTGCCGCTGGTAAACAAAAGGAAGTGAGAGACCTGGAAGGGCAGAGACCTTTACCGGCACGTGTCAATTTGATCAGGCACGCATGTGTTGAGGTTCTGTTTTCCTCTGTGGAAAAAGGAGCTGCGTGTGAAAAATTTAGCACCTGCCTTCCTTTGGTTATCACTGCATCCATTTAATACCATATGAACAAGAATATTTTTAGTGTTTCGTGACCTTTACAAATAAACACAAGAAAGCTCTTTGTATTAGCCAATTGTTTTTTATCGAGTGGTACATTCATATCGTATATCTTATTATATAAAGTATTTGGAGCCATACTTCCCCTCGTATATTAACCTGTTCACTGATTTTTTTTAAAATTTTTTTAACATCCTATTTTCTGGATACTGTTTTTCTGAGCCTTGCTGCAAGTGTGTCTCAAAGCAGCCGCCGGCTGGGGTAAAACTAAGCGTATGCAGAATGATGCATTTTCTGAGCTGTTTTGTATTCTCCGTGTGTGTGCAACAGAGAGTGACTGACGGGCGGTTGTCGCCCAGTATTGACTGCTCTGAGGATGTAATAGAAGCTGGGGTGATGGGCTCCCAGACATGAACGCTCTCACTGTGCCACGTGCAGCAGAGCTATAAAGGATATAACTAAAGCACTTGATCATTCTGCTGGCTCTATGCAGAGACGCACAGACCTGTGTTTTAGAGTAATGCTTCTACCGTAAATTAGATTCCATTGATCTCGCTTCACTCCATAATTGTACACCGACGGGATGGATGCTGGTTTTATTGGGGGTCAGACCAGACATTAGAAATGCTTTTGCCAATTAAGGTAAATTCAACCTGACAAAACGCTTGTTGACCTGATTCAAGGTGAGCGTTTGGCGTGGACAAACTTGTTCCTGTGTGCGTCCACAGTCGTATGGTTGAACTTCAGAGACCGAGGGTGTGTCTGCTTAATACTGCACGTAAACGTACGCAGTAAACGTAGTTCCTTAACTTGAGAGTTTGTTTGATCTTTGTTTGAACAGTCATACGAAGCTCTCTTCACTCTGTGTGTATTCTTTGGGTAAAAGGAAGGTCAAATATCCAGGAGCTCTGCCCCTCAGGATTTACTTCAAATAACACCTTTTAATAAGTCATTCATTCGTCCTAAAAAGTCATCCTGCTGCCACACGCAAACCGTAAATATAATAATATACACCTGACCAGCCACGACAGTGTAAATGTATACATGGAAGTAGGCCTGTGTATGTCTGTGTGCACTGCATATGAAGCAGCTGAATACATCCATGTACTGTATACATGTGTGTAAAGCTGATCAGGCTCGTTGGTGCTATAAAATACCACAGTTTAAAGTGTGTGATCCGATTCATTCAGTCCTCTCCCTCATTCAGGTGTTGTAACTTCCTCTGACGCCCACTGCAGTGAATAGATGACAAGTTGATCTGTGCCACAGACGTGGGTCAGTATCGGCCGATTAATTGTTCATGAGAACTTACTATTTATTTCACTTCATCTGTTTCCCTGTGGTTAAACTTGATTCATCAGTGAAATTGTGTGGAACAGTGTGATTTTTGTGGATAAAGTGATAAATTATCCTTAATCCGCTGAGTGTCAAAGTGTAATTGAACAGGGACGCCATATCCAGCACAGAGCCATATTCAATTGTTCTGTCAGAGAATATGAGCACTTCCCTCCATAAGGTCTCCGGTGGTTTTGTTTCATTTACTCTCTCTCTCTTCTCTTGATCTTTTTATTAACAAAACAATTCGGAGATGAGAAATCAGAGTCTGACTTAGAGGCTCAGAAACACTCTGTTTATTTGTATTTGTCCCTCTTGTTCTCCACACCTAATGGGGGAAATGCCGATCATTAAAATTTGAGTACAAATACTGCGGCTCATGACCTTTGAACGTGTGTGGGAGTTGTGGATGCCTTCATCTATCCTGTTTCCACAGTTTCAGTGCTGGGGCTGTGGTTGTGCTGTTCTTTGTTTTGTTTTGTTTTTTTTTCTTATTCTGAGAGGCGTAATCGTTTGTTCCACACATTCAAAACAAGAAAGGACTGAGGGATCTGTGAGAAGCGCATACGTGCGGCTGCCAGTGTGTGTGACATACATTTCAGGCTGAAGACTAAGCTTTGGAGCTGTTTTATTCAGAACTAGATAAGAGATTTCCCCAAACTCCATTGGTAGGAAACATCCGCACACAATTCAGAGATAACGTTTCTACCTACATCAGGGCTGCTCACACTTTTTTTTTTACAAAAGGATCTACAGACATTTAAAAAAACAACATTTATGGCACAGTAAGTTGAAATCCATTTAAGGTCACTTCTGGGGTCGGAGCCTACGCGTTGCCTAAGCCATCGCCTGACATACAACAACTGCTGTATAACGTGACTTTCTCCAGTTCTCATAGTGGAACTTCACTGTTTGCTCAGAAAAGGCAACATGTGAGCTAAAGTGAGCATACAAATTTTTGTTGATTTTTGATTTGCGAGGCTCAGATCTGAAGTAAGAAAAACACAACTAATTGGAAGAACCCACAGATACGTCCTACTCTGCTGCCTACGCGTCAGTTCAACAGATGAAGAGGCAGATGATGTCAGTGGTTGATGTGTGTGAGGTTCAAAGAGGAGATTGTATTGTACAACAAGGTTCAGTTGAACTTGTGAGAAGTAGGTGATGGGCTAACATCAAAATCATTTTTGGAATGCTCTGCAATCTACACGCACGACCTTTGTGATTGGGGTACTGAACACCCGTTATGGCTCGTTTGCCATTATAACAGTAGGGGTTGTTGCAGGTGTTGTTTCCTATTGTCTTGTCACTCCATCTCCAGATGCAGATACATCAGCATCATCCATTTTTGGAAAACAGCGATGTTGTTGTTGGTCTTTGTTCTGCTTTTGTTTTAAGAAGACAAAGCTCAACTGATGCAAAGGAGGCAACGGGGAGGGGATCAAGGGTGTACAAGGAGACTTTAAGGACACACTTCACACAGACCTTGACAACATAACCCACACGCACACACACACAATGACACTACTACTAAAAATAAGAGGCGTTTGGATACAAAACCACTGTTTTTGTTTCCACTTCCTCTCAAGATAATGCTGTAGTACTCTAACTTCAAATGTCCATTGTAGGTTTTAAATCAATATGTATTAGTTCTCTGACATCTGGTTGTTGGATGTATTTCTGGTAGCAGCAGTCTAATAACAATGTTAAAAGGATCATCCCTGACAGATATGGATGTGGTTGGATGGAGGTGAGGCCGCCCACCAAACATAAGTCTGCAGCAGACTCCTTTGACATTTCAGTGTTTCATCTTAAAACAAAGATAGCTCACATAAATCCTCTTCACTTCACATTCTGTTGCCTTAACAATCATGTGTGTACTTAAATGTGAATTAGAACACAGTTGAACTGTGAGTGCCAAGCTTGGAATAATCAGTGTAGGAGGATGAGCTGGCCCGTGGAGGACGCCCCCCCACCCTTAAAGAATGAAATCCGGAATCATGTTTGACAAATTAGAACTGCTTTTTATAAAAAAAGGGACAGTTTTAAATGTGGACATAAATCTGGGGATGCTGACCCTATCAAATCCACAGAAACTGAACTTTCCTCTGTTGGGGTTTTTTTCCGATGCAGTTAGTGTGTCATCGATCGCTGATGGTCCTCAGGAATCAGCTTCTATTGATTTCACTTCAGTTGTAAGCCTCTCTCTCTGACCTATGTCTCTCTTCAGTCTGAGCGCGCTATCCAACCTCTCTATCCTTGAGACGGTGGGTGTACCAAAACTTGTCGTGACTGAAGTTGCTCACTTGTTCTTTGATTTAAAAAAATGAATTTTAATTCTTTGTTGTTTTGTGCCGTTAGTTGTTGGAGACTACATTTGCCACTAGATGAAGCATTTAAGTCACAACAAGACACATTCAAACTGCACTGGGCTGGTCGCAGTTTTGGTTTGGGTCGATACCAAAGCTTTTAGTATTGTGTAAAAAAACAAAACAAAAAACAAAAACATACTTTTGTCTGAGGAAGAAGAAAGGGTCGATTATAAATAGCAGGGATTCTGTCACAATCAGTACAACATGCTAATAAATAACAAACATGTCTGTATTTATCTGCCAAACTAAAAGCAATAAAATTACTAATTTTAAACATCCTTTTTTTTTATTTTTTTTTTAAAAAAAGGCTGACTTTTCAGTACTGGTAATACAATGGCTCACATTGCTTTTCTAGTTGTGTACCGACATCAATAATGACATGATAAAGACGTTGATGGACAGTTATTGTGTTAAAAAAAAAGATCAGTCATCAATCAATTAATAATTTTTAAGGGACTTGATAGCTATTACCCCTGCTGAGGGATAAATATCTATACCAACACGAATTAGCACGAGATATGTCCAATACATCACCGTATGTTGTGGTTATGAATGTTATGAAACAACAGAATAGAAATCTGTTTGTCTGCAGCAGGTTTCTGTGTTAGAGACACTGACGTTTAAATAACAGGAGTCGATGGAGCTGGTCAGTGCTTGTGGGTACAGAAGTCAGACGGACTCTATCTGGGCTGGATGCCTTCAAACTGCTGCCCTGTGGCTTCTGTAGGAGTGAATCGATAGCTCTTACTTCCAGGCTCCAAGCCAGAGTTACAGTGATATGTTTTACTGTAAGGACAGTGAAAAATGAAAGTTACAACAATTAAAAGCTGTTAGTGATATTTAGATGACATTCAGTTAGATTAGATTCAGTGGATTATGTTGATCATTGTTCTTGTGGGGAAACTCCAGTTCTATTCAACAGTAGTTGCTGTGGATTCCCATTTGGGGAAAAGAATTGCAGGTTGTGTCAGCTGTCGGCTCAAAGTAGAATTTAAGTTTTCAGAGCACAAATGGTCTCTGGATCTCGTCTTATTTTCTGCGAGTAAGATAAAGCTAGACTCTCAGGTCCTGCCCACAACAGCCTGATGAACCTTGACTGATGAACTCCTGGATGCCGGTCATCTGTTGGGTTTAGCCCCCGGCTCTCTGCTGTGGGGATGAACTATGATGGAATCTGAATGGCATCAGCAGGGCTAAACAGGATGCTCTATTTTACTCTGAAAGGAGCGATGAATCCTCCCCCGACACTTGAGGCCACATAGAGATGCTAACAGCAAGATGGATGTTGACAGCTGGTGTCGCGTAGTTGTCTGAGCTGATATCGGTTGCTGCTGTGATGTCATTTACAGATGTGTAGACAAACATGGGTGGTTCAGCTCTGGCATTTTAGTGCCAATAATGTGATGAATGAACACTCTGTCACTGTTGTACACTGTACATGACTTGATACCCTTATACTGTTCTGTCTAACAAAGGCGACGCAGCATCGTGAGATAAACTTGGTGACCGATTACTGAACCCACGTTATCAACAGTCTCTGAGGGTTTGGCATGCGTAGAACTGCTCCTGTGGACAATGGAGACAGACGGCTTGTTGTAATCTTTCTCCCCAGAATCGTCCTAAGTAGATTTCAATACATCTTTCCCATCTCCCCGAACCTCTGCTGTTATATTATGTTACATGTAAAATAAGGTTTACACATGTTTTTTCTGTTCTGCCCGCAGTGAGTCCAGATGTGGCCAGCGATCACAATCACCATCATCATCCTCCTGTCAAGGATTCTGGACTGGGGGGCAGATCCAGGAGTCCCCGACTGAGTGGATCGACCCTCGTCCTGATGATGCCTTGTTTACACGTGCTCCGTGCATTTTAATAGCTGCCTTTTTCGCAGCACTGATTACGAACACTTAATTTATCCACAAATGACAAGGCCATCGGACACAGTGATCTCTGATGCGTAACGGAGACCTCTCCCAACAGTGCAGGACACAGTTTGAGTTAGAAATTACAAACAACGTGGGAGGTTCAGACACTTTGGACGTTGTAAGACAGCATATCCATCAGCTTTGAGACTATTAACTGAAGGCTATTTTGCATCAGTTACTTGGCATTTATTAACAAGAAATACGTATTTATAGCAACCAATGTCAAAAATAACTACAGCATATTTTGTATTTTGTATTAATTTAATTGTATATCTGCACATAATATATGATCTGTAGATAGAAATGTTGGATAAAACACTGTAATGTAATCTGCAAACGACTGGGTTGGTGGTATTTTTTGCATACTACATTATAATGGTGGTTTAGAAATACGGTCAAACAGCTGCAACATGTTATGAAACCTAAGTGAAAATGTCCCATTATTTTCACATTATTTGAAAAATAAAGATGTGCTAATACCATTTTTCTAACACAGAAATGCTGCAGATGACGCCTCAGACTGTTACTGCAAAATTTTAAGTAAACTCCCAGATGTGTGTGTGTGTGTGTGTGTGTGTTATGTTCAAATGAATGTGATACCGAATCGATTGGAAAATAAACGCGTGCTTGACGCTGGACTCCTTTAATAGCAGCCTTGCAATCTATAGTCAATTGAATTCATTAATTTCAGTTGCAAAGTTTACCTGCAATGCCACTGCTGAGAGAAAGGTGAAAGCAGTAGGAGGGCGAGTGCACAAGCGCAAGGAAGCAAGCAAGACCAAATTCTCACTTCTTTCTTCTCAGAAATAGATTAGTTTCCTCAGGAGTCTATTATCATCCTTCACACTCAATCCTTCCTGCCTTCACACGCCTGGATGGGAGGTGATACTTTTGGAGAGTTTCTGGTTAGGAAGCATCCGATTGCCTCGACCAGTTTCCTCACTGCATATAGCTGGTAGATGGCTGGCAGGTTTCTGTGGAGAGAAAGAGAAAATGACATCTCAATGACAAGTTCTAAACTCTTCAATGGCTGAAGAAACAATATTACTCGAGAGGATTGAGTGTTGGCTCATGTATGCGATGGGATATGATATTGTACTATACACCATAGAAACTTGACTGCTTCAAGTAGAATGAGTACAAGTGAATCCATTGGGGCTACACAAATGCAGTTACATGTGATAACCTGAATAAAGACTGAAACTGTGTGAGATTTTATTAAAAAAACAACAACAAAAAAACGATACAAAACGTGTGTCTTAAACAAGTCAATTCATAGTTTGTGTGTGTGGGAGGAAATCCCGAGCAGGATGTGTTCACTGTGCCACACTTCATCTTTTTATTATCTTCAGAATTTCTTTTATTTTCTGGGTTCTGTTTAATCAGGTTTGAGGCCATATTAAAACCGTGTGCCCTTCTCCAAATTGCAGTCACCCTGAAGCATGTCGGAACTGTCATTAGTCATTTTTACATTCCATATAACAGACTTTTACCATAGAATTGAGTCACTTTATTAGTTTGAAGCAGCTTTACAATAATCTCAAATTGTATAAATGATACATGGTGGTGTGAATGGTGATCTTGCCCATTTATCACATTGAATATCAAGTTACATTACATACATACATGTGTCTAATCTGAGCTAGTGTGAGATTCCAACGACAGCATCCATGTTCAAAGTTCCATTTAATCGCCCACACCGGTCTGACACCACCACAAATCAGCTGCGATAATAACACTGTGTCAAGTGTCATGTCTCAGCCATTATATGCATCAAAGACAAGGAGCCTTGAGGTTCAGTAGACATGTTCTTTATGGATACACAGTACAATCATGTCTCTATTGGTTTCCTCCAGCACAAACAACAATGTTGTGTAACGTGTTTATCCTTGTTACATCCATCTCATTTTCATTGGTCTATTTTTTTATCATATATTTTTTATTATTTCACACTTAGAGACAGTTCCGTTGGGTGGGGTTACAGTGGTTCCCTGGTATATGATACCTACCTATACATGCCAATACAGAGTAATTCACACACAGTATTATATTATTCAGTCACAGCTATACAATCTCCTGTGCAAATAATTCTTGTAACAGACTCTTGTTTATTTCAAAGTTGAACCCATAGTCACTGATGAGAACCCCAGATCCATGATGCTTAAATCAGCTGATTCGTGACTCCTCTAGCTTTACAGCTGAAACATTGAACATATCAAATGTCAATCGTTAAAAAAAAAAAAAAACTGAAAAAAACACTATTTTCACCATGAAGCTTATGGTGACTAATTGATTTTAATGTGATAGTATTGTGAATGTCCAAAACGATGCTGTTGTATCGTTTTTGGAGTCATGCAGTTTGTCATCTGTACTCTCACAGTAAATGTGTTCTTTCGTTGGACCAGTGCGAGACAATTCCATCACCCTAGATACTGTGGTCTCCCCACAGGTCTTTTGCATATGAGGTCATTCCACACTTCATTTTCTCCACTGATGTCATTGTAACCTCAGAAGCCGTGTCGTCCTTGGGAGGAGGCCATATTTCAAGCACCAGAGCTTCAGTTTCCGAGGCAACAGAGTCTTGTCAGTGGTCTTCAAGCCATCTTTCGTCCTAGTAGTTGGACTTGTTCTCTGTCCCTCTGGTGTCGTACCACCTGCCCAAGCTCTTAAGACACCGCTCACAGACTGTGTTTTTATTGGTTCCTCATCAATATGAAACTCTGTATCGCTGAGAGCCAACTTGACTATGGAGATGCTTTGAGATTTGCTTGGCTTGATCTCCATTCATGGCCAGTTTTTGTTTTCTTGCAGTTTTTCAGCCTCCTGGGTATTACTATGCCATTCGCCGGTTGACAGCTGGGATCGGCTCCAGCACAACCGTGACCCATAACTGGAGTAAGTGGGAGAAGATCAATGATAGAATGAGTGAATGGATCTTATTTCTGTAGCCCAGCTTCACAAATTACAATAGTCTCAATGGACTTTACAGTCACAATACAACACGTCCTGTCCTTAAACCCTCAGTCAGGGTAAGGAAAACCCCTTTTAACAGGAAAAAGGCCGAAACCTCAGAAAGAGCCACAGAAAGGGGAAAGAGGGGAAAAGCCTTCAGTCTGTTCTTCAAGAAACGTGTGTGGACCCCCTACACCCAAACTGGACGATGGTTGGTTCCACAGGAGGGGAGCCTGGTTTCCAAACACTCCTAGTGCTTTCGAAACCTTAGGTTATTCGAGCAGTATGTACTGATTTGGCCCAAAGTTAGTAGTATGCAGTATGCAAACAAACTCAAAACTTGCAGTATCCCAAAAGTTCCTGGATGATATACGGATTCCAGAAAAATCCACTGTATGCAATAGACCATTCCTCACGGTATACTATAAGTCCATTCTGGGAAACCTTGTGGGGACTGCATATTGTAAGCATTCTGCTCCTGTACTGGCATAGTGAATCCACCATTCAGTATGTACTATACAGTATATACTGAGGTAGTATGTAGTATGTAGTAGGCAGTTTTCCAATAGGACACCCAGTACAGTAGTGGTAAGCCTTGTCATTTCATCCATTTATGCCCGATCAAGTGGATGAGGAAAACCTGCTTTGGTCTGTGTATCACCCACCACCCATTGCGGGGGTCTGATGATGACCTGTATGGCAGCTGTGAAAGACCTTGCAGCGAGTGGTTATATTGTATCTGTAACATGGATGGTGTCTTTTTGTAGTCTTTTTGTCTTTTGTGAACTTTGCTCAGGAGTGATCTTGTTCATATGGTCAGTCTGCTCTGACTTGAATGACATGTGTGCTTGTTCCTCCTGGACCAGTTGAACAGAGAATACATGCCCCCAAAATCCATTTAAGACTGTCGGAGGGTCATGTGTCAGGAAGTTAATCTCTCTTATATCTCATTAGATAGAAACAAGTATTGTTTTTGTGTGTGTGTGTAGGGGGCGGGGGGTGAATACAATTTGCACTGGTAGGTTTCTTTTCATTGCAGATACTGTGTGTATAACTCCAATATGAAATTGTTGTGCCTTGGTCTTTTGTTCTTTTATACAGAAACACTTTCAGGGAAGCATGGAAGCATCACAGAAGGTAAACGAAGGCAGGCACAGCTAATAATAATAATAATATTGTTATTATAATATTGTTATTTAGATGTTCCAGTTCCTACTTCTTAACACTTTGAGGCAGCATCTATATTTAGGCCACTGCTTGCCAATGCTATACCCTATATTTGAACAGAGTGCATCTCACATATTGCATTTCACCATAAATTCCCTTCGCAATAATGCATCTGCAGCTCTAAACCAAATCATATTACGTAACACAATATTTGAACGTTATCTCGGAAAAATCATGATTCCGATAAAGTAAAGCAGAAATAAATAGGAGTTTTGTGGAGTCGTTTGGGGAGTTTTGGGGTATATGTGGTTTGGTAGCACAGGTCCTGCTCTTCAGTCTTCTTTTGTGAACAGTGCATTATCTTGCACTTTTGCTTTTGTCTTCTCCACCCTCTCTGACCCATTCGATTGTTGCCGTATTTCAAGTCCATTACATTTGTAGAGCACAATACAGTCCAGCATCACAAATTACAGTTGTCTCAATGGAGCTTACAACCCACAACACACCCTGTCCAAAAATATTCAGTCAAACGTTCAAATCGATTTAAAGAACACTCTAATTTTTCCATAAGTTAATAGGATTTGAGAAGCACCAATTGAGACATGTCTGAAAGTAATGAGCTGCTGTTCAGTGCCCCCATTGGAGTAGTTCCTGTGACAGTGTGTCCACACATTGGTGTCCTTAAAATCACTTGAAGGTAAAGTCTCTGACAGCGTGAACTGTTGTCTTTGGAGTCTTATCTCTGCATACCGAGGAAGAGCTCCTGGGATCTTCTAAAGAAAATTCTGCTGAGCGCCGCTCAAATGTATATAGAGATTAATTTCACACTCCCATCGAGGCCTCGGTTTAACTCAGAATTATTACTGTGACCTTGAAAGCGGTTAACGTTTAGCCTCAACTTCAACAGGAGCTTTAATCACCACTGTGCAGACCCAGACAAGGCTTTCCATCATTGCTAAAGGCTGTTTGCAACTGTTTGGAGGAGCTGGACCCTGAAAACTGGACGCACATTTGAATTAGTGGAGGAGATAAATTGTTCGACAATAAAAGTAAGGTTAACAAAAGATGACTTACGAGCAACACCGAACTTCATGAACAGCCTGTGTTTTCCCCGTCAGGTGGTTTCTGTTTTGTTTGGACACCTCCAGAGCAGCAATGTGGGCTGGTTCTTCTCTCCAGCGGCTCTGTGTCAATCCATCCGCTCAGAAAACCTGTTGCATGCACAGTGCACATATGTGCTCGTTCATGATGAGACCCTGGCTGTCGGTTTTCCATATGAAAACAGGACATTGATGCCAACAGGTGGCACATGTCAAGCGAAGCCTTTGACCTGCACCGTGTAACGATGTACATAGATTGTGGATTATCACGGGTAAATATGAGATGTCCGAGTAAGGTTAAAAACATACATGTATTCATGCCTGTGTGCTGTTCATTGTTAATTTGGTATATTCATCATTTTCAGAGCAGACGAGAACAGGCACTGTCAGTGAACAGCCGGCTGAGCCACTGGCAGCCTGGAAGGTACTTGACTTCATAGCGGCATTTTTTGATGCGTGTTGGGAGACATTAATGTTGAGAAAACACACACACACACACACACACACACACACACACACACACACACACACACACACACACACACACACACACA
>CAAKHB010007797.1:495331-539854 GCA_901007665.1 Aeoliscus strigatus
TTGTGTTCAACCACTTTTTCCCTCAGAGAAATGGGAAAAACGTTCCATCAATATAGTGTTGTCTTGTTGTGTACCGACCTCCCACTGCTTGCAGATGATCAGGTAGGATTACTGCTCAGGTTTTGTCATAAATCTTCTCATCCCTTCCCACCACGGCTTTCCTCCTCACTTGTCTTTTTTCTCATGACTTTCCCTCCTCTCTCTCACATAGTCAGCCTCCTACCATGTTCAAAGGGAGTGTTTTTATATCCATTTTCTTCATAAGCATGAATTGTCACCTTGGTTTGTTTATTAAATAACCCAATATTAATTAAAGATGTATATATAGAACCCAAACATTTATGATGTGGGTCATTTGATGTACTGCTGTGGTGTCTAAATCTAAGACAGTTGAGATAAGGGACATTGTTTTTAATATGCAGTATATATTACATCAGTTTATTTATTCGTCCTAGACCTAGAAATAAAAGACCCAAAGGCGTGTTTGTCAGTATCACACTATTTTTCTTCTTTTGTGTCATTCATTCAGCTCCAGGAAAACATGTCCATTTCTTCCACACTCATCCACACAGTTTCTACTTGGACAATCAGAGGCATTTGTCCACAGACTGCAGAGTGGATCACACAGCAGAGGGCTACTTTGGCACCATTATGAGACCATCAACATGCTGTTGCTGCTAATCTTCAGATATACTCTAAAACATGTGTGCTCTGAATGCTTTAATACTTTAAGGTGCGTATTGAAGCAAAAGCATTTCATTAATCCTTTTCTGTTTCCACCTTGAACTTAAAATGGGAATATTATTGGCTCAAATGAAAATCTCAGTAATAAAATAGATGATCTGCATTATGTTACTATTGTGGCTGAAAGACTCCGATTTTCCAACCTGCTTATACAAAGCCACTCACACTCAACATGCCCCGTTCAATCTTGAAATTTCAAATTTTCACACCAGGTAAATAATGTCTGAAGCTCTTATGTCTGATCCATCACACACTTCTCAATCTCATTCACTTCCCTCCCATACTTCTCTAATGCAACGTGGGTGTCCCACTTAGCACCAGTTCCTGAGTGAGGTCTGACACATCCTCTCACTGCATCCAGGGCAGATGTGCTGCCACTTCCAATTATAACACAAAACGATACATTATTCATGCTTCTTAATTAGGGTGGGAAGCTGTAGCTTACGAAACACTTAGCTCACAATTTCGGATGGCACATTTATTGTTACTGTGTCACCATATACAAACAGAGAGAAAACGAAAGGAAAAAAAAACATGTCAAGGGTGTCGAGGATGGAATGTGTCTGTGTCTGTGTAATGTGTCTGTGTAAGACGCTGTAGTATGTTGATGACTTAGACGTGATAATGAGCACAGACTGACTCAGAAAATACAATTTATTGTGTATTGGACAAAGGTAAAGTGTGATTACCTCCATCTGCTACATGCCACCTGCCTGCAGGTTGGTGAGGTAAAAATGCCCGTATAAAATGCAGCATTGGTTATGAATATAATCATCAGCAATTCAAAACAGAAACCATGAGCCCATTCTGAGAGTTTTAATGATTAAGTATCAATAAGGGACTAGTCCTTCAACAGAACTAAACAGAACCCAAATGTAGTCTGTTATGTAACCATTGGTGGACTGTTGGTGGGAAAACACAAAACAAATAAAATAAACACAACTACAAAAGGCATGAGAAAAAAAAAACAAAATCAAAACACAGAACGGGACAAAAATAGATCTCACCACTTCATCAGGTATGCACCAGAAACGATCCCATATGCTCCTGACACTGTCACTCACTTTCCCTCTCACAAATTGTCTTCTGTATGCAAAGACAGAAAACCCACTTCGAGAGCTGAGAAATTAGGTGATGCGATCAAGCATCCCAATCCCAGTTGTCTGCGTCGCCATGATGCATTACATTTGTGGGTCGGTGGAACATGAGGCAACGGCGTCGATCTGGAAGCTGCAGTGGTTACTTTAAATTAAAAAAAAGAAACAATGTATTCATTTATTATTGGATTAGGATTTAGTACTTTACTTTTAGTTTACTTTCCACTTTGAGAACGATATAGAGGTAAACCCTTACATTTCACAAATATGACAGACAAGAATGACTTATTTTTTCACCATTGAAGTTGACTTCTGATTGTAGAAGACTTCTGCAGGTCAGATTCTGTGTTCTTTATTCCTAATCTAAAAAAGAGAGAAAAGCCAACCTGTAGAAAAGAGCCATGTCTCAGACACAGCAGTGTGCCTGAGTATTGTTTCCACTTTAGTCTTCAGTGCACCGACCAGGTAACAACCCAAACATCTGCTACATGGGCTCCCTAGAATTCCTCTCTTCACAGTGCCAAGTGTTGGGTCAAACGCGATAAAACCTTCTTCTTTCTCCTCTCTGATGCATGCTCATGTGCAGTCTGTCAGTACCGACTTGACGAGACCCTGAGGATCAGTTTTGCACTGAACAATTTCTCTTTGTCAGTATAAAGATCAGTGAGGGTAATCTCTCTGCTATCCGGGCCTGTTCTGCTGTGTAATTCAGTCTTTATACTAAATCCAGCGAAACAAAGGCAGCAGAGTGAGACAGGAAGCAAAATAAAGAAGGAGAATTTATTTTAAAGCCTCTAATGCAGCAGAGAAAGAAACTATGTGTGTTTCCAAAAGTGACGTGGTTGTAAAAAGCTTCAAGTATTGACAAAGGTATGTTTGACTTTCAGATTCAGGTAACTGAAAATACGTATTCACAAAGTCAGTTTTTAACCTGACAATTCTCCAGTTTGAAGGATTTTGCACAGCAGCCGGTAAATAAACCCCTGACAGTCAATGAACGCTGCTGATCAAGGTCGTTTAAGGACGAAGGAAACAAGGATAACGTGTTGTTTTAGTAATAATTTACTGACGGTGTAGGTGGAGAAGACGTCACCGTTGGGTCTTATTTGATTGGCATATAAACATGAAAAACATCTACTGTCTACTGAAGGATGTCCACAGGAAAATAAGATGACTGAAATTCTCTGTGAAAACGTGTTTACGTCTTATTATACAATACAGGGTTAAATCAATTTAATTACGGAAGTCTTGTGGGAGTGAAAATTGAAAAACCAAGGTTTAATTTCAGAGGTCTCTATTTTCAAGGGATTCTCAAATGTCTCCAAAGCCCTCACACTATTACGTGTCATGTAAAAAGCAATTACAATCAGTGCCTGAGTTGAAATGTGCCATCAGAGGATCTATTAACAGACTCGAATATTTACCGTCACCACCCTACTTTCAGGGGCAACACGGGCTCTTACGAGTTGTGAAGGACAATTAAAGGGCACTGGTCACGTTGTTGGTCTATTGTGTGCACTCATGTTTGTTGTAATAGTATTGTATTGCGTTGGATTAAACAGGTGTATGTGTTTTGTATTCAGAGAGAAACTCAGCTGCTTGAAAATTCTCATTAATTCAGCCAATGCTACAGCGGCAACTGTCCTGTAATAGACTTTGAAAAACACTATGGCTCGTCCGTTAAAGTCAACCCTCCAAAAAACCCCTTCAAGGTGACAAGACTCTTGTGGTTCTACCCTTTCTCCAGGAATAAAGAACTATAAATCTTCTCTTTGAAACGTTGGCAAGAAATTAATGTTTCCTCTGTTTTTCAGATGGAAAATAATTCACGTTGACCTGTATTTCATGTAAAATGATCTCTGAAAATAATAATTATTTAGTTCCTGCACAACACAGCAGGCTGACCTGGAATAAGATGTCCAGAGGAACTTTTCAGCCATAATTACAACTTTCCCTAAACCTCATCATTTGATTTCTCAACCAGTTGACTAACAAAATAGTCAACTAACTAAACTCTCACTGAACTACCAAGAATCAGACACCACAGTTCGACGGTAACTGCCCAAACCTTTTGAAGTGAACATATCTCCATATCTCCATGTCCAGTAGAGACTGAATCATGTATTTTAGCTGTTGTGATCTTGAAGCAGCCAATGTACACATCACTGGAAGAGTTGTCTTTCCCTAGTGTGCTTGTGTCAGTTCAGTCCAGTTTTATTTAATTATTCTACAAGCAAATATATTGTAACACGCACAAAAAATGGTTTGAGTTATCTATTTATTGTTTTGGTGTGTGTGTGTGTGTGTGTGTGTGTAGATCAGATGAGCTGCAGTACCAGGTCTCATACTGTATTTCAAGCACACATCAGTGAAGCAGAATGTTTCTCCATACAATCACGGGGGTTTTGCCAAGAGTAATCCCAAATTATCAAGTGGATCCGGCAGAAAAACGCAGTGTTGTCTTTGAAATACACACACACTTTTTTTGCAGTTCATCTGTAGTTTGGCCTGTTCACACTACTGCATCCATAATTGAAGAACATAAATAATTGTACAGACAGAAAAGCTGAAGAAAGCTTATAATGAATTATTCTGGTTCAGATGTTCAGCCGTTTCGTGTTGTCCCCAATGATGTTGCATGTGATAATGAATAAATGGATGTTTGGGGGCTACTGAGACGTATTGGACGTGGTAATGCAGTCAGCTTTTTGTGTCGGTCTTCGTCTTCCAGATGTGTTGTTGCTTTACCCAACAAAATGTGACAAAGAGACAGATTTGGAGACTTTGATGATTACAGGTTCCAGTACAACAGAGTACAACAGACTGCAGATTTCTTTCTGGTTTCTTTTTCATATAATTTCATTTGTTCAGATTCATAGTTTTACGATGACTGCTTGTCTGACTGAGCATTCACAGGTACCGGTATTTGGATATTTGATATTTACAGACTAACTAAAGTTTTGTTCAGGTCCAAAGTGCAAGTTACTCAAATTCCAAATGGTATTATAGAAATACGTACATATGGTCCGTCTGGTTAGTCGTCTACAAGATGAAACATGAATGGTGTTATAGGGACAGAGGGTCAAAGGCTAAAGTTACCAACCAACTAATCCTTTTCCAATGACGATGGAGAACAAATGTGAGACAGAGTGGGCTGGACTCGGCAGAACCTTTATCGAGGTGATGCAAATCATGTCAAAGAATAAAAGGTTTTTAATTATGTTTCATCAGTTCCCGTGTGGGGATCATTGTTCATCATTGAAACTGGTCCATATCATTAGTATTGTGCTAATTATTTCAGCTTGGAACCATAATAGTTCCACAGCCTCCAGCCACATTAACGTCTACGACGGGCTCTTCATTACATTCAGAGCAGTCTGCATGCCTGTCATTGTGAGTCCCTCTCTTTTAAGACATAAACATGTTTTTGTTTCAATGGGGGAGCTTAAAAAAACAAAAAAACACTTCCTCAGAAAATCAAATTTACAGATATCAAATGTAAACAGTTAATAATAATAATATAATAATAATAATAATAATAACAACGGCCACATCATTTTTTTTAATAAAATCTTTATTATCATCTCTGTACTCTGTATACAAGAATGTGTAACAAAAGCCAAATGAGCAATCCATTTTTGTCTTCTAAAAAATGGTAAGGCATGTCTGCATTTTATAACCCCCAACTTCAGTTCCCCCAAAACACTTAACAACAGCGTGCACCGGCAGCTCTGAACATCTGAATGCGTTCCATGGTTATTGGATTCTGCGATCACAAAAATACCACACCGACAAGTTTCACCAAAGGTGCAGTAAAGGATCAACATCAACATGGAGAAGACCTTGAGTAACACAATTCATCTAAGCATTTTGTCAAAACAACTTCAGATATTCAAGCCAAGATTTTAGTCAGTATATCTTATTTTATTTTATTTCTTTTTTTTTGCATCCTTTTCAAATTCCCAAATACCAAAAAATATGGCTCACAGACAAATCAAGCACTGAAGCATCTCAGACAGTGATAGTGTCTGAACATCGCATGATGTCAGTATGGAAAGGAGAAAACACAAGGCAAATGGTGAGTTCCGTCATCATAATGGGTGAAGGGGGACTGGGGGGTGGGGGTACGTTGGACGTAGCTCTTTGGATCAACTTCCATCCAACTTCCAATAATCCAACTGTCTTGTCTGTATTTCAGGGACTTGACACCTCATCTAAAACCTGTAAGTGCTGATATGTTGGCTTTTGACCAATGTGAGGCGGCAGATGCTTGTTTTTTTTTTTTTTATTATTTGTTTTGATTTGTAAAACATAGTTGTCAAGCCGTCTTGTGGAGGCAGATGTGCAAGCATCTGCTGCTGCACAACAAACCTTCTGCCTTATCACTGAGCTGATTGTTCCACCTGAGTTCCGATTCAGATGCACAGATACACAATGCACTTATAAACTGATATGACTGTGTGTCACTGCTGCGATTTAACTCATTAACATGCACTTTTCCTCCTCTGTATAGTTCATATTTAAGTTTTCAATTCTCCAAAGGACAAAGATACTCAAATCCTGCCTTGTTAAAATTTTAGGAACAAAATACTGACACTGTACGATAAGGCCTGATGCAATCTGTATTTTGTTTATTTCTAAATAAATATTAACGTCAGAGTCCAAAATCAAATGATCGGTTTGAACTGTGTCTTATCACGTCCTCTGAAGTCAAATTTAGTACCTAGCTCCAGGCTTATTAGAAAATGTAAAGGTTAAGTCACTCCTGTCTAACTGCTGCCCCTCTGACCCACAGAAACAACCTACAGCACTACTACAGTCCCTCATTTGGCCTCTGTGACGCTACCAGTGAATGTAATGAGAACATGATCTGGTGGTCTGAGCTGTTAAAAACAAAAACAACTAAACAAAAAAAACATACGAAAAACAAAAAAAACACATTAACAGAGGTCAGAATGTGACCCATGAAAATTCATGAATTCATGAAAATGTTGCATAAACTGTTTTGCATACGGTTTGGTCCCAATTCATTTCTCAGTCACCTCTGCAGGTTACTCTGAAATTTGCATGTCATATTGTAACCAGTCAGGATGGATTCAAAAAACAATGATGCATCAAACAAATCCTTCCTCTTTGTGTCACTAGGACAGTGGTCACACCCAAAACATGCCCCGGTGTACAGCCCCTTTCCCAATGGGGTGGAACTAGACTGAATTACATTGAGAGGTGTTTCTAAAGTTTGAAACACCTAAAAAAAGATGCAGCAAACTCCTGGAACCTCAGTGGTACACATTAAGAAGTAGTATTCATTTGCTGATGGCGTCAAAATAAAGGAAATAATATGCACTTTTACATAAAACTATAATCCATAGCACAGGTGTAAAGTGACCCGTGAGAGTCCATCTGATGTCATGCTGACTTCACTGGGTTCTTGAGGATCTTGTATCAGTCATTTGGTTTCAATTTGCCGCAGCGATTTAGCTGGAGAGCTACAGGCTTCTGAAACTAAGTGTGCTGCTATGGAGCCTCTCGTGGTTCTCAGGACTATCTGGAAAGGCAGAGTTCTTTGTAAATAGTTCCCCTAAGTTGCTCGTTTCCGGTGGATTTCATGTTTCAACTGCACCTGTCATGTGCATTTGTTTTCAGGTCAGGGATGCACAGCGGAATGCTTTTCCTCTCTCCCCCCATCCTGGGTACAAACATGAGAAACCTGATTCAGTATGCTGCATGGGACACGATCTCTTTAAGATGCACAAAGCAACTGTTAATTTGTTATAGCGGAGGGCTGCTGGGAAGGCCCCTTTTGAGACAACAGCCCCCCTTTTCAGGTGCTAATGAACTGATGAGTTTGTGTCCTCCAGGCACACTCAGCAATAACAACGGCCTCGTCCGCACACTTTCCTGGCGCTGTGAACATTTGCCCCTTAGTTTCATTCTATACTCTCCCTACAACAATCATTAGACTCGCTTTGCGTGACCCAAGGTCACAGAAATCATGTGTTGGTGGAGTACAAGCACCAGGTCCTGACCCCCCCACACCCCCTTACTGTAAGAGATAGGCCGAGGATTCTGAGGAGTAACCACCGTTCTGTGAGTACAGGTGTATTCCTCTGACCTTGGCAACATGCTTGTTTTTCCACAGAATGAGGGTTACGTACTTGTGACCTTCCACGTTCAATATTAAGAAATAAGAACAATGAAAGAAGTGTACTGAAAAGATGGAACAGTGAAGAAAACAAATGGAAATTTAATTTCATTGACCAACTATTCTGTGTATTCTGAGATAAACTAAACAACAAAACAACAAAAAGAGAAGAGTTTAAATCATATAGGATATTGGTAGGAGGCAAATGTAATATACTGACTTTATGATTTATATTGAACTTTGCAGGTGTGCAAATAAAAAAAAATACAGTAAAAGAAGTAATGCATACATAAAAAAATAGGCAAATAAAGCCGTCCGAATACAATTCAGTACTTCCTGTGAATGACATAACGGTTAATAGGTTCAGTACGTTACAATGATTTTGATGATCTGAAAATATGGATATTCTTTCTATATGGGTTGGATGTTTCCTGTAGCTTTATAAATGTACGAAGCCAACAAAAATTATCTGTGCAACATAGTTCAGCATATTAGCACTTGTGCTCGAGATAATCAAATGTGCAACTAGAAGGTGGCTGAACAAAAAAGCTGCTTCCTGAAGCCGCACTGATGTGCCCGGATAGGTAACCGGGTGAAACGCTAACTCTGTACAGTCCAGTACCACTAAATCCAAAACGGAGGCGGCCGCATTCTAAGATGGTTTCATCAACAGCACTGTCTTTGCATGCATGCTTCCTCCGTTTGTCCGAGAGGGGAGAGGACAACGGGACCCAATGGTCAACACAGACTCACAAAAAGACAAACCGATTGCCCTTTTTGGAGAACTCATGGACAGAAATGTGGGATGATGGTTTACACGCTCCCCAAGGAGGTTCTTTTCAAATCCACTCTAAGAATAATGAGCCACCTATAGTTCTCACTGATATGAGAGCTGCTCATTCAGTGATGACGCCAAGCATTCTTTGGGGGATGAGCAGGATGCAGCACTACGCTCAGCTCCAGCCCGACCGCACAGTAACAGGTTTCCACCAGGTTCTCCATGTCCAGTGAGGGAGCAGCAGTAGAACGTGCTGTTAAGCATACACTATCGCCAGTATGACCGTCAGGCGGTATTATCTCCGTCTAGGCTGCATTGCCCAGAGTGACGCTGTGAGGGCAGACGTCAGCAGCAGTCGGGAGGGTCCATGGGAGAGCGTCTTGCCTGCTGCCGCCGCGTGTTCATCGCTTCTGTCCGCTCCGATTACAGGCGCTTCTGTTCCAACAAAAACAAACTCTGTGGTGCAGCCGTCAGAACATCCGCTGCCACTGCCAGAACTACTTCCTTCGTCACCTGCAGCATGAAAACCCACAGAGAGGTACACATTAATGATTGATGTCTTAGGGAGCCATTAGTTACACCCATGGCAATCGGTTGGTGAAATGTTAGACTGCGTGTCTCCCCTGTAAAGGTCAGCCCTCTCAAGCCAGTTAACGGAGTCTATTAGACTGACACGAATGCGTCAACTCTACTAGAACAAATAAAGCTTTAAATCTTACCATTTAAGTAAGTACGAACAGCAACCAGCGCCAAAAAACATAGACGAAAAACAACAAATGGTGGTAGGCGTCATTAGCTTCAGCTTCCTGCTTCACTTTTTTTTTTTAAATGTATTACTTATGGTGTTTGTGTCTTTTAAATTCTCTCTTTAGTCATGTTTGTAGTGTTGTTGAGTGTCCTGAAGGGTGCCTTTAAATAAAATGTATTATTATTATTAGTTTTCTTGTTTCTATGCAGTCAGAGGGATGGAGAGACCTGGGAGGCTGGAGAAACTTACTGGAGTCCTGGAAGTAGATATCGTTTCCATTGTATGCGTTCTTTAGCTTGTTGGTCATCACACGCAGGGCCATGATTTGCTGTCGAATCAGTGTGTCAGGCCTGGTGATGTCCACGTCCACCTCTGGGTTGTTCAGCTGGTTGGTTAGACCCTCCTTCACCACTTCAGGGAAGTATCTGCACAGGATAATGAATATCCAAATAACACCTATAGACTCACTGTACTATAGACTGTAATATGTATTCTCTCGTATACTCAAAGCCAGCTGAGACACCTCTCATCCCAGGTCACTAACACTTTGGTTCTCCATGAGACACAGCTGGTTTGCTGGTAACGTTATTATAAATGTGTGAATGCATCTGTCTCCTGTGTCTACACCTGAATAGACATCAACCACAAGTGTCCAAACATTACACCTGCAAAGAAACAAACATTAAAAACTGTTTTTGACAAGTGCTGGAAATCATTCACAGTCATCAGCAATTTACTTTGGGAAAATGAAGTAAGTTGGTTCGACCTGTCACCCAACATGTTCTTCCTCCTAATGCAGAGTTCCTTGGTGAATACTGGTGTAAGAAGAAGTAACACATGTTTGTAAGAAGCTGACAGGCAAATTATGTTACATCAAGCGATGAGAAGGTGATGGGCGACTAAGGTGGAGGTGAGAGCTTGAAACATTGACAGCAGCTTTTTAGATGAGACAAAGACGTTTGGTGACCAAATAATTAGTAGCTGAAATGATATGAGAGCAGAGACCTCTACTAAGGACTTAATTGCTGTAATAGTTGTATTATTGTTTGTGTCTCCACATGCGTTGAGCCAATGTTAATACTTTTGCCCTAATGTGTTTTATACAGTGTGAGGTGTGCCTTGTTTCTGCCATCACATCCACTGACTGTGGATGTCGTAACGATTAATGATGTTTTAATATCTCCGGACCATCAATCTATACTCCAGATTTAGAGCGACACTTAGAAACGGAATTAATGCGCCTTTTAGAGCACCATCTGGTGATTTTGTTTCTTAGAGACGGCCAAAGTGATGGGGTGATATATTTCCCCACTATACGGATCGGCAACACTCGACAGTGCAGTGGTGATAAGAGGCGCTGGAAGCTCCACAGTCCTCCGTGGTTTAGAGCCTGAGAGCTTATAGAAATTCTCCATATAAGCTCTTACAATTGTACTTGCAGAGACGGCGTTAATCTGTGAACACAGTGTTTTTTTTTTTTAAATCCCTGGGAGGCAAAATGTGATAACCAGACAGCAAAGCTGACTTTGCTGTGGTTCTAAAGATGGCTAAAGTCCTTACCTGCCCTTCGTGTGGCTGTTCCAGCACTGCTCCTCGTCAGACTCCGTGAGCCTGCCCTCGGCACAGATGTCATCAGGCAAATTGGACCAGAACCTCTTGGACTCCTTCAACTTCTCTTTGATCTCAATCACCTGCCGAAGGGCAAACAGAGGACAGAAATATATTAGGCCAATAGTTGAGTATTTTAAAAGTTTAAGGATGGCCAGGGTATCAGGCTGAATAATGACTCAGCATGACACGACGCGTAGGAAAATACAGAAAGGAAGGAAACAGTTTGATTACTCACAATATATAGTACATCAACGACACATCAGTGGATTAAGGTGTCCATATGCTCTGTCACTTTGGAAATTCAGGCGGTCAGCTACACGTCTGTTTATCCCACTAACATACTTCAACTGCCTACACCTACTTTCCATTTATCCTCTTGTCCAGTCCCATCCATACCGTGTCCATCTGTGATTCATAACAAGACAGACTGGAGGGTTCGGATTCGATATGCGAAAGTCTGTGTTCGCCCCCAACGGATGCCACTGTGAAGTTGGAGTGGCTGACGAGCAAACCGAAGAAATAACATGGGGATGGTTCATGACACAACAACCTGGTGTTGTGCTTGTCATTCTGATTTGTCTGGGAACGTTTATAATTACTGACCTGTACAAGCTGCAGTATATGAGTGATGTGTTTAACATTACATACCTCATAGGAATGTACTTAAATGTAATTATTATGTATAATTTGCATACTTTCAGCATATGAACCAAGACAAACAGTATAACATTGGTCAATCTTCTTTTATAACCTGTGGTGAGACCAAAAACATATTCCTCAATCATTCAGTTCTTCCTCTGTGAAAAAAATCTATTTTAATAAAATAAGGATATTAAAACAAGCTACAAACACTACGTGAACATCACTACAGCTCCCCTGAACTCAATATGGCCAGTTTTTGTAAATAATATGTATTTTGGGGACGACGATCCCTTGATTTTATTTATTAATAACACTACAGACACATTAACAGAGTGCTTCACATGAGTATTGCAATCCCATCAAAACATGTATCACTCTATGGATTTAATTACTTGTGTTGCTGGTAAAAAAAAATAACAAATAAAATGAGTTCCATCATTTAATGCACACCAACGTGGACCTTGGCTGTACATGAATAATGACTGAATTCCCATGACAGATAATGTTTGGATTATATCATCTGGTTTCCATGAATTTATCTTGAAAAAACATTCAATATTAATACTCGAGCCTCAATGCATTCCATGCTGTAGGTATGGCATCCATTGATTTTCTGCAGACGAATAAATCAGGCTTCACACTTGAGATTTGTGTGAGTACATGTTGCAAAGCTAGGGATTCTTGAAAAGCAAATAAAGGCCTGGATGCTTCTGCAGGAGGCCGCCCTCATATTCAATGTGGTAATCCTGTCATACAGATACACCAACGCTAATTGGGGTTAAGACATGCCGCTGTGGCTCAGAAACCCCACAGAGTCGATGACTTTCAGCAACCTGCCCGACAGGACATCATTGATCCGATCAGCAAACGCTTGGTCGTTTTACGTGAACTTTAAAATATGTTCCTAGTAGGTGGCACTGACCCAGAGGCTATAGACAACCCCGTGGAAAACGCAGATCTAATTGTAAACACGTGTGTAGATCTGAACACCAGTCAATCGTAAATGTCCCCCGGTAATAAGCAATTTGAATCAATCTCCTCCCAAGCCAATGACCACGTAGGAGGTGAACAGTACATACATCCAGTCGCCTGGAGGGAGGTGACAGATCGCTGTCGATGTTGTCTCTGTAGTTCAAAGTTTTTTCTCGCTTGTCAACTAAGTGTGTAGTGTACGGCTGAATCTATAACTGCTGAGTGCCAACTAATTTAACTAAATGTGTTATGTTTTTATAATATATAATACATTTAATTCAATATTAAATATAATTAATAATTAAAAATACACAAAATATGTTATATATAATAATATTTTATATGTAATATAATTAAATATAATCAATTAACAGATCAAATTATATTTATTATATATTATATTATATGTTTGTTTAATTATTGTCGTATATATCACGTGTATATCTGCATATTGTGCACATAACAGAGCACAAAATGAATTAAAATTGAAAAAAAAAGTATTAAAATTAAAATTTCCAATACTAACAAGCATTATATTGAAGGTTATTAAATTTACACAAGCACAACGTGTGGTCGGCAGCAGGTGCAGATGTTGTTAGTAGCTATGAAAAAAATCAGCGCTACCGCAAGTAAAATATTGATGAATGGGAGATTCACGTACAGTTTACACACAAATTTGTTCTGCTCACGTTTCAGGAATGCGTTTATATCAGATATGTTCAAGGAAAAAAAAAAAAGGGTTTTGACATATTTGTTATACACTTGGCTGACAGTAGCAGATGAGGCTTTTATCCATCTATCCACCTCCTACAGACTGACATGCAATTTATTTGAATCCAGCTCCCTGTAACAGCCCACCAATCAGAGCAAGGAGGAGTCTGTTTCATTTACAAGTTGTGACAGTTTGGTGTTTGTCAGCTAAAGCCTGGCTGATACTTCGGCCTTGAATTAATGCACAGACTATGCCCTACACCATTGTGAGCTTTCATACATCGTGTTTTTAATTTGTATATTTCAAAACATAGCAAATGAAAGCAAATCTTGTCACTACAATTGCAATAAGTGCTGCATCATTTTCTGCTAACACACGGCATTATGAATACAATTTTCTCAAATGCAACCTCTAAAATGGTGAGTTTGAACAGAGATTTCTGTGTGTGCATATTTGAAAGGAAATACGGTTTTAACGAGATGTATCAGCTAACAAGACATGATAGCTGAAAAGAGGGAGCGTCAATTACAAACCCCCTGATCAGAGGGAGAGCTGTCTAACCAGCTCAGGCTGAAGCGGCGGTGAGGGTCAAGGTAATACCTGCACACACCTCATGGGCCTATAATTCTCTTGACATTACTTTTAGAATATTAAATATGTTTTGATGTGGGTTTTCAGAGGTGAAAGACGAGAGAGAAATGCTAAGACAGATAGCTATCACCAACAGCTGAGTGAGCAAATGTTCTCCGTAAATAGCGGTGATATCCGTTCAGCCTATAAAATGCAACCGAGCTGGAAGTTAAAACAAATGGCTGAGGTTAAAAAATGTTTTGCACCAGGAACACCTGTCTCTTGGAAAGTCTGAGCACAATCTAGGAAGGTGTTCCTGCAGGGCAACTCAGTAAACAATATTAATAAGGTATCAAATCAAAGATGGATAACAGACGGTTCCCCTTTGTGATAATGGCTCAATTAAGTCCCAGGATTCGTGAATGGCTCCTGTTCGGATAAATTTCGCACAGACATGCACACTTTCATTAGCCTAATAAGCTTAGATATTTGAATTTTTTAGTTTTAAAGTTTTTTTAAATTTCACTTTTCATTTCGCACATAACTGAGACAGCTGATTCATGGTACCTACATATATACGCCAATACAGGGTAATTCAAACTTGTACATTAAAACCTAATGTACATAGCAAATATTTAGTCCCACTATACCATGTCCTCCATCCATATCATGCTGTTTTCAATCCATGTTTTATAATCTGGTGGGGATGTACTTTTCCTTTTTTTTGTAGATGGTCCTTGTGATAGGGTGATGGGGTTGATGGGTCTCTGTAGTTCCGTTGCTATTTTATCCAGCTTCGTTCTGTCTCTGTCCCCTTCCAGTATGTAACCAGTTTTAGTCTCGTCATTTTGAATGCCAGTTTCTATAGTCTTACATTGAGGAGGGCCATGCCTCCTATTTCCTTTGTGTTTATCCTCATTTTTTCTTGTCCCATAAACGGTCCTTGACCATGCTATCGTATTGCTTGAACAGCTGCGGTGTTATACACGTAGTTAACATCATGGACACATAACTGACCTGTTTTTCCCCCAAAGTGTTAATTTTAGTTTTCCCCAGTCATCCAAATTTAATTTAATTTTCTGAAGGAGGTGGTCCAGATTTAATCATCTCCTCTGTAACCCCAATCTACCCTATCAAAAGCCTTTTCCACATCAAGTGACAGGGCCGTGTTATTTCAATTCAACCCATAAGTCTTTGGATATTGTTGATTGATTGATCTTGATGTTTGAATTTGTTGACAGTGTCGATCGACTGCACAATCACTGGCTTGTTAAAAACTGAACAAATGAATATACTGTGCTATAATGTACATGTACACAATGCATTTACACTGCGTTTTTCAATGAGAACAAACATTATACGACTGCTTGAACAAACTTCACTGTATAAAAGATGCAATATTTGTTTTTTCACCCCTTTTTTTGTTTGTTTTTTGTTTATTTTTCTTATTTCACAATCTATAATTCATGTTTATGAGTGGACCTGAATGGGGACACAGCACATTCCTGCTAAACAAACCATGACCTGACTAATATAAGCACAGATGGAAGTTTCAGACACAACTGGTTTCATGTCCCATCCCAAGGGTAAACCCACCATTTGGGGAAAGGGCTTGGCAAACAGATGCTTCCCTGTGAGGTAAAGTTACTAGAGCAACTTTAAAATAAGTTTCCAGAGTACAGAGTACAGTAAACAATGTCAGACTCAAAGCCCTGGAATGATTAATGATGTCATGTTCATGCAATGCAATAGTTGGATATTAATAATTGAATGAGATTTTCCACTGAACTCTCGACTCTAGAGACATTAAAAGTCAAACATGCTAATGTGTTAGACCTTGAGCGCTATAAGAGAAAAAGACCTTTTAGTCTTTATTCCTATATCCAACCAAATCACTACTGTATGACACTACATGAAATAAAAATCACAGAGAACTAAACCTGGTTTTGAATCGAAGCTTTATGAATCAATGCTTAAGTGTTGGTCATCTTTGCATTAATGGATAAAGCAAAAATTTCAGGTGAATGCTTCACATAATGTTATCTAACGTTAACACGCATGCTGGATTTGCTCAGTCATCCAAGTTCTGGGTTACCTGGGCACCAATATAGGATGTCTTAGTGTATCTTGTATTAAAGTAACGTACCTCAATAAATTATGATGTTATGACATGTTTTGTAAGTTTTAAAAAAGGAAGTAACAGAGGTAATTTTCTTGTTATGCTCATATCAACTTACTTCAGACTCAATGACCCTGAAATATGAGATTTAGTGCTTGAAAAAAGCACTAAATTGATTTCCATGGACACACTTTTTGCTTGTTCTCCTGCCTATGAACAAGTTTTATTCAGGTCTGGACCTGCTCTATCCTATGGGCTGTTGTGCAAACCACACTTTGTCATGGGCAGCATTAGTAGGCTAAACAGGCTTGTGATGAGCTGGCTATGGCCTTCTGGCAGCTTCCACTGAAAACTCCAGGTTTGATGGATCACCAGTTTGGGCCAAAATGGCTCAAAATGGGAAATTACTCTAATTTACATGGAAACTGATGATAATGTGTTGCTGGAATTGCATTCGAGCAGCAGTTTCATTCTAGTGGGATTTGGCTTTTGAGCTTGAGCTTGGTTCGAGCGCTGTGGCGATGAAGTGAATGAACTGTCTGTGATGCCTTATTTGCTTCATTGACAGCACCTGTGGGTTTAGCTCGTCAGATTTTCTGCAAGAGCACCATCGACCATTTGCTCATGACTGATTCTGAAAGGAAACCTTTACTTAACACAACATGACAGAGCTCCAAGATTAATTAAATTGTCAAAATGAATTGTCAAAAAAGGCAAAATGAACTCAGACGGTGCTGTTAACACAGTACACGCAGCACTCATTACTTATCATACTATACAGTGTCACAGTGTCCCCCTGGCCATATAGTTTATTGAGCTCCCTCTTATTAAAAGCCTTGTTCAGCATTACATTTAAGACAGACAGGTTTCCCATGTGTGAAAATGTGTTCATGTAAATGGGTTAAATAAAACAACAGCAACCTGTTACGAATCACCAAAACGTCTGAGTTGTGACCTGAAACGTGTATGTGATGTGAACGGATCAGGACCTGTCTGGTACTTCATCACAGACCCGCTAATGATGTAATTCACTTAGAAGAATATTAAATTATGAAAACATTTGCTGTCAGCACCTGCTAAAGATGCAACTAAAACCAATGTACCTATTTTTTACCTATTATGTAAAATCCTGCAATAACACAGCGTCGAGAGGAACAGGATGGTCATATGTCTCATGTCCATTTGCATCAGCGTAAAAGAAACTGCTCCTTCTGATTAAAAAAAAAACAAAACTACTATGATTTTAACTTATTAAATGTATTAAGTTCAATGTCATCGCTAGAAAGTTCAGTTGATTTTATAACAATTTTGCCACAGAAATAGTGTATTTTCTATCTATTCTAATGCAGTCAGCCTATCAGCAATTCTCAACCAACTACGGCCCATTTATCGATATAATGCAGTCAAATTCTGGCATCACAAAGTATCAGAATCCTATTCCCTTCATCTTTGCCAGAGCAACGTCATGAGGACTTAAAAACCCAGCAGCACTCTCACACTGTGATTGTTACTGCTGCATAAACATCAGCTCAGCAGGCACAGTACACTGAATTAGAACGCCAGTGTGATTAAGCGGTCTTAATACTGCTTTTGTCTGCTGATTTGCAAAAAAAAAGTTTCACTTATTAAAGTGCAAAACTAAAAAAACAGTACATGCCAGAATTTCATGACTCATTGTTTTCCACCAGTTTGCCCATGTTGCTGTTGCTCCTAGTACTCTCTGTTGAGTGAAGCCGAGTGATTTCTCAGGGACTGATTATTCTGACAGCTAGGAATTTGAGATGTGAGAACAGTCCTTTCCACTCCCATTTGTCAGCTGAAGAATGTTCAGCTCTGTCTCTGTTTTTTTCATGCAGTCATACTCACAATTCGTTTACCAATGTGCACAGACAAGTTTGTATCCTCTGTGTAAAACAACAAAGAAATTATCTCTCAGTGGCAGAAACTTCAATAAAACTCAAAAAACAAACGTGGATGCAGACATAGGCACCGATTCATGCGCACACGCAGTGAAGGCCCAATCTGACCCAAGATTAGGCCCAACATTACCTCTGGAGCCCCTTGTATGGTTCCTATCACAACACATCACCGGTATGACGCCTACACACGCAACGACCAGCAAGGTGAAAACTGTTCCCCCACATGTTCTGGTAAAAACTGTGAAATAGAGAGATTCCCGGCAAAGTGGAAGAAAGGCATTGTTTAATTTGGTGGACAATTTGTGGACAAATCACAATCAATACAGTAAACAAACACAAAAAGTAATTAAATCTAAAGCTGTGCAAAGCACTGCAAAATATATTCCAATTCAATTCCAGTGATAGAAAGCATAATAGCTGGATGCCATTTCACCACACACTACACATATATTTTCATTTTTACTGCAAATTCCTCCTTTATGTGGACCACTTCCATTTGCAGGGGGGGGGTAGTGTCTACACATTGCATCTGGCTCCAGGTCACCGCTAATGACCAGTTCTACCCAGCTGCATTCCCATTTCAACACCCCATTAGCTTTTAAAATATTTAGAAATCACTCAACTAAACCAATACTGGAACTCCTTGGGGGCATAATTTCTATTTTCTGATCCTAGCATTTGTGTAATGGAGATACTGACATTGGAGAACATCTAAGTGTTCTTCCGCTCCACAACAAACAACAACCAAAAGAGATACCTATCTATATGGTGCATTATTATCATTGTGTTCTAGTAAAATGTCATACCCCGTAATATATAATCTGTTTTCAAACATTGTCTAGGCTTTTTACACTGAGTCATATTTTTGAAACAAACCACAGAAACATTTTTTTGGAAACACTGAAGATGTTCTTGAATTAATATGTAATTAAAATGGGCATAAACATAAACTTTAGCCCATTTAGACCCATATTTGGAATCCAACATATTCAGATCCTCATGCACAGCATGCAAAACAAGGAGCGCGCACAAACACTTTTCACATCTAACTTTTTCACACTTACATCAGCATTCATTCATGAACATCTATTGACTGTTTAGAGTAAGTGCAAGATGTAGATGTGAATTGAACCGGTATTGTCTCTGCATATGGCAGTTAAATGTTTGCAAGAAAGAACTCTAACTAAATCTAATTTCACAATCTTGAGCAAAATGTGTGAGTCTCACTTTATTTCCAATAAAAGACTTGAACCTTGTTTCTTTTTTGAAGAAGAAGAAGCTTCAAGACTGGAAGTCCACATATAGTGGTGTCATTGTAGTTTTGTCCAATTATTTCATGCAGTCTGTGGAAACCACCCTGAAGAATTTGTTGATCACATATTCAACACATTTTTTATGTTGACTTAATACATGACAAATTGAATTGCACAATCTTGCCGTAAGGCAACAGAATCCACTGAGTTTCAATTCTGTCAATCTTTATGATTTCTTAGTAATAAATAAGAATCCAGACAGTTGTAAAGAATAATGACGATATTAATACACAAACAAAACAAAGAATTTGTATAATCAAAAGCAGTCAATATTATTTTTGACTAAAATAATAAAAAAAAAAGTTGATTAAAACAAAACAACACAAGACAGAAGACTTAATGAGCAGAAAAGTAGGAATATAAAGCTTACACTGTGCTGCATTGTCCTCCAGACAACCCTCTGGGAGAAGCAGAGAAATGAAGGAGACAGAGATTTAATTGGACATTGGAGGAATAAAGGAACTAAGAGAAAAAATAAGAGCAATAGAGTGTCCATTTGTTATTGGGGCAAAACAGTGAATGATAGATGGTGCTGCTGGAATGTTACATACTTCAGCCTCATCTCACTTTGAAATTTGTGGCCATTGTACAATCAGTTTTGTACTGTGAAATCAGTGTAGGATTTGCTGCCATCAAACATGATCAATGCGAAGATCAAGACCTGAATACAAATGGCAGCCTGAAGGGAATTAGCCTTTCACTCTTCTTTTTTAGTTGGTGTTAAGAGGAAAAGACTAGCATATTGTTCGATATGACATGTGCTTTATATAACCGTTTTATAAGACCTTATATGTGGCAAACCATTAGCATCAATCATGTGTTTATATGAGTTATAAAGCAATAAAAATCAGCATAAATCTGCACCGCCACACTGTCCATTTTTATTCTGTCAAACAATTACAAAGCTGGACGTTTTATTTCAACAGACAAAATGGATGGAACGAATTTGTCAAAAGAAGTGTTTGTTTAGTCTGTGACTTTTTTTTTATATAAGTGACATTTAGCTTAGTCTTTTCAAAACACACCTGTCCAGTGGATAATCTCATACAGGTGTGTGAGTACGCAAATGTGGTTTGAACTCACAATTCTATGCACTTCCAAAGAGACAACAGCCTGCATGTGCGTGATATTTAATTTATTTATACTGCCACAATTAATAATTCCTATGCTTTTCCCACTGATTCAGAACAAAACAAACAAGCCACACGTGAGGACTACCTCAATGGCATGTAGATCCACACATTCAACCACCTGACATTGGCCAATTTTAACAGTTGACCAAGTGTGCGTCCGTTTGTACTGTTGAGGTTTTGGGGACCACCAAAATATCTTTCTTACAAAAATGCATCATGCATTAGCTGCCTTTCAATTGTAAGATATTTAGATATTTACTTACACTGGTTGGTTTCCCATTGCATTGTACCCATGCACACTGACAATAAAAGCCTACTCCATTATATTCTTGACTGTATGTCTGTGAAGGTTCTCAGAAACTGGCATGTCCAGTTGACTAATATTTAAACCAATAAATTCTCGATTGCAATTTACCTCTAGCAAACTAGTTACTGATGTCCCTTTTAATATTTAAGTTATATAAAAAGTTCACAACGTGTCATACATCACACAATTCAATTCAACTCACCAGTCTATCCAGGCTGGTCCCTGCCGCGGTGGTTGGCCTTTCTGCTGGTGTGTATGGTCTGAATCGTGCACTGAACACATCTGAAATGCCACGTGCAGATCTGCCTATCCCTGAAGGTTTTGGTTGGCCACACCCTTGAAAAACCTAAATTGAAGATGGGAGGGAGACAAGAGTTCTTTGCTGTTGCTAACTATTACAGGAAAAAAGGTCATTTAGGACATGTCATTCATTTGCAATGTCAATAAAATGTTTTCTTAATTGTTATATATGATATTTTTTCAGAAGATTCTAGATTTTAGAGACATGCTAAACCAAGTTTGCATTGTTCATTGTCTCACACACCCCTAATTTGATCTCAGAAAGTTGGAGCATGCATCCCCCACTGACATGTCTCCCTTGAAAAGCCTTGGTTGATTTGCCCGTTTGGTATTTGAGACAGATGGTCAGATGGTTTCCATTTCCGTCCAGTTGACAAGGGTGGTGCGGCATTGCTGATAGCCTAATCTCTGCAGTCCTTCAAGCTCATTCTGAGTCTAACTTTTGAGCACTTGTACTCCTCAGTGAGGCTAGTGACAGGTAGCGCCAGGAGCCCTCTGCCATAGAGGCTGACATTGGTCAGACAGCGTGGGACACTGAGCCATTTCTTCACGTATGAAGTCATGGTTCGCTCCATCTTCTCCACAGTTGTTCTTGGGACCTCATAGATAGCGAGTAGCCACATTACCCGAGGGAGAAGTCCAAACTGCAGGCACCAGAGCTTGAGCTTCCCTGGCAGTAAGGTCTTGTTGCTGTTTTCCAGATTGCTGGTGATACCCTGCATTAATTGCCTTGAATTATACCACCTGCCCAGGCTTGTCACAGGTTGCTCAGACACCGCTGGAATTGGGTCGGCACCAATGCAGAACTTCACGTTTTTAAGCTCTCCCTAGACTATTGAGATGCTTTCTGACTTGTCTGCTCACTTCTCTTTCAGTTTCTCCTTCAGTAGCCGCCAGGTGCATGCTGCATTCGTGGTCAGCGTGGTCATGTCATCCATGTATGCTCGGACAGGTGGAAGGTGGATCCCGTTCTTAGTTCGCTCACCCCCAACCACCCATGTGGCCCTAATGATGACCTCCATGGCCGTTGGTGAAGATCAGGGGGGAGATTGTACAACCTGTCATGATGCCTACTCCTACACACTGCCATGATGTGGTGACAGTTGCAGGTCTTTTAAGTAGGCTTTTACCAGAGAAGTCATGGGGGATGGAATGTGGAAGAAGTCAAAGGCTTCCCAGAGGAGGTTATGGGAAACTGAGCCAAAGGCACTGGCCAGGTCAAGGAACATGACATGGAGGTCTCTTTTGTGCTTCTTTGCTACTTGGATCTGGTGCCAGATCATAGTGGTATGCTCCAGGCAGCCAGAGAACCCAGGAATGCCGACACACTCGGTCTTCTCCAGGTGAAAGGACAGTCTGCGCCCCTCAACATTGAGAAGGCAGATTGGTCGGAAACTCACTGATCCATCGCATCCTTCCTTGCCAGACTATCTTCATGAGCATCCAAAGATAGTGTGGAATGTTGTGCATGCGTTCTTGAAAGGGCTGATATATCATTTCAAGGGCTTGACATATCTGTCTATCCTGTGACATGATTTGACGACCTGTTGGACAGACATTGCATTTTGCAGAAAGTTCCTGCATCGTAAATAGATGTGAAAGATAATTCTCTCACAGAAATGCAAAGGCAAGCAGAAGGGCACATGTATTAATATTTGAACCTGTCATTAATCAATTTGTCATTCAAAGAGGTTCATTGAGTGAGTAGATTGTTTTCAGATGGCAGAGTCTCAACAGGCTATCAGAGGAACAACATACCTCCGATCACCCAAGCTCATTAGCATTCCTCTGCGGTCTGTCTGCTGGCCCCTGGCTCAGGATGTGATGGAGCACTCTAATATACTACATGGCTGTCGTGACAAGGAACTGTCTTTTGTCAAACATTTATCAATCCTTCACCATGATTACAATTCTTATATCGTGCACATCAGACAAGCAAATGGATTTTCAAAAGGTAGACACAGCTGAAATAAAGGTACATTGCAATGTGAATGTTGGCACACATTATTACAGTCTGAAGGCAATCTTTGAGCCCAGCACATCCTTTCAGGGACTGGGCAGCAGATGCATAGACAATAGCTGAAATTGCAGTATAACCGCCGTGAGAATGTGACATATAATTCTCCCCTTTAACTCTAGCAGACCAGAGTGGAACAAAAAATGTCAAGTTATTTCAGCCTGATTAAATTTTAGAAAAAATGCTGTCAGAGTAGTAAAACTAAAATAGTCTCACAATGCAATTCATCCACAACATAGCGTATAATTATGCAAATAAATAAACATGCACGATACAGTACCTTGACTGACAGCTGCATGCTGTTATCCTGCATGGTCATGATTGCCTCTGAGATCTTGATGTCAATCGGCTCTATAACTGCCTCAATGTTGAAGGGCCCCGCCAGTCTGTCTGCCACCAGCAACATGGCATCTGATAAAACACACAGGACCCATGTGAGCTTCAATATGAAAATACTCATACTAAAACTGCATATTCAGCTGCTGTTTCACACAAGTAGAAAGTAAAAAAAAAAAATGTTTTCTCCACTGGTGTTGTAATCACAAATCCCCAAATGTTCCTGCTAGCATCTCAAACAGTCGCAAATATAGATAAATGACCTACTATGAGAAGATGCTGTAGACGTATGATTATGGGAGTCTCTGACAAACTTTAGATTCAATGATGCTGCTTTCATTGATACTTTCAGCCTTTTATATTAGAGATAGATAGATGGATAGATGATTATTTATTTATTTAACAGAAATTCACATACATATCTCATGAATATTCCTAAATATATCGCATTACTAATGAATAATAATATTTAAAAATAATAATAATGTTATGAGATCTCATGAAGCATGGTCAACCATTTCACATTATTTAAGGGAAGAACACTGATCAGAATCTGATGGTTTATACAAAAGCAGCAATATTGCTTTGCAATTCCAAATTCATTAGCAATAGCTGAGACACTGCAAACCGTTTGTGATCATAGCAATTTTTATGCAGAACGGTCGCTGGTCTGCAGAGGATATCCACATTCAAATGGGGAAAAAAATTCTGCTGTTACAATTTTACATGTAAACTTCAACCATCCCCCAAATCCCTCAAAGGCTTTCAGGGCTCCCAGAGAAACCACACCACATGAAAACCAACTAAGAATGAGCATGTTTATTATCTTGTTAGTGGAGTGAAATAAGTTACAACTGAGCTCAAGTTACTGTAATTGTCATCGTCATTATCAAATTATTCTAATTTTGACCCAGGGATGCTGGTAAATTACAGTATTTTATACACAAATTAATTTCAGTGTCAGGGAATTTATGGAAACGTTTACAAAAATAAATTGTGGGGGCAAACAAAAGTGTTCAGTTGTACCTGATCAAACCCGTCAAAAGCTTTTACACGTTTTTTGTTATGAAGTATTAAGCTAAGTATTAATGTATACTACTTGTGTACATTATGTCTACAAAAGATCTCCATTAAAAATTGAACATTATGTTTGAGACATCAAACAACTAATCATCAGAATGCTTCTGTCCTTCAATTCCCATTCATAAAGGTGTACACACAAAACCAAAAATCAAAGTTGTGATCGAAAAAACACATGGACTTCATGCAAAGTCTGACCAGGTCTGTGTTCTATGAAAATGCATGTGACCGGAGGATGTGTGGGTCAAAGGAGGAGACTCCCATGTCTCCTAAGATCAACTGCAGAGAAATCGTCAGCTGAGCGGTTGGAGAACTGGAAATACTGGAGATAATGAAATAAGTAAGGGAGACATGGGATATGAATGACATAAGACACTCTGATTGTCAAGTCAAGTAAGTGCGGGTTGCGTACTTCTGTTGAGAGTGAGCTGCACAGAGGAGTGAGCAGTTTTCAACTACCATCGGTTTGAAACAAATCCTATGGCGACGTCGTCACCCTGCACAGCAAGTTAAACACTCCTCCAACAGCTGCTGCTGTTTTTCACATCACCAGCGTAACAATTTAATGCACCAAGTAACTGAAGTGTTCTTCTTGATTTGAGGGTTGCTATGGACACAGAACAGCTGTGTGACTGCTCAGTGCTCCGAGCTGATCACTGTGAACGCTCACCTACTTAACGTGCCCGGTATGTTTGGGAGAAGTTCAGATGAACACAAGAGGTAATTCATTTAACTCGTCTGTATATGTCCGCATAGGTGGTTGGCTTAAGAACGCGGGTAATTAGGTTCATGTGACACCGGGCAAGTTGAGTTGGAGAAATTCTGCTTGAACAAGTGAGGAACTGTGACAAAGTCTTGGTCCTGGACGTCAGTTCTTCAAACGCCATATTAAAACAATAGATTCTGCAAATATCCCTTATTGTTCCTTCTTTATTAATATCTGTGCTCTTCTATTTTTCTACCATTATTCTCTCTTCTTCCAAACAAATATGTAGATTGTCTGTGCTTTGTTTCTCCAGTCTGCTCATGGACCTTAATCTGTCTGTTGGTTTACTCTGCACTCTCAGATTGGTCTGGATTCTTTGTTAGAGTTCTATCAGGAGCTTGGTCCTATGAAGTCTTCATAGGGGCTGGAAAAGTCTCAGGGTAATTTAGAGAATACTAAAGGGATACTGGGAGCAATTCTGTCATTCCAGAAACACAGTATCTAAATGATATTCTCCAGAGTGCTTACAACCTCTTTTCCTTATAGCTTAATAAATATTTGATGGAAAGGGCGAATGAGCAGCCGTATGAATTGCTCTGAGGCAGAGCTTCTTCAGCATGCTTAAATAACACTAGACATTATTTCTGAATGTGTGAACACCGTGGGCCACAGATTTCTGAACAGGAGTCATCACAGGATGACAAAGAAAATCACATTATTTCATCGTTTGTGGAATATGTGATTGTCATCAACTACCAAATTCTAATATACTTTTGTATTCTGGGCGAGGCAGTGATGCAGCGACAGCATGAAGGTCTCCGCTTCGATCCCTGGTCTGGGGGATTTTTCTGTGTGGAGTTCACATGCCCTCCCTGTGTCTGTGTGGGTTCTCTCCAGGTCCTCCTCGTCTAAACTGATGATGGGATAACTAGTAACTGGTTCTAATTCCAAAGATTCCAAGTCAGTTCATGTTACACTGGATGTAAACATCTGATACTTGTACTGTACTTACTCTGCTCACTGGTTTTAGTAAGTAAGTAGACTATAGCTACGTCCAGACGAAGACAAGTTTAGACCGTTTTTTCATTGTATGGATGTTTCGTCCTCATCGAAGACGGAATATTATGATGTTTGAAACCAGAGTGAACAAATCTGAAGACACAACCGTTGTGTTACTGCGTTTATAACCCAGAGCTTTTTTGCACAAATAATCAAAGCAATTGAATTTGATTTATTTGGGACCTTTGAACAATGCTTTGAATAGTATGGTAAAGTCACAGCTTGACGTTTGGTTCAGATGAGACAATGAGTTTATAAATGTACACAGACGTACAATAACACATAAGAACTTGGTGTTAAACAGCATGAAAATGTCTGACATTTTTGTTAACTGCAGCTGCACAAACTTTATCAAATGGACATTTTAAGGAATCACAATCACAATGGACCTAATGAGGGTGAATTAAACTTGAGTCTTTTGCTCTTTCTTTTTGAAATACCCTGGGACTTAAAAAAAAAAAAAAGAGTACGTCATCCAATATCTTAAAAAAAAACATTTTTCTGTTAGCAGCTCCAAGAGTTGAATCCACTGAAAACCTTGCTTGCTAACATGTTTGTCAGCCTTTGGGGAGACATGAAATCACTCTAATAGCTGTGTAAAAGCTCAAAACCAACTGCAAATATTTACTGTTTTGGGGTATCTTCTGTTTTAAATACTTCTTCACATTCAGAACAACTGCAGAAACTTTTTTTCACCTCCTGTTAAGCATAATGGCATATGGAATGTATTTTTTTTTAACTTTTTTGATATCATATCTATTTTGGATTTGGTATTTTTAAGATATGGTATCTTGAAGGTTTGGTATTTTTTTATCTCATTTTTTGTACATGAATCTTTTTTTCTTAAGCGTAAGAGAAGGACACATTTAATTTTGTTGTACTAGGTACAATGACAATGAAAAGGATTCTGATTCTGACGCAACGTTCTTACTGGAATTATGTAAAATGCATGAATTCTGTTAAAACATAACAAATGTGAAATGGAAATCTCTGCCAGTTAGTAGTTGAATTCTACACTGAGATGTCCGGATGAGATGTGGATCTATTGGTATAAAGGCTTCATTCAAACGTAAACCTTCACCCCAGTGGGATGTTGGAGAGCAGGAATCGTTGGACAATAACTGACTCCAGTATCAAGGACCATAAGAAGAATATATGCCACACTAGTAATGACAGTAATAAAGTGAACATCATCAGCAATAGGTCAATATGTCAGTCTCTGTAGGTCACTTCACAGTGTTTCCCATAATTCATATCTTCCCCCCAGTTTCAATGTGTGTATTTAACCGTACAACTGTCCGGTACAAACACACTGACCGCAGATGGATGTGTAACAATCTTTAGCAAGGAACCATTATTCCCATGCACAGAAATCCTCTTTACACACTTCAGTCTGATAAACACCCCAAATGCTGTGAATCCAAAACTGTGGGAAAATGGGGTGGAGCTATGGGGTACACACACGTGCTGGCGACCATTGTTTACACAAGGGACTAGAATTTGGTCGCAGGAAATGAGAGGAATGCTGATGTTCACAAAGCCATCACATGATGATGGCAGTTGCATCATGCTGACACATACTGGAACGAACCGTGCTTTCATCTATCAACCTACTTGAGACAGTGTCTTCACTGCGTTACCTCTGCCATGGGTGTTTCCGACTTTTTGCCAGGGCTGTTAGCAAGATCACACAGAAACGATCACGTTGATTTTCACTGTACTGTGGGCCGAGGAAGGGACCGCTGATCTATTGAAGGCTGCAAAAAAATCAACAGTTCTCACAATACACCGGCAGAAGTCGAAACACTCAAAGTGCTGTCAAGAGCATTGCGTAAAGAAAAGCTGTTCCCTTCCTCTGGGGATCTCCCAATAGAGGTTTAGTGTAAAGCTGTCAAAGCCCCTTCAATGCTACAGACTTAAGTCTGACACATCACAAACACATTGTGTTGCCTCTAACTTTCTTAATAATGACACTTTATCACAGAGATCAACAAGCAGCCTCTGGGAACTGACTTACAATGATTTACATGTCAAGTCAATTTTGAAGAAATGAAAACCTTTATTTTACAAAAACAATCATATTATTCATTTGCAATCGTCTTGAGGCTGTTTCTCCTGTGTATGACTAAACTCTCTGAATGCACTTCTAGTTGTGTATTTTTACATCTTAGCCTTTAGACCTTCATTAGGCCTTTGGGAAAAGCTATTAGTTGATGGAGGGATGATGTGCATTGACTAAAGGTACAACAAAGGTCACACCGTTTCATCAGCGGTTCGTAGAGTTCAGTGCAGCAGCAAAAGGCATGCACAAGCTTTTTTTGACACGCTATCGATGAAACTAAAACACTGACAAAACTCACCCATTTCACAACATCACAAAGTCCACAGAAACAGAAAAAAAGGGCTCCACTTGTCATGAACTTAGAGGTAATGGGGGTGTCCAGTTACACAGGGACATGATCAATTAAAAATAAATAAGCAAATGAAATCAATGATTCTGGCATACACGGTGGTCTCAAAGAACTACAAAAAGGGCAACACAAGGTTTTTTCTTTAGCAGAAGAAGGGATGTACACAGCTACTGCTTCCAACAGGACAATACAATGATACTTAATAGTAAACAGTTAACAACTTAACAGTTAATTGACTCCCATCAAAATGTGCATATCCAGTTGAGCTCATTTACCAAAACATTGAACAGAATTGATCCTAAAATTCCTAAAAAGCCACAGTAGTAACTTCACGCCAGCATCCATGCCTCTCTCCCTCTCTGGAGGTATTTTAACAAGGCGCTGACAAGAAAAATGATAATGATGTGTCTGTCATGATGCAGAGCCGGCTGCATTTGTCATGATGGCAGGTGATGGATGGCCTGGTATCAACCATTGGCCAAACCATGATTTTTTTCCCCTGTGAACATTCTCTCTCTCACACACACACACACGCACACAAACACACACACACACACACACACACACACACACACACAGTTAAAAAAGGTAACAGCTTCAAATGACTGAACAGCGATAGTAAAGTGGTAATCTTAAAATGGACCACATAACCTAAGTAAGTCACAGTCTTTCTCAGCGCGATACTTTCATTCCATGTACTGTTCTCTGACAGCCAGGAAAACATGAACTTGATATGCTAACCTTTACAGACCAAATGACTGTAGTGTCACTGTCACCTTGAGATGCGACAGTAATCATCTGTCTTTCTTCTGCGCAGTGATATCATATGTATGCCACATCAGCCATCAAAAATCACTGCCTCCTCCTCTTCTTCTCCCTCTTCTTATTAGTCAGATTACACCTTCTGTCCTATCCTATCATATATTCTACCCTATATCCGATATCTATTCTACTCTACACTGGCAATATATGATAAAGATAATAGGTTATAACCTTATACAGTATTTTGATAAATTCACATCTCTCATCTCAGTCAGGGAAAATGAAATATTTGTGTTAAGATTATAGTTAAAATGATAATTCTTCACAGTGTTGTTAAAGGATATTCACAAACATTTATTGCTTTTAGAGACAGACCGAGTGAACGCTCGATGCTAGTTTCACACACATGCGCTTTTATGAGATGAAATATTCTTTTTTATAAAAATGTCAAGCAACGGCAGATATTCTGTTCTTATTAACGATATATGACCATTTACCATGTGCTCCGTATCTGTTGTGTGTGTGTGTGTGTGTGTGTGTGTATTTATGAGTCATGCTCCATTTATTGTTTCACACTTAAAAATTGCTGCCTTCAGCTGGTAAATGGAACCATATGCTTTGTGTTTTGGGAAATAGTGAGCCGGCAGAGAATGTTTTTTTTTGTTTTGTTTGTTCATCCTTCACCACAGCGAAGATGATTGTGCTCCAGTGATTACTGATAACATCTTGCAGCGCTGACTATTACTGATGACGACAATGTTTCACTGGTTTGTTTAAATATCATTTATCAGGAGAAGAAAAAAATCATTTCACACAGCCATTTCAGCGGGATTTGTCAGGGGCACTCTATTTCTGTATTGAGCTGCTAAATGAGCCCACTGCTGAACATGCTGATCAGTCTGGACGGGCTTCACGCTCACACAACCAGAAAGGATTTCCTCATTTGATAGAATCAAAAACTGAAGGAAAACGTTAACGAGAAAAGCCTTTTATGCAGTTGCAGAAAAAAAGACGTGTGATATTGTTGATTTTTATTATCGAAAGTACTTTCCCAGTTTTCCCAGTATTCAAGTATTTTACTGTGACAAAAATGACTGTGGGTGAACAAGTCTTGAATTATATAAAATACTGTATAAAAACAGGACATGATACACATGTCATACACCAGTCCTGAATCAAATAGAACGCAGCACAAATAGAAAAGGTTCATAAAACGTTAACAAAATTAAGACAATTTTTTTTTTAATTAAACAAAAACTTCAAAAAAATCAATAGTGACCATTAAGTTCATAGATAAACATCAGTGAGTATTAGTCTGTCTCTAGCATGTGTACGGGGTTGATCTATACTGTTCTCTCATGAGAAGTTGTGCTCCACTGGTGAGAAGAGGCTTGTGATACATTTAAAAGTCATCTCTGAAAGACAAATCAATATTGCCTGAGAGGTGCACGGTAAGCAAGTCAGCTTTCTTTAGCAACAGATAATGAATACAAAATGGCAGAATGAAAAGTCTTTCATGGTGAAAATAAACATCCCTTGGGTCTTACATGTCAAATTATACTACCCCCCCCACAACACATTTCCTTTCAAAAGCAAATTAACATATGCAGAACAAACTGTTGAAATTTAATTTCCACATTTCCACACCTTAGGGGTGTTTTGTCAAACTAGATTCATCATTCTGTTGCAACAACAGCTTTTACCATGACTGTCAAGAACAAAGTCCCTCTGCGGCATTAGATTTGCCTCCTCACAACCAGGCAAGACACAAACTTTGTGAACGATGTCATAAAACTGTGAGACGTCTCATTCAGTGCACAGGGCCCAGTGTTGATCTGAGACTTCAGACATGCCGTCGGAGAGAACAAGGGCTATGTCAGCGGAAGCCTTCCCGAACGACGGGCCTGTCACAAAACAGCCAAAATAGCTCAGAAGCACAGTTCCCTCGACACACTCTCTCTCACTCTAGAAAAAAAAATGTTGTAACATAAAAAATATATATAAATATATATCTGGTTGGGATAACGTTCAACGTTCATAAAAAAATAAAAAAGGCAGCAGCCTGGAAAAGATCCAGGGGGAACACTCTGCTCACATGTGCCTCCTTAGCATCAATTTAACTTTCAGCAGACGGCTACTTACAGCCCAACCGAGGTGCCATATTACTCACCAGGCTCTCCTTTATCAACTCCAAACAGCAGGAGGCAGAGCTTTGGGCACCACGCATGGGTTCGAGTGATAGAAAAAAAAGCATTTCCAGCAGAAAAGAGGAAATGGTTACAGAAATAAGATTGCAGTTTTGTCGCTGTAAATCCTTCAGAGCCGAACGCAACACCGCACAACATCCCACCGAATTCCCACTGCGACAATTCCAAGACAAGAGGAGGCAACTGAGAACACAGACGCACAAACCTAGAAAATAAGGACGAGGAGCTCAAGGGCACCAGATCTCGTTCTTACCTATGAAGAGGTTCCATTCAGCATCTAGGTCCGCCTGGTTCGCCAGACACCCCCTCATGACGTTGAAACAATACTTGGGACAGGGTTTCAGCTCAGGCATGCTGCGGCAGTAGGGACAGTAGAGCATCTTGGACACGGCTTTGATGCATGCCGGAACTACATTGACCTGAGGAGCAAAGAGAGTTTTGTCAATTTTGGTGCAATTGTGCTTCATTAAACCCTGATGAATCCCAACGTTGAGGAAGGAGGTATGGGGAAATGTCTCCGTCTGCATGGGACTGGCACTGTCAGAGAAAGAATCACTTTGGAACCTCCGCTGCAAATACGTGACATGAACGTCATATGCATTTCAACTCCTGACAAACATGCTGGCGCTACATCACATCCTCCGAACCCTGAAATTTGGCAGCGCACCAGATTAAAGTGCATGACAAGACGAGGTTTACAACTCTGTCCATCTTGATTTTTTTTTGTGAGGTGCTCGCCTTTTGTTGTGGTGCCGTGTCATTGTACTAGCTGGAGTGAAAGTGACAGAATTCTCACATCTGCTTCCCCTCAGAGGTGGGGGGATGCAGAACGAGGACTCCATCTGATAATTGGCCTGTCAGCCTCCTTATTCATGCTTGACTTTAGATTTTGTCCAGTGCACACGCCGGGGACTATGTGTGTGTACGTATGTACGTACATTATATATTATTCTCTCACCTATCAGCCGATCACCCCCCCCACACACACACACTCACACACCCTTATTATTTGCTGTCAAGTCACATATTCACCACCCACATGAGGAACTATTTACAGTCTACCTGTCACTCTTTCTATTCTGAGACAGCGCTAAAATGCCAACCCCTCCCCAGCCACTCAGTTTGTATCATACACACGTGTTCGTTCCCGTATCTTTTACATACAAGCCAATTCTAAGCATTTAAGTTATTGTGTAATTTTTTATTACTGTGCTTTATAAATGCTGAATTAGTACATGCAGTGTTCTATTTGTGTTTATTCAACACTTTCAGTTTTCGCTGTTAAAGACAAGCTTGACTTGCTGGTATGAAACTGCTCCATCAAATGTTTAAATAGCACCTTCTCCAATTCTGAATTGACATTAAGAGAGTTTAAGGTCATATTGTTGCTTGCATCATCCAACGACCTGGAACGACAGAACAAAATCTGTTTTGTATTAAATACATTTACACTTGTGAAATCTGGGAATGGAAAACGTTGTAATAGATATGTCAAAGTGTGCTGGAAAGAATACAGCAGCAGAATATGTAAATGTTTATACACTGAAGTCAATTCAATTCAATTCAGTTTATTTGTCGTACTTCAATTTATAAGTCGTACTGCACCATAGCACCAACTGAAGCTGTGCCATGACATTACTTCTGTGATCCGGGGTGTTTGTATCACTGCAGTTTGTCATTCATTCTCCTACAATGGTCAGACCACCTGTGTGTGCATGTGTGGGTGCTTTTGAGACAATGAAAGGAACAGGAGACCAAAAAGGAAAAGACAGCGGCTATGGGAGATGCCTCTGCTTTTCATGTCCTGCCTTCGCTGCTGCCTTGCAGCTGGCAACAAGGATCAAACAAACCATCTCTGACATTTGCAATCTGCCGCTGACATCAGGCGTCATCTTGTAAGACGACTGTTAAACTACGTTGCTGGCTGTCAGTGCTGCTTGTGGTATGTGTTTGTGTAAATTGTTGATATCACGCTGGGAGTGCGGTTTAAAATGAAGTGTACCACAAACACGTTTCATCTGATTGAACACATTTCACAGCTGCTGCGTCGGAAACGTCACGCTCAGCTGTTGTGAAAGAAACAGGTGAAAATTTTGATGCTGCAAATTTAGATTGATGGTTTTAAAAGAATAGTAACTGGGGGATTCAATAAATCTACATGAATGAATAAAAAAAAAGAAAGAAATACACAAATGACAGACAAGCTGTCAGAAAATAAAGTAGCAATGATTATTCAGTTAAAATCAAATCAAATAATAAAAGTAATCGTGAGGTTTCTGCGTTATGTAGGCTGCACTAAATTAGCAACAGGTTGACATTTTCTGGGTTTTTACTTATGGAGGGAGTGAAACGAAAAGAAATGGAAAACAAAGGCAGTGGAGAACGATACTGCCAAAGGCACAAAAACAAGCAATCAAATGCAACAGACAGTGAGGAGATCTACCAAGACCGAGAAGGTTCCTGTGCTCCTGGAACAGTGGGACGGTCTAATCGGTCTCCTCTTAAAAAACAAGACAGAAACAGACTTGTATTGTAATTCCTGCATCTTACATGGTAACAAGAAGCTGTTTTGACAAACATGTATGTGCCTCCTCAGTGATTCAACCAGCAGTTTGAATAAAGCTTTTACCATTTAATTACTTGGTTGATTTTAATTAAAAGGTTTATTTACATGTAAACATTATTTGCTGCAGTGAGATAGGAGATGTTTATCTCCATGGGATTGTTTTTCATTTTGGTTTGGCCATCAAACCAGGGTTACGATGGGACGCATCACAAACAAATATCTCAACATCACAATACCAACAATGCCAATCTCCAAATCTGTAAAATGCAATTCCATGTCTGATGGAATGAACACACAAGAACAGTATTTGTTCATCCTGGATTTTTTTTTTTTGTTTGGTCCTCATTTTAATTACCTATTTTCTCACAGCCTATTCCTTTATTATATGTGACATTTTCAGATGAAACCAAAGAAATATGTCTCATATTAAAAATAGTAAAAGTATTTTTAGGAGGCCCCTGAGCTCTGGAAATGGTTCCTTTTGAATGAATCATCACCATTGCTGTTGCTGTGCCCAGTGGTCACCGGGTACCCTGGATGGGGGTTATCTGGTAATCTTGTTAGCACTTATTTACAGTTGAGTGAATGCCGTTGCAATTACACAGCAGGCAGATGGCAGGACTCAGGAACAAGATGCTTCGGCTTCACAGTAAGGAGAAGAAGAGAATAATCCACTCATCTAATGTTGAAGTGCTGAATGTGAATAAATGTATGTATGTGTGTGTATGTGTTTAACGGAGCAATATTCAAATGAGAGCATCACGACTGGTATTGTTCTGATTAGACTGCAGAAGATAATATATAGTTACTGTAGCTGTCAAACCAGCCTCCTGAAGCGAGCATTGATTTTATTGAGGATTAAACATGTAAAGATGTAAGAGTAGAAACGCCTGAGCAATAATATCACAAGACAAGGTCATTATGGTGAGAGATAACCCTGAAAGGCACTCTTACACAACGACCAGGTGTTGTCATGCACATATGGTGTTTACTCCCTTTAGGGTTAACACAGTGGGGAGGGCACAGACGAGGGAAAATGCTTTGTGCTACTGAACTAATGAAGTTGCGAGAAATGACAATGTCTTTGCAAGACACCAAGGCCAATCAAGGGGAACACTCTTGGGGTGATGTGACTGTGGCCAAAAAATTGTCTCCATAGTTCTGTCATAATTCTTGTGACAGGGTGTGTTGCCTCACAGTGATTGGACATGGATGTAAGCTGCATTCCTGCCCCAGTGTCCCCACTCAATTACACTGCCATTAGTGTCAATGGCAATAGGAGTGATCTGTCACCGTGCACATCCGACTACCATCTGCCACCCAAAGAAATGGGTGTCTGCTCAAACAAAAAGTGTCTGTGAAAAGTTTAGTTTTTTTTTTTTTTTTTTTTTTCCAGACCAGTGGTTTACGTTTAACAATGATGCGATGGAAATCGGACATTAGGTTAGAGATGTTACCGACGAGTTTGGAAAATCCTCACAGATTCTCTATCCACACTATTCTCACAGAAGGGCGAAAGGAAATCCTCAAATCCTCTTCAAACATTCTCCTTCTGCTGTGCTGACAAGCCAGTTAATGCTTGTGTTACATCGAAACTAACTGTACCAGAAAAGGGGAAAAAATACCAAAGCATCTGAATGTTTTGTTTAAAAATTAAATATATGTATAATCTGCATTTGTTTCTCTTTTTTTGAAAGAAATTTCCCATGCTTCTCTACTTCTGCTGCTCACAAAGGATGCAGAAAACAAACACTGGCAATGGCAAGTGCCAGCACACAAATAGTACACTTACTGTAAGTAGCGGTAATACAAGCACTAACAAGCAAGGAGCTTACAAAAGTCCACCAATGAACAATTCAAACTGAATGAAGTACTAAAACGTCAATCATCCTCCAGGTTAGATGACTTACCTCAGTGTTGGTGTGGTTGTATTTGTAGGGCTCTGGAGGAATATCTCCCTCAGTATGTGCTCTGGTGTCTTTGGTTGCTCTTGTGTATATATATGTTTGCTTCAATTCACGTATTGGATCATTTGCACTGGTCTGTTGTGAAGAGGATGGCGTCGGTGGGCTTTGTGCCCTCCAACCACGACGGTGCTGTACTGAACGTTTAACGCAGCTAAGATCTCTTCTACTGAGCTTCAGGTTGCTTTATCCCTGGGTCACTGCAATCGCCTCTCCTTTCGACACCTCTGCGTGAACTTGAGAGTCTCACTGCGCTCAGCATGTTACATATAAGACAATTTCAGAGAGTCACTCTAAAAATCAGTTGCTGCCAAATCAATGAATGTCTGCAACTGTCAGAACTCTCTGCACATTAACAGCTGTGCCTCTATGAAACAACACAGCGGCACTCAGCGCGCCCTTGCGACACACGAGTCAGCTTGAGTTTGTGTCTTTGGTGAGGCTTGGGATCGCCCGTTGATGTACTCTGACATGTACCATGTAATATGGCATGTCCAGAGCAGCAGTCGGTATGGTTTATTTAATTAACCGAGACAAGTGCACACCTGTTAAAAGCCCTCCCCATGCTAGTAGATGACGAGGCAGAGTCCACCAAGAGACTCTGTGGATACAAGACATGCACACACTATATTGCTGTTGTTAAAGTACCTCTGTGCCCCTTGGAGTAGCACACGTTATCCTTCACGCTGAACATTTGAGACAAACTTCCTTTGGGCTGCCAAGAAACCCTTGGACAAATGTCACAATAACGCTCTCTCACAACAACTTTCTCTGAGTGGAGATGTGGTGCAGCACCGTATTTGGATGGGTTATTTGAGATCTAGTTGATATTTGTACACTCAGAAAGATGAATTTGTCCTTTTCTTTTTGAAAACATGGATTGTTACACATTTTTTCCTGATTTACTTTCATTTTGTCTGTTCTTAATGTTCTTAATGTACACTGCGCATCAGAGTGACTGATGCCGAATCTCCTATAATTCGCAGTATAAAATGCCACAGAGCGTAGTGTAGAGTGCAGTATGGCATATATTTCTCTATTATCCGCGCATATCGCGTCTTGTATTTCAGACCACACGCTCTCTGTCATCCCCCCCCGACATTCTGGAGTTCACCACAGATCAAAATCTTTTAATTAAAAAGGACATCTTTGGTGCAGCACATTTCCCGATTATGTGCCAACCTTTTTGAGCCAGCTGCCATCTGCCGTCACAGCACTGCGGTTGAGACCTTATCCCCATCAAGCTGTGGGAGTTGTGAGCCAGAGAAAAAAGGACGCAGACAGCCAGCAAGAGAAAGTGAGCGTGTAAAAACAAGTTTGTGTATGCATCCTCAGAAATGGGACTCATCTGCTAAAAACTGTTGGTAGTTGACAAAATGTATGTGACAAAATGTAACTTTTGCAGTCGAAACTAAAAAACCTTGTTGAAAGATAATAATACTTAAAACAATGTCTGATGCCTGAAATGCTCGTTTTGTCAGTCAATCAACTGAAGTTACACTACAGAGAAATACTTCACTGGAACCAGTTTTTTTGTACACTGTCAGAGTATTAAAACAAGATTCATGTGTATGATTAGAAACTGCCTTGTAGCTTAATGTTTAACTATCTGACAGTTCGTGTTGGAAAATGAGTGTATAATGAGATCAACATGACAGTGTAAGCCATCAGGAAAAACAAATCCCTCGGTACAAAATACCCTACTTCCCTCCATCATCATGACTTTATGCAGCAAGCACACTTCCCATGCATGCACACGATGAGCGGTAAGTGCTGTACACGTCTGAACTTTAAACCGTTCAAATGGTCCAAATCCCGACAATCTCCTCTGAGCAGCTCCTAATGTGGCTGGACTGTGTTTTAAATACCCACAGGATAAAACTCTTAATGGTCATCATAAAGTGTAATCCACAGAGATTCTGGGCCTAATCCAGGAATGATGTCCAGGAGATTGTTCAGTGTAAGTCAAGTGCAATCCTGTTTCATGGAGTGATATGTTATCCCGTAGCAGTAATTATGTAAGGCTCAACATCGTCAATGTATAAGTAACATGGGAAATGGAGCAGGCTGATGGATGAAAGCAGAACTTTTATGTACAGTAAAAGGTAGACTCAGAAGTCATTTTAAGACTTTTAAAACTGTGGTTAGATACATGAAATATAAAATGTACTATAAAATAAAAATATAAAACATAATACTATTGGTATTCAAGCCCTGTGGCTTTTGGAAGATCAAAATTATACAATAACATTTTACATTTTTATTGCGTTGATGTTATTGTGCCACTATCTGTATACGTTTGCTCTTCATACCTTGCTATGGTGAACACGAATATTACTCGCCACCACTCAGCTGTTATTAATTGGGCAGAGATGATGGATTCTTGGCTCACTTTCACAACATCTTAGAGATTTTCCCTCCAGTATTTATTGATGCTTGTGTGATATTCTCTGCAGTGAATTTCCAATTTCCCCAATTATTATTATTTTTTTTAAATTTCAGATGATGACGGTGACCCATCAATGTCACGTTACAAATACCTGCATTGGCAGTGAAGGACAGTGGGAAAAAAAAATCTACGCATAACACATTTGGAGGGTACACGTCAGTGCAAACCATTCTTCAATATTCAAGCATGATTTTGTTGTTTCATTAAGTGAATGTTTCGATTGAGAATAATCTCACACACACACACACACACACACACACATTGTATTTAAAATGAGTAAAATGTCACTGTTAAGCTTTGGCAGTGCAATGATTTACTCAAAGACTGTTCAGTGACAGAGCAAGAAGTACATGGAGAGGGAAACACGAGAGATGAAAAAGAAGATCCACTGAGTTGGAACTGCCTCTGTCACCACTGTGTAAACTTTGCCATGTGTATCATGTGAACTTCATGCAACCAAATCCATCATCACGCCAGTTATATTCGGTCTTTAGCTCATAATATATATTTGTTAAACAAAAAGTATACAGAAGATGCCTTGCTGCAGGGAAAAAGATTTTTTTTATATTGGTCACAGTCTAAAAAGAGAGAAATACTTCTACAGAAAAAAATATCATATTAAATTTTCCTTAACACTTTTCAAAGGCAACCTCAGATTCTTTCCACATTTTTGTTTCATAAGTAGTTCACACAATATGATGCAATTTTATGAAGGGTCGTGAAGACCACTTCACCAAAGTGCATGAATCAGTGTATGTTCTTTCATCTGCAACTTTACAGCAAAATTCATGTGGCCACAGAGGAATCAGTGTTGAAAAAACATTGATTTCGACAGCACGTTCTCCTGCATACCACTTGTGGATAAGAGTGTGTAGTAATGTATGATTGTGTTTACCATGTTTGCACCGTGTTATAAAGTGGAAAGCAGCGCACACTGGGGGTGAATCTGAGGTCAAGGTGATTTGTCATGTCACGCAACTTTTCACCTCCAGTTTTATGGGTGTTCACCAGCCTGACAGCCTCCAGCAATGCCACAGTGTTTCCTGGCTTTGCTTCATAATTGATGAGGGAGCAGGGAATATGGGATGTGATCCAGAGTGAGGGTGCCTTTTACCAGAAGGACTGGGACAGATGCATCACTCACGGTAACTCGTCATCTAGAATGGCTACACCACAAAGGACAGGTGAAAAGGTACTCTCGTCAACATGCTGAAAGATAAAGTAAACAATACAAATACTTGTATTGTACATATGCAAGAGTTAAATTGAGGGAGGCTAGAGGGAAGTTTACTCAATATAAGCTAATACACAGGTTCTACTTCAGACCCTCTAGACTCCATAAGATGGGTTTATTACCTGAATCTGTGTTGGAAATATGGTACACAGGCAGGGACTTTCCTACATGTTCTATGGGAATGTAGTCTGATACAGCCATTTTGGGTAAAAGTATTAGAACTTCTAGGGAAGGCTCTGGAGCTTGAGATCCCAGTCACTCCAAGATTGTGCTTACTGGGCGACCAATCACAAGTAATGGGAGTGTCAAAATAATATTTGGCAGTCATAATGGTCGGGACGGTTACGGCAGCCCGGATCATCCTCAGGGTGTGGAAGAGTACATCCCCACCGGACTATAAAAAGTGGATAGAAAAAATGGCAGAAATTGCATCATATGAACAAATGTTAGCGAGAGTCAGTGACAGCAAGAATGGGAGAGGGCTATGGGAACATCTTTTTGTTACCACAAGCTCATTGGAACAACTGGGAAAGAATTGAGACGATTGTATAGCTGTGACTGAATAATATAATAATGTGTGAATGTGAATTACTCTGTATTGACATATATATGTAGGTACAATATACCAGGGAACCACTGTAACCCCATCCAACAGAACTGTCTCTAAGTGTGAAATAATACAAAAATATATTTAAAAATTATAACCTGAATAGAGTCCACACTGGAAGTTAAAAACATTTAATGTTCACTATCTGCCCAGTTTTGTGTTGCCTCAGTCTCTGTGTGCTAATTCAAATTATTTAAGCTTCCAACATGAACATGATTAAAATTCTCAATCAAAATGAGCATGTCTCATTTATTTTTTTTGCCCTTGCTGCTTCTTTCGGTTTTTTTCTGTTATTTGTCTCCACTGTTCCAGTGCAAAGGGACACAGAGCTTCAAGCTCAAGGAGATAAAGGACTCATATCAATGAGGGGCACTTGTTCTTATTATTTGTCTAATTGGATTTTGTTCGGTCCGACAGCTGCCACTGTTGTTTATCGGTAAGTGAATGAAATAACTGTATGAATAAAGACTGTTTCTTTTTAAACACAAATTAAAGATGTATTCTGGTACATTTTATTTGAATCCATTTTTTTATTATATTTCAGTATTTTCCAAGTGTACAATCATCTGTCAATCATCTTATGTTAAAAAATACACACCATATTCTTAAAGTAATGGGACAATCGTATAAATATTCTTCTGCTGGGATGGCAAAATGCAGTAAAACAGGTGTAGTAGAACTAAAATGTTTAAATCAGTCCTTCTTTGTGGCATCAAATTCTAAGGCCATTACTATCTCATTCATTTATTTTTTTTTGTTTCTATCTAACTGTTATAATCTTATATAGCAATATCAATATCATTTTTCAAGAGGCTCTGTGCAGGAATCGCTTCACTCACCACCCAATTGACACCAAGAATAAATAATGTATGTCACTGCATTGAAAAGAGCCCATGAGTATAAAATGAGGGAACAGGAGGTAGGAACCATCGTTGAAGCATCCTTCACTCAGCAAAGACGACTTTGATTGTGTGTAGATAAGGATGAACACATTGGTGACTCGTGATTATTCAACTTTAAGCAAACGACAGCAGCCGAAGGATCCTTCATCAGCTGACAAGCACAATCAACGTCAATGTATCAACTGCTGTAAAAAAAGAAGAATCTCACCTTGGCAGCCCTGTTGGCGACTTCCCGACCCACCATTAGTCCCTGGACAAATGTCCGCGCAGCAATGAAGGCCCTTGTGACCTGGGCTTTCAGTTTCCTGGGCACATCTCCAAAGGGCTTTAGTTGATCCGAGTATTTACTGACACACTCCAGGTAATCGTCTGTGAAGTGGTACTGGGAATTGAGTAACTGGAACATGCGCTCCAGAAGCCGGGACCAGAAGTCATTCAGCATCTCCTCCAGGTTGACATTGCCCCCTGTGTAGTAGCGCTTCAGCTCAGTGAACAGGTCCTGGAACACATCTGAGTTCTGCATATACAGCTTCCCATATGTCCGCGTGAACATACTGTTGAGAGACTTCTCGGAATTGTCCAGCAGCTCCAAGAAAAACTCTAGATGGAAGAGGGAAAGAGGGAAGGAGAACGGACAAACATCTGGGCTCATTATACAATGTATGTACATGTCATCTCAATTTCAGGATAAACACAATGACAAGAGGCATCAAAAACACTGTGTTGTTGCTTTGTAGAAGATCATATTTTATGTATCTTTCAACTTATAAAAGAGTTAAGAAAGCATCTGACTGTGTAACTTGATTAAATGAAATAAAACCATCCATAACACTGAGAAGTTAATAAAAACCAAAGACTGAAGGATTACAAAACATGGTGGGCAGGAAGCAAATCTAAATATTTGAAAAAATATTGCCAATCAAATGCACATACACTACTGTTCAAAAGTTTGGGGTCATCCAGACAATTCCAGTTTTGTAGCTTCTCTAATCAACAGTTTTCATGTGTGCAAACATAATTGTGCAAAGGTTTTCTAATCACCATTCACCTTTTCACATCATTAGCTAACAAAATGTAGCATTAGCACACAGGAGTGATGGTTGGTGGAAAAGGCCTCTGTAGGTGTTGGTAGATATTCCATTAAAATCAGATGTTCACAGCTTAGAATAGTCGTTGACCACATGTCTAGACGAGTCTGATTCATTTAACGTTGTCATCATTAAAAAAAAAAAAAAAAAAGGAGGACATTTCTAAGTGACCCCAAACTTTTGAACGGTAGTGTACATGGAAATGATGTTATCCGTCTGTCAGTAATAAAAACTGCAATTGCAATTTAAAATTGTTTTAGTCAATCGATCATGGTTGTGAGTGCAAACTGTGTTTGTGAGTGCTCCAGATTCTATTGATGTATGTAGAAATGTAGAAATAGATGAAAACATACAATAAAAAAGGGAAACAGGAAAAAACATTTTTAAAAATTGATCAAATAAGCCAAAGAAAGAAAAAAGAAGAATATAGGCTTGTGATAGACCTTTGTTATTTTATTTCTTTATAAATAGATGTACTGTATATGTTTTGAATAACGAAAGTAAGTACATAATTACAAATTTAACACCTGCTTCTTTGGCATCTGCCTCGTCTAGGTCATGCCTTCATGTGAGCATCAAAAGAAAAGTAGAGAAGCAGAGGAAAACAAGCAGCGTTAGCTTGGGAGTCTCCCTGCAGTGTGGCTAATAGGATCCCATGTTCCTGGATGAGCATACGTGTCTGTAAGATAATAAAACAGCAATTGTTCCTCCTCCTTTCCACCCACACTAATGAAACATTCCATACTATAGTATCACTCTGGATAGTCTTGTTAATGGCAGCAACCCTGCTGGCCGCCAAGGCCTGGTGATCAAACCGATCTAATACTACACATTCTGTAAATGACTGTTTGGAAAAATACTGCAACATTGCTGATAAAAAAACAAAAAACACTACTACGTTTATGATTTCAGCATGAAAATAATACATATGCAAACATGTTTGATTGCACTGAAACTTTGGTGGGTAACAAATTAATTCAGCTTGGCCCTGCTCACTGCTCACGTAAAAACTGAAACCAGATAAACACATGTACCATGAATGGAGCGTCCCTCTCACTGACTGTGGGCAGCGCACACACAAACGTGTGCACGCGTGCACATCACAAACACACCTTCCATTTGCCATCACAGAGTAGACTACCACTTCATGTCTCTGCTGATCTTAAGATGCCAGGTTTACACTCTTTTCCACTCACAGACTTTTTCAGCACAAAGACGGTCACATCGTCTGGGCGACAACATGACTGTAAGAGCTGGTAAAAACCTGGGAAGTAGTGACTGTTGCAGTCCGCATGAGGTCTGCGTGGTCATGATGCATCGTGACATTTCTGAGGACAGATATCTTTGTGCTACATTTTGTCATGTAGTCACATGTCCTAATCCGTAGGTAGTGTGTCTATTTGATGCAGAGGTACAGAATAAATGGTATATTTGTACTTCATATCATATACACATTAATTCAGTTTACTCCTCCACATACGGGTTTCCAGTTACTTACTATATTTTCCTGTAGCTGAATGACATGCCCATATACCTACATTTGCTTAAATAATGAAAGCCTGCAGGGCCTTCTTCATTCCATTTTTCTAAATAGACCTGAAACAAGGACAAGTAACCCCCTGTGTACCAAGATGCTTCGTTGCATCAGCACCATTTCAACAGTGCTCGGGAAGAGAAAATATAACAGTAGATCATCGTTACTGGTGATGTGTGGCGTGTTATATCTTAAATTTAAAGAGTGATTATTTGACAAAGCTTCCTAGTTGTATTTCAGAGGGTCAGCCTTGTTTTTTCAGTGTAAAGGCTGGTTGGTTCAGCCATTCAGGCTTTAGGGTAAAGTCATACAATACATTTAGAATCATTTCACATCCAACTTCCCATGTTGTAAAATACTGATGATGTAAAATGAAAATAAAAAAAATGTTAGAAAGTCACCACTTCATAGCAGGGTGAACATGGACAGACCTATGGGCTCTTTGGATTCACCTCTTAACCTGTGGCGGGGGGTTGGGGGGGGGGGCCTGG
>CAAKHB010007797.1:539874-572251 GCA_901007665.1 Aeoliscus strigatus
GGGGGGGGGGGACCTGGAGTCCCCGGAGGAAACCCACACAGACACAAAGAAATAATGCAAACTCCGTAAAGAAAGGCACAGCTCAAAAGGAAGCCTCGGCCAGGACTCAAACCAGGGACTTTGTCTGTGAAGGTGTCAGTCATCTGCGTTAACTTGTAGACTTGAAGACGTTCCAACACTCATCTGAGAAGCTTCTTCAGTTCATGATGGTGCCCCAGTGCTACCTTTATTTATTTGCAGGTATATATGTGTCAAATTGTATAAAAACATGTCATGCACAGCTGCAATAATATTACAATATAACTTTCGTGATTAAATTTAGCCTCCCGTCTTAAAATAGGAAAGCATAATAATATGAAGGACAATGTTTTAATGTCTGTGGTGTAAAAATGTTGCCACTGTTAGTCATGCATACACAAAGGTTGGGCTTTGTAACTCTCATATGAAATAAACTGAAATGTGTTCCACCCCTGAAGTCATTCTGAGTGTGAAGAATCACTTTCCTCTGCGAAGGGTACGGCCTAATTACTGGAAATAATGTGATGATTAATAAAGGTGACATTCCTGTTACTGTGATTATGACACCACATCCACAGGAAATAAATTCACCTGGTATCTTTATTACATACATTTGAAACTGTGTGTGTGTGTGTGTGTGTGTGTGTGTGTGTGTGTGTGTGTGGAGATTGATAGAAGTGCTTTAACATGTCTAACATTATTTAGCTACACACCAAAGAATTAACTGACTATTATGCAAATTCACCACAGAAATGAGTAAAACTCCATCTTTTATTTATGACAATGTTGAATAATGTGAGAAGAAATTTGAAAACTTGATTTCAAAGAATCTTTAAACTGTTATCGTGTATGTTTTATAAAACGATTACCTCAGACTTGTTTAGAAAATCTTTGTGAAGTAGCAGTTTTGCTACTTCACTTTGCTGCCAAACACCTCTTACTCATTTAATGACATCATCAGTTCCTGAATCAAATTCACTTGAAACAGCCACATGATGAGCAATTACCTTCAACGACCAATGTACATTAAAAGGACCAGCTAGTTGATCATGAACAATGACATCATTTATGACATTTCTTCTCTTTCAAGAAACAATCAATCAAATATCATGGTTGAATATTATCGTTTACCTTTAATTGTACTACTTCAGTGAACTGGAAAAACCAACCACATCGCTGACCTTGTCAGGCTGGAAATCCACGTCATTTTACAGACACAGGGGAGTGCTCCACTGCCGGGGTGACAATAAAGGTATCATAGCATTAAGGGGGTTATTGTCCTTGAGTTAGTAATTAAACCTGATCCATTGTTATCATGATTCAGTGTCAGTTTAAAGTGCTGGAAGTCAAACGACAGAAGCACCAGTATGAACTCCTGAGATGAACGGTGCAATGGAAGTGGGGGCACATACGAGTGCATTTTTTGTCTCGTGTGTTCTCTCAGCTGGCGAGGTGCCTGTCTAGGTTGTGTCTTAAACCCTTCCTCCATTGCCAGAAGGTTCTTCTAAAATGCCTTATTTTAGTCCTCTCTGCGACTCTCTGTCTAGCCCACATACACAGAATTATCCAGCTTGTGCTTGGGTGTTTTGTCCTTAGGTGAATACATTTTTACTGGAGTGTTACTGGATATCAGGTGCACAGGGCAGTGATGTTTGTTAAAGGAATTCAAACTAGGACCCTTCTGATTACGGGAGAATGACAATCCATCGCAGTCCTGAACCATCATGAATGAAATGAAATGACCAGGCATTCACATGGAAGTTTTATGAGTTTCAATTGTAATTCTACAAGTAGCAGTACACAAATGTACTCATTCTTCGACAAAACCAGAACAGCCATGTCAGAGAGGGAAAAACTACGCAGAGGCTAGAACTGCTGAAATGTTCTATAACAAAGTTCAAGGGCACAAACCAAACAATCATCTAATTACCTTCCAAACCGGACTGCGGGCCAAGGCACCTGACATCATTTTCAGGCTCTTTGGTGGCTGTTATTGTAACTCATTTTCCCAAACATATTAATTAGCAGGAAAACAAATGTACATACTAACAGGTTCAAGAGGCTGTTATCACATATTTTATTAATCAGAAGCCCTTACAGCTGCAGGAGATGTGGTACACATTGAAAAATAACATTTATCGTGGCCCCCTCTTTGGCTAGTGACATCTCACACAATTGTCAGTAGTTAGATAAGTTAGATTAGGTAGGTTTACCCAGCTTACTCACACACCTGCTGTGTCAGCCCAGAGGTTTGACTGTGTGGATATTCCCACTCCCATTGAATTGATTATAGTGCTAAATTAGAAGTTCTCTAACGGCACTACATATATACAGTAAAGGAGGTCCACTGTCTTGAAAAGCACAAAATCTTTGTACCATATGTACCATATGACTTCAATTCCAGTTGCAGTCACTCTAATCTGTAGTCATGTGTCAAGTCTGATTGTCAGGAGGCATTAAGTTCTTGAAAAAAAAAAAAGAACGAAATAAGTAGAAAATTGCTAAAGTGACTGTGTAAACACAACAGAGTAGAACACCAATCCCAATCCGATATACAAATAACATGCAACATACAGTACATCTAGACACAGGCATCATTTGTCTTTCATGTGCCATACAGTGTGGACTTTAAAACATGTTTAAAATGTACTACGCTACACTAAAACAATATACTCTACATGCTTCATTAATATTTCACAGGTGTCAAAAAGCACATGGGGGAATTTGATTCTTTATAAGAAAACAGACATAGTGGAAAAGTCTGTCCACATGGAACAATTCATCAATCATAATGAAACCTACCTTAAACGAGGAGTGAAAGTAAATAGATGCACTGTACTTTGATGACACTGCGTTTTTAATAGACAGCCTTGTGTGTAATGACACTGTCTGGGATGGTGGTCCAATCCATTGCCCTCACATACCGGCTGCATATCACAATGAGCTTGACATCAATGCAAGGGTCCTGTAATTAAAGGCCTCAGCTGTAGGATAGAGAGGGATGGAAGACCACCCTCTCACATCCCATCAATCACAGAGTGGCAGCGCATTTAAAACATCTTTAAAATTAAAACTGCACCAGAGACAGACGTTTACAAAGAGCCATTGTTTTTTTGACAGCTGTGTGAATCTCTGCTGAAATCACTCTCTGAGTGTTGTAGACATTTATGCACTAAACTTTCTTTTTTTTGCTAAAATAACAAATAATTGGCTGAATAACATTTGTTATGCAGTTGACGAGCACACAATAGTGCCATATTTTAAATAGAACCCCTGAAAACTGCCACAAGTATTACTTGTGGACCAATAGGGGATTTTTTTCCCCTCTATACTTCTCTCCTGACTTAGTTCTCCTACCTAAAATATGAAAAAAAAAGTTAAAACATGCAACATGACCAGGTTGACTATGCCATAATGTCATGTCTAGCTTTCATAAGTAAAAATAAGGAAGTCTGTTGTAATTCACCTATTAAAATAGTCTCATTTGTCTGATGTTCATGATCTTAGCATTAATCCCTTTAGTCTGTCTTGGTGAAGCAAAACGATTAAGCGAGACAAATCCTGATATCTTGTTGCTAATTGTGTTTATAATTGCATCATAGAACTGTTGTATGAAAACAATAATACTCTCACTGGCGTGCCCTGAAAAAATCAAGGGTGGATGTTATTGAGTAATTCAATAATCATTAATTCAATACTTCTCATTTTTATGTGATATTTTCTCATTGTCTCCCAAAGTGAAATGAATAACTATTGTAAAACTGACTTCTTTGTCACCATCAGCTCAGTTTGCTTCTAAGAAAAGAAGTGTTATCATTCACACAGATCAAGGCATATGACTACATGAGAGTTCATCGTCTTATGAGGTGCCAGTCAAAGTACCATGTTTACACACACCAAAGCAGGAATCAGGTCTCATAGATCCTGTTAATATGATAAATTAACTTAAAATGGGACACTGCCTTGGCAGCAAATAGGTGTCATATATTTTTGCCCTGAAACACTGTGCCTCCCAGGCAAGGACATCTGTTTTCCTTTGGGGGAACCCAGTCTTAACTCTGCTCTCCATTACAAAACTGACAACGTGGAGTCAACACACAATCATATTCTCTGTTCCCCGACCGAGCCAGCGCACCATGACTTCCTTGCATTGAAGCAAAATGTCAAAATACGGCGTGCACACGCTGACGTGTTGTGGTAATGATCACGGTCTGCCTGGTATTGATCAGGATAATGGAAACAAAGAATTGAAGCCCCACTGAATTCACTGATTGATCACTGAATTACTATCGTGGCACCGGGAGCCATAGAACATATATGTAGAGAACAGAGAAAATAGATTAATTTTGACTATGCATGCTGGAAAGCTCTTGACTTGGTCTTAGTTTTAGTCTTCCAGTAATACTCATCCTCATGGGAACAGGTCGCAGTGTTGTCATGTGTAGTGAGAGGCAGAAACAGTCTGCTCTCAAACCTAGTATTAATATCAAATGAGAATTATAACCCTCACGCATCTCTTGGAGGTGTTAAACCAGCCACTGATCTGAACTGTGTCATCCTCATGAATTGGAGTTAGAAAAAACCATCAACACACAGATGTCAGTATAAGAGTTTGACTGCAGCTTTAGAGATGAAATGATCAAAGTGAAGAAATATTTGATCAGGCAACTGTGGGACATAACTAAACAATGAAGCCTATGATGCATTTATTCTTCTATTGACAATATTCTTTTAATTCCTTAGTTACGAGTTAATATGGTTTGTGAGTTGAACCTACAGTACGTATCCTCTATCAGCCATCACCAGAGATGGCACCATGCCTATTCTTAATCGCCCTGAGACTGTTTCCTTTGGAACTGTCTACAGTAAGTTGAACTTGGAGGAGTTCATGTCATTATATCAAAGCACATTATATCATAATTTCCTTGAAGAAATTAATTACCGTTTCATACTTGGCATGCTTTTGAGTGGAAGGTGATTTATAGTTAATGAAGGTGGAAAGTGAATCTCATTTTTTTAGGCTAATAAGTCAACAGTCGAATTTTCATCAACTGGGACAATTAAGAATATTATAAAATCAAAATCAAATGAAGCAAAAACCCTCAACTTTGGAGAGAACAGGCTCAATGCACATGAGTGACGGCATTGCACCTTCGCCTTTACAGCTTGATCCTCTTCTCTGCAGTGAATAGGGTCCATCAGCCTGAGGCTCAAGCATGGAGGGATGAAATCCTCCACTTTCGGTGACTGGTGTGTACTGTCTAAGGGGAGATGAAGTTGAGGTATAGGGTGCTGCGGGCTAAAGCAGACTGCACGACATCAGCTAATTAACAAGCACTGTGTTGAATGGGGAACATTTTGTGCAACTGAAGTAAGTAATAGCTGAGCTGAGTCAGCTGTGAGCTGTTATGAATAGTTGAATACATGATGATTACATGGAGTAATTTCCAACGAGCTCTTAATTAAGTCACTGTGACAATTTATCTGGCTTGAAAACACAGTCACATCCTGTGCATTTTGTATAATTGTATGTTCTTTTCTTTTGTAGAAAAACTGCAAATGTTCATTAAGACCGGCTGTGGCAGTAAAGGGCATTAAATCCATACAAATACAACGTTGAATTCATGAGCAGGCACAACCTGAACCACAGAACACTAACAATGTGATTATCTGCATCAAAGAAGTGAGAGGAGACTGCTTTCAAGAAGATGTCATTTCATTGTCTTGGCCCCAACTCCTTCAATTTCACAACACTGCTTATTAACACTTCAATATTTAGACATAAAAATAACCTTTCTCAAACCGATGTGCTTCCAGATGGACATTCTTCAAAGACCAGGTTTTTTGTTCGCAGCAGATATGGATCCACTTTCAAGAAGATAACGCTGCATTTCCACACATATCGCAGCCACCGGCCCGGCACAAAGTTTGATGTGATGAAAGAATCCAAAAGGCCAGCGCATGTTTAAGTGGCATTTGATGACATTTCTTTGGCCTGTTTAACCTTTGCTGAGTCTTTTTTCCAACATGCAGCAGACCTGTTTTCATTCCTCCACCAAGACCATATTCATGAGTTCACCGCAATCTTTCAACACAACGCCCAGAATAACAGTGTGAGGAATCGCAAACATCAATCCAGCCGCAGAGCAAACAAAACCTGTAGGTCACTGCCGTCAACGTTACAGGCAGTTAGAAACAGTTATGAACATAAAAATTAACAGCATCTCTTGAAAAAAAAAAGATAAATAAATGGCAAACAGGCCATCGGTTAAACATTCATTATCATTGGTTGGAAGTATTGAAAACGTTTGTAGTATTACTGTATTTCCACTGTAATAAAGTGTAAACCTCACCACTGTGTCAAACATCCGACTCATCATTTTAGTGTGCTGGAGTGACTGTTTACACTTAATGAGCCTTGACGAGTTTTAGATTCACATTCTCTTTTTTGGGGGAGAAATTAAGAAAGTTTTCTTTCCAAAGAAGGTCACACTTTCTTTCGGTATTAATGTGCCATCGAAATAATTGCTGTACGGCAGAAACATGATGCAAAGAGAAACTCAGGATGTATTTATTATTAATTAAGGGTGTTCTCCGCATCCCAATGCAGGTTGAGCTGGTCCTCTGTCTACCCCCACCATCAAAAGAACGAGCAGAACAAGATGACTGAAAGATGTGGCAGGAGATGACAATGTGATTGTTGCCTTTTTAACGTCCGGTTAATTTGTGTTTTACGTTAAACGTTAAAAGTTGTAAACACGTGTTTATGCTAACTATCACTTCTATGATCAGAGGAAGGAAGAGAGATTAACTATCCGATCGACGGCAGTTGTCAAATTTTGCTCTTCCTGTTGCTCGTTTAAAACGGATTACCATCAACTCATACAATGAATACTGTCATACTGTGATCTCTGATAAACACAGATGTCCACACTGAAACAAATAGGTGATATTTGTGTCAACCCTTCATTAAGAAATTTAATGCCACTGGAATTGTATTTTGCAAAGGTAATTTTGCCAAATCTGCATCGCGGTTGAAACCACATGCTTCAGCCACCATATGAGTTCTTGCAGGGTAACGTGTAGATCCAACAGGCCAATGTTTTGTCATGGTGCTCAGTAGAAATGCCTCAGTGCCAAAAATGCTTGAGCTGACTTGTAAGACAGCTCTCTGTTGACACACCGGAACATGACGCTGTTTGCACAAATGACACAAATGCCAGATGGCAAAATGACAACGTCCCTTTTTACTGTTGATTTGGCACATCTGAAATTGTGACGTTACAAATGTCTCCAGACAAATCTGGAGAAATCAGATCGACGTCTCATTGGCCTCATCATGAGAGACACCTGTGTAGTGATTATGGCTTTCAGTCAGCATCGCGCTCATTTGCACCTGTGGTGATGGATTAATTTAGGAACAGATTTTAAAAAAGACGCGAGCACACATGATGTATCAAAATGAAATGAACAAAGTGAAAATGGTGGCAATGATTTCAATTTCCATTTTACTACTACTTTGCAAAATATTTTACATCTGTTTACAGTGCTGGTGGGTTTTTTTTTCAATAATTTAATTTAAACAGTGAAACTTATATGTTTTAGATGCATTCATTCAAGTCTTATTTGTTTGATTTTTGATAAATATTCCATAAAGCATGGTACACTGGTTACACTGTGGATCAAAAATAAAATCAGTATTGTTAAATGGTTGGAACAACAGTGTTTACCAATGGTGTGCTATGAATAAGTCATAAGTCTTTACGTGATGTCGCATTTCATGGTACCATGAAAACTATACAACTTCAATTTACTTGACGTTAACTGTATTAATTAACTGCTAATATAAAAGTTATTGTTGAATATTTGTGAGGACAGAGCTGATACAAGGTGCTTTCTCGTTATAGAATAATACTTATAATACTAATAATACTAATAATCAGCTCTCCTATCTTTGCATTGTGAAATACTTAGCAATGCTGTGGCATTTGATCTGCCTTACTCTCATACTCTGGCCCCACCATTGCAGCCCCATGCGACATTTTAATGCACAGCTGTTTCCAATCTGAATCCCTGCTTAGTGATGGAGGTGAACAAATCAGAGGGTTTTGCCAAGTAGGACTAGATCCAAAATGGAACTCACCCTAAGCTACAGCATGAACTTTAAATAAAATACTTGTTTCAGGATTCACTCCACTGATGTCACGAACAAACTGATAGGATAAGTGGATCACACACACACACACACTCACAAGACATCTGCAATAAATGACCTGACTGATTGTGATGTGTTGGCTTCATTTAGTGTCAGATTTCTGTGTTTAATTTACCTCTACCTCCATTTCTTCAAGTACTGATGGCCACTCGTTAGTTAGTTCACACTTTGTTCATTCATAGTTTTGATGTCTACACATGAACGTAAAGGAAACACACTGAATGAGAAGGTGTGACCAAACGTTTAGCCTGTACTGTATATATATGTTTAAGTACACAGAACTCCACAGAAATGCAATGACGCGTCGCAGAAAAACTAGGTGGACTGCTTGTCCACTTAGTAGTTGAAATAGCACTTCCAGAAAATGCAGCCCGTCTTTGCACACTAAAGGCCATTTATGAGCAGGAAAGTGAATGGAAATTTATGCCGAAACAGGATCTGCTCACTTTCAGTCATAATTGCTTGAAGTAAACAGAAAAAACACTGGTAACAGGAAGTTTCTCTTCTCTTGGGATGGAGAGATTTACCGATTTGAATCGGTGGTCCGATACAGATGTGAGATGCGACGGTAGCTTTGCTGAGCATAGTTTATCTCCTCTGCACCCCTGTTTTTGAGGCGTCTTGAACGCACCATCACCATCGAGGCGTGGTTTCAGCCACAGCTAGTGAACAGCAACAACTGGACGGAAGGAGACAACAGGCGAAGAGGAGATGTTTCAACACAAGTCTGAAGTTTGGAGAGAGTTCAGATTTGTTCAGAAGGAGGATGGAAAAGTTGAGAGGACATCCGTGATTCACCGCGCTGCCGTCAGTCAGTGTTAAATCCAAATAATCAAAATAAGGGACGTTTACAAACCAGATGTGGGCTTGTAAATTCTTTGCATTGTGCATCATGAATTGTGTTGAATTGAATCGCCTTGTATGAATTCAAATGATTAATGAATCACATCGTTGAATCGTATCAGCAGGGGGCGTCACCGTGTCGTTACTGTGTTGTATCCCCGGCAGTGTGTCAGGATCGAATCGGGGCATGAGTTCCTCTTGTCTGTCAAGTTAATTATATCAGCAAAAGCCAGATTTGCAAAGGACTTCTCTGTCTTCCTGGATCTGTCACAGAGTTCAGGGCTGAAAGGCACCAGGTGAGTCCATTATACAGGTTCAGAAAAATCTAAGTGATTTCCTACCGTGGATTATTTTCACACTCGCTGAATAGCAAGGCGCAAATTGGCTGCACACACCATTACTTTGCTGTGACCATGTGGATAAGCAGCTTTGTCTCAACCTGGCTGTTGGAGGGCCTCTTGCCATGAAAGCCTCCCTGCAGAGCTTTGTCACACTAATCCATCCTGCAGACTGTATTTGGTGTTTTCAGTGAGGATTCTGACGTTCGAAGCAGTCGGTGCTTCTCTACTAATATTTCATTGATTCAAGGTCGATTCGTCTATCGATGTTTTCCTCAGATGCCTTATGGGCCTGAGTTGCCAAAAATGCTCAGTAGTACATTATATATTTCGTCCTAAATAACATGAACCTTACAAATTAGTTAAATACTGTTCAACCAAAGCTTTAATAGTCAGATCCTGATAGATATACATTTTTTTTGTAATTTCAATTGCCCACACAAACAAGAGGCGTCTTCTATTTATCACAACCATAGAGAGTAAAATTCACAGAATTCCTTTTAATGGATGATGGACGATTAAGCAGAGAAAATAAATGTGTGCAAAGTTTAGTGCTGCCAGCAGAGACAATCAGCAATGCAACACAATTCGTACATACAGAAAGTCATTGCAATCAAGCCGATCCAGTTACTGCTACATCTCATGTAGATGCCAATCGACAGTATAAATAAATACAAGTCGACAAGTCAGCGAGGTCCAATCAATTTTAAACGATACATGACAAGAAAATGGGAAAATTGAGGAGCTATGATCCTATCATATCATGACCTTTTGGCTGAGGTGACATTCAGTGTTTCTGTCATGTCAATTCATGGCGATGACCCATACAAAGTCAATATGCCCCGGAGATATGTGACGCAAGTTTAAAATCCAATACAAGTAGATACAAAGAAATGAATAATCACATTGCACCAGGCCCTTGGATTTCCTCCTTTTACTAAAGTGGCTTAGGAACGCCTTTTTATAACCTTCCCTTGAAGCCTCACCAGTGGGACAAAGATAGTGTGCCCAGGTGGTGCAGAGCATCCATCCTGAAGTACAAAAGTGACACAAGGCTGTGGTCTGTGCCAGATGATGGAGGCTGCCACCAACTCTTGGCTGGAGTACTGTCAGACAGACCCCGTTCCCTGTTCTCCCTCAGAGAATTACAGTCTTCCTGACATTCACTTAGTATAACACATGAACACCAAAACAGAGCTTATTTATTCATGAACATTTCCAGGAACAGCGTGTCCTTGTGGTCTTAGATTTCATTGGGAATGGACATGAGACTGTCACAGAGGTTTATCTTCATCACTGAACTGATGGGCTTGCATCAATGCCCTGTATGGATGCCCTGTCCTCACTAGTGCCCTGCCCCTGTGTAATTTATAGTCATCTCCTGAGCAATGAAGGTCTTGTACCAGTCGATGGTTACCATGTCCTGCCCTGTCCTTTGTGCTTGGTCATTAGTTTTGTGTGTTGTGTAATATGTCTCCTGTGTACGACGGAGTATTAGGGGCACATTAAGAAAACTTTTTTTTTTATTTTATTTTTACAGACTTCCAGAATAAAGGCATCATTTTACAAGAAAAAAGTCATAAAATAATGATGAAAAAAAGTCAGAATTTTTATGAAAATAACGATAATGGGCTCTTCTCAGGACAAATCCCTGGTTCAGTTCTGCCTCCTCAACCTCATCCATCCAGATACAATGTTGGACGAATCTGTTATTAATTGACTGCATTTCCATTATGATAGACACTGGTTGTATTGAATTTGATATTAAATGTTTGTTTTTATTAACAGGATGAACTTAACAAGGTTGTCAGATCATGGAATTACACACCAGATACGATCAAAACCGGACCATGCTGTCGAGAGAGGACGGCCCATTCTCATGCTCTGTGCAGCAGAGGACAAACTTTAGACTGTTCTACCTGGGGAAATTCCAGGAGTGCACCCCCAAAGGACCCCATTCTTCTAACGGCTGAAAATGTTTGGAGTCCTCCTGAGGAAGCATATCATGCCATCGAACTGTATTCACTATTGAGAAACAACTTGAAAATGTATAAATGCTTACAGTGTTCACGTTTGTTTTTGTGTTGTCATGTTTGGATATGACATGACCTAACACGCTCCCAGTATGATGCTACAGATATCGTTCCAGATTATTAAGCAGATAAGGACACTTTCTTTAAACACATTACACTGTCAGTTGTACCAAAGATGAATGAGCAGGATTTCAAATGGAACTGGTTGAGATTGTTCTCAGGACATAGTCATTTTAATCTGATAAAAATGGAACAATAAAATAAAAGGTGACTTAGTATAATACTGCAGAGTCAATGCTGCACTGGAAATCAAACTACTTTATTCTCAAAGTCTGGCCCTAATTCTCCATCATACTTAAGGGATATTGGCTTGGACATGTTACACATTCTAAATAAAAATAAGCTTGTGGAGGTTGTACACATTTTAGTATGTATATAAAATATGGGATCACTTTCATACTGTGCAACGTCGTACCACTGACAAAACCACTGTGCTGATATTTCAATAGCTGTATGACCTCAAGACTGTTTTTTATTAGGTTAATAAGTTTGTTTGTTTAGCCCACCTACAGCACAGTACGCCAGCACAATGCTCACCTCGCCTCATCGGAGTGGTTCTTCTTTTTATCAGTCCCATGTTTATTGTGTATTTTTGTTGCTGTTTTATTAATGTACATTATACATTATACAGACATTTTGTATACAATCTAAATTTGTTGTTTGAGATCATGAAAACAACACACTTCTTAGTCTCACTGTTGTATATTTGCACTCGTGCTTTATTAAAGAAAATGTATTTCTATTTGATTACTCATGACTCATCATAGAACAGAAGAATTGCAGTCAGGGGCACTTTTCATTTCAACTGACTATGCATTTTAAGCTTGTAACTGGATTATCACTAATGAATATAGATAAATAACCTCATAACCTCATAATTTAGTAAATTAACTGCTAGTAATTCATTATCCAGCTCACTGTGGACAGCAAATTGCCCACAAACATCAAGCAAATTAAGAACTAAATGGGCCAAAGTATAAACTCTTTATTCAAATATATCGTTTAAATTATTAATGGTGGCTGTTATATTATGCACAAAGGATGATGGAATTATTCATCAGTCCACAAACGCCACCAAAAATAATTAGGCTGAAACGTAGGTGTATTAAACCCTGTTGTGATCCAACATACAAAGGAAAATATAAAAATACTAACAATACTTAAAACGACACATCCACATTTGAATGAACAAATCATTTGTTTTGCTCATTATGACCCAACAGAGAGTTGAAATTCTGGTTTGTAACTTCAGTTCAACAAGGGAAACCTCTTACAATGAGAACCTTTTTGATTTCACAATGTGATGTCAATTGTTGGGATTTTCTAAACTTCTTCTTCATGAGTACTTCAATGAATGTTCAACATGAGTAATAAATGTAAAGAGTTTGTGAGATGGTGATATCTCGGGAATTGGGTAAATTACTGGAAAACAGAGCTGGCTTTGAGACTGGTGACTGATGATTTTGTATTCTAAGAACCTAAGATATGAGTTCCCTGACAGCAGACTGCAAACTTGAATTTTATGAACCTCAGGAAATGAATCCAGAAAAATAAGCATAAACACAGTATGTGACATGACACACGTCTGGTATGACAAACATCAGACGGGTTATATGAAGTATCCCAGCATACTGGTATTAATGACATTAGTCCTTTTGCTCAGACAACACTTCATTGTGGCTCGACAAACAGCCCAGTGAGAAACAATCATGGAATGGTAGAAAATTCCAGGAATGAAAAAAAGTGACATAAAACGGACTGAGGAAAAACCTCTCTCTCACATTTTCTACACATCAAAACATCAGTGGAGCCATTCTTGGACTTTGGTCTCCAATTATACAAGATCAGGAGCAGCAGTTTTATTTAAAATCTGTTGTATAATGACAAAAACCAACTTCTAAAGAAGGAATATAATTACTCAGAGGTCCGTCCAATCCTCTTCAACTGATTAATAAAAATGAACTTGGTGTCAATGTGATTAAGTGCCCAATAGTGCACGAACACCTCTGACACTCCGGAGATTTAACACAAAACCTATCAAGCTACCCAGGAAAATCTGCTCCCTCCAACACATGAACGATGGATGCTTAGATGAACTTCCATTCATAACGTTATCACATATATGCAGAATGTCACTTTAGCAAAGAATAAAACAACAAAGACAGAGTGAATGTGAGAAAAGTGAACACCGATGCTTCTGTGGCCTACGTGCTGTGAAAGTGAAGAGACCAGATTTGAGAGAACGGATGTTATTTACAGTCAGTCCTGGTTTATGTCAGCTCAGGTCAGGATTGTTGAGGTGAACACGGAGTACAGTAGCTCTCATCGTCGAGCAAAGAAGCTCTGCTGGGGCAGGATCAAAGAACTCAATCAACCAGGGCTGTTGCTTAACCCGGGATTTAGTCAACCAACCACACAACCTAATCTCCTGCAGTGGTTCTCAAGAGACAACACACAAGCTACACACAGACCAAACGGAACATTTACCATACAAACTAATGATTGTATAATTGTGTCCTAACACCTTGGAACTGAGCCCATTAACCTCTTTGACTCCCACGGTGCTCTGACAAATGTCACACTATTTCACATTTTAATTATCATACAACACATTATTTCCCACACACTTTTGTAAATTAAACACATTCAACTTTACATGTGCTGCTGTACAGCCCATTCACAATAGTAACATACGTGCCTCTGTAAATGATCAATTTCAATAGCAGTTCTCCCCATCTACATTTAAACGTGAAGTGGTGAAGATGATTCCCTTGCAATCAGGTGCTGGTTCTATTTGCCTCCTTCTTCTTCTTCTCCTTTCGGCTTTGTCCCTCTTCAGGGGTTGCCACAGCGAATCATTGATTGCCTCCTAACACTGAATTTCTCACCAAGGACATCATAACATTCTACCAATACCGTTATACAAGTCCTACATGTACTGTATGTTGTTTGCTGAAACACACAGGAACAAAATGTATATGTAAAACTCAGCTCTTCAAATAATTAACATAAGTTGATGTGGGAATTAGACTGAATGTTCTCACCTCCCCTGACTAGTACTGACCATATTTGACGTATGATGTCTCATATAGTAAACCATCGTCACTTCTTTAATTCATGAAACAGCTTCCATCATCCTTGTCTGATTTCTTGTTGATTTCCCAGCAACTCATCTATGAATTGTAATTTGCACTGCCTTGGTGACATTTTACAAAGATGAGGAAAGACCAGACCAGAACACCAGACATCAGTGCTGCAGTGGTGGCCGCTCTGTGCAGTGTTTTCAGGACTTCTTCATCCTGTCTCAGTTTTTTGCATGTCCATTCTCCCCTCCTCCCCTCTTTGTTTCCATCTCCCCAGCTTTCCCTGTCTCACACAAACACATATCTTAAAACATTAACAATAATTTATTGTGTAAAATTCAGGTTACCTTATGGTGCCTACAGCGATACGTTCAGAAACTAATAAAAACAAACCTGCCGGGAGTGTTACCATGCTGAGCCAGCTGCAGTGCTGCAAAGCTTTTTTTCCCCATACAGTGCATCAATCAGACTACAATATGACTCAACCCAGAGTCTCTGTGGAGAAATGAAGAACTCTGAGAGACAGGGGGGGAACATCCCTCAACCAGATGGTCGGGTATTCGGAATGCCCAAACTTTAGACAGCAACAGTCATTTGTGGCTTCAGGAACACTCAATAATGCATCAAAACCCACAAACCTCCAGAGGAAGCCGTCGGTAATCACAAAGTAAGATAAGGTTTTCATAATAGGGTCTTATAAATAACCGGAGACAAAAATAAGGGCTTGTAAAATGGATGAGGGATAATTCAAACCCCACGCGGTGAAAGGAGCTGAGTGCAAGAAGAAGGAATGTGACGTTGAGTGGCTGTGCAATATGGACGTGTGAGGAGAATGGAAAAGAATAATGAATAAAGATGTCAGCAGTGTTGAAACATCTGATGCATGTGTCATTTTGTTTGTGTCAATACATGCAAGTGTTTCAGCGCTTCCATAACTGTTGGCTGTTTTATGTTGTACTCAGTTATTCACCCGTCTACTGTGTGTTACACCCAGTTCACAGGGAGCCATTATCATTTCAGGGCATATTTAGATGGTCTGAGGCTGCCAGTGCTGCGAGAACAAGTAGCAAATTTTGTTTTCGTCTCCACGAAAACACCTGGAGAGTCCTCACAGGTCCGGTCTTGTGCTGATACGTCAACAGCACCGATGCCGCGGGCGCTCTGGAAGCGACTCCGCTGACGGCCCCTCTCGTCAGTCAGAGAGTGTGATGGACCGGCCCCATAACTGACGGCGGGCAGCATTAATCACACACATCATTCACAGCATGTAACCCGCCCGTCTGTAACTTGTGCATCTCTCCATTTGCTCCCCTTCTCTCACACTTGGGTCCTCGACATAAACTTTTACATACGTTTCATCAGACACATCTTTTCAGGTTCATTGTAAATAGCGGAGGTGGCTGATCACATGACCCGTGACGTGACTTGAGGAGAGATGTTTCTCTGATTCATCTGTTATTTGCAAATATCTGGGGGGGTTTGGTTTGAAGGAAACATTTCTGAGTTCATTTTTTTTCCCTTGTGTTTGATATTTTTGTGTTCTATATGATTAATACCTTATTTGACGGTGGGTTTAATTTACTGAGGGTTTTTATTCTCCCCTTGTCATGATGCTTGGTGGGACGGGCATGGCATCGTCACCTCATCCTGAGGTGATCTTTGCTGTGATGACGCTGAACGTCGAAGGATGTAATGGTAATGTGGGTCTCTGCACTCTTCTCACACAGACACACACAGACAAGACACACAGATATAAGAACATGGTACAACGTGAACAACTATGATTGTGTGTTACGGCCCCTACCTTTATATACTTCAATTACTTCGATAAATTTACACTCTGTCTCTCCGTTTTTGTCATCACCTTTGAGCCAAGTCTTGGCAAAACAGGGGCCCGTTCATTTTGTGCAAATTAGTTATATTTAAGTAGATACTATTTAAATGGTTTGCAGTTGTTCCCCGAATTTTGCGTGCCTGAGTTGGTTTTCAAATAGGGTAGAGATTGTGTGTTAAAGTAAACTGTGCTCAGTCTTTTGGTTATCATGCTTGTGTCATTCGACCGAGCTGAAGGGCTCCGTCAGGTTTGGTGATCTGTTGTCAGCTGGTGTTTGTTTGCGTCACTGTTGTTTGTGCCAGGGTCTGGTGGCCAGGTGACAGGTGTGATTCCTCTGCGCGTGTACAGGCGAGTGACGGTGTGGGGTTCCCCTTGTAGGTCTAGTGGTATTCCGCTTTGGGTTTGTTGCGGGGCTTTGGTCGTGTTGTGGTGACATAGCGTCAAGCTTTGTCTTGGGGCATGTCGGTGACTGCTAGCTGCATGAAGACTAGGAGGTTCCTTTAAAAAGGAATGACAGGTGACACTCTGACTGGCTTAACGCCCAAAGTACACCCATGACTCACTCACAGAGTAAGTCCAACCGTTTCACAGTCTAAAAACGTGCCATCTAACTAGCAAGTGACTGAGACACGCCCATGCACGCCCGGCGCTTCATGCGGCAAGTACTGGGACGTTTTTTGTTGAAAGTAATTGTAAAAAACGTTATTTTTGTTTGGATAATAGTCAATAATTATGAAAGTTTCTGGTCTTAAATCGACTTCTTCACATGTTAAAACCTTTCAACCTATGAGTGATCTTCAACATGAGATAAGAACCTTGACCATGAAATACAAATGATATAATTTCAATGTTGTGGTCCTCAGGAGGTACAATGAAGCATTCAGCAAGTTACCGGTTTCTGTTTTTAAACAAAGCATGTTGAAGTGTCCTTCAGACACTGAAATCCTGGTCTTTGCTGCTTTCAGAGAGACGACAGAAGAAAAAGGGGGGAAAAAACCCTCAAAATAATTGTATTAACCTTCGTACTTTCAAAGAGCCAAGCCATTAATAAATTGTTGTGAGTAAAACTACATTTATTAGAAGGAGACACCAATCTTCCACATCTTTTAAACTCATGAAAGCCACAAACATGCGTTTATGGTCATAGTAATTAACACCTGGAACATATTTGCCAGGTGGGGCTGTGGAGTCAAAATCTCTGAATGACAGAATCTCTGTCCACCAGACAGACAGACCAAAACATCTGGCTTACCATCAAACTTTTTATGCCTTGAGACAAATGTCATCCTCATATTGTGGCTGCTCTCCTTCACCATGGTCTCAAACTCCACTTTGCTCTGCTGGTTGAGTTTGTCCTCCATGTCAGATGTGCAGCAGGTGTATCCTTGAGGACAGATACGCAGGTGTTCACCTAGAAGAGATGGAGACATAGTTTTCACAACTTTTCAACTGGTCAGTTTGTGATCAGACAAAAATACTATTCCGTCACCATCATAAGACAGAAGACTATTGTATCGTATCACGACACAAGACCACTGACACTGATATCACCAGGCTCGACTTTTCATTTGAGACAAAAACACCATTGATACATTTACAAACACCACATGGAGACGTGACATGTGTTATGTCATCTCAGATATCATCACTCACAGCTCCCAAGTCCTCAAGCTGACCTTCCAGCTGTTGTATGAGACACGACAGATAGTGTTGGGAAACTTACTATCAAAGTTATAATTATTACAAGTAATTATGAAGTAATTTGACTGATTACATTTGATTACAACCAATTATCATGTGTCAAATTAATGTTTTCACCTATTAACAATTTTCAAATGTTGAGTTGTATGTGTATTCTAACATACACATAAAACTTTTAATCGTTATATATAATAATTTCCATAGTAATGTAATGATGCAAGTCGTCATTCCCCAAAGCTGCTGACAGAGACATCCCTTTCGGCGTTTGTGAGGCACTCCAATCAGTTGGAAATGATGTGTCTTTTCTAATAAAGTCTCGAAAGAAAGTAGATTATGATATGTCATATTCATCCATCACCTGAGTTAAAGCCATGAGACAAGCGCCATCAAAGGGGTGACACAGTATTCAGAGCCTGTGTCTAGGATACCTGGAAGATGTCGGGGATATCACTGATTGGAGTTGATAGATGATGTAAACCCCCATCTCCCCTCTACTAGCTATGCGATTCTCTGTGGCTCAGGCTTCTCCCCATGTAAAATGTGTCATTACTGACACCTTTTGCCCTTTGTTGTGTGTTCACCACTGAAGGCCGTCAAATGCTCTCTTTTATCGTCCTTCTTGCAGCAGGACTGTACAATGTTTTTTCATCTTTACTATGTAGGACTTCAATGGTGGGCAGGATTGGAAGGAAGAAAATATTAGCCTTCCTTAAAGGCAATGGGAGACTGTCTAAGTCAAAAGAATAATTAAACATGTTCAACATCGGCTATGATAAAAAGGTTTGGAAATTCTTTTATAAAATTCACTGGCAAGGCCATCACTACAGGGTGTCTTCCCTGCTTGATAATACTGAACGGCCCCACCCACCTCTGTCTGAGTAATCTGGGTATGGGTATTTAGAGTGGGAGATCAAGCTTAGAGAAAAAAAAAAAAAAGGATCCATTCATGTGTTGGAGAATTTGCTTTATTCAGATTGTTATAATCCTCTTCCCTCAAGGTGTCATTGATAAATCTGGAGTGGGAGGAGCAAGCCCCCATTACATCCATAATAGACGCAATGGTTTCATAAGCCCTTTGATTTTTTTTGTTAACGAAGCCAAGTATTCAACTGGCTTAACCCCGTTATCTTTGCATTGTATAATTAGACTTTTCCTCCTCTTCCTTGGTTGTTGTAGTTTTAATTATTAATACTGTTTCTATCTTTCATATTTCTACTCCAATGTACTAACCCTTTATTCTAGTAATATACTTGATTGCTTTATGTTTTGATTTATTTTGTTGGCAGTGTAGGTGACTGCCCATCAGGTCTTCAGGTAAACCAATGATGCAAATATTTTTCCACCTGCCCCCTGTTCACCAGGTTGTCAGAGTGATTGGCCAAACTCGGCACATGTTCAAATGCAGAGCAATTTAGACATTTAGTGGCGTAATAAAAAAGTTATGAATTCTATGATGCAGAGCCCTGAAAAATTCTACACATCCACTGTGCATGCCAAATTTTATGTAATTGTTAATCAAATGTATACTGTGGTTCGTTAAGAAAACAAACACGTACAAATGTCACCGGCAGTAACCCTAGTTTGTCCCCCTGCCACCACCGTAGGATTGAGAGAGGTATGAGAGACCGCATACCTAAACAACGTGTTGTGGCTGTAGGTCTGTGTGGGTGAGGTAGGACGTGCACCATGATGGTCACGCTTCCCAGTTCATCCAACAGACCAAGGAAAAACCCAACCAGGCGTGTATTATGGGTCCTTGCTGATTTCATTGTTAAATGTGTCATGTGTAATAATGTGAAGTATTGACTTTCTGATTTATGCTACAGGATGTAACTACTGCTGCTTTGCTCCGACAACAATCATATGTTCGCTTCCTGTGTATTTTGTGGTCATCTGCTTTTTGCTTTGTTTCTTTCTTTTGGTTCCGTCGTTACACTGGGAAAATACACGTGGCAGGTCGCTGGACCCCGGTCCTCCCCTTCATGCACTGCACCCAGTAGCCATAGCGATAACGTGCACCTCACCAGCTGCAGTGATCACTCCTTGTTTGTGTGTATTGCCTGTAGTTGTGTGAGTAGGCACAGGACTCCGAGCATGGTGTGTTGCGGTAGTCGCACTCACTCCCAGGAAACATACCTTCTCCACCTACCGCCAACCGATTTTCAGAAAACCTACTGTATAGCCTCCTGGTGGCAGCCATGACCCTTGTCCCCTTTTTGCTACATGGACCGGATGCTTCAAATGTTTCAGGGTTACAAATCTACCTCATCAGACTTTTGATAACCGACACATTGAAAAGAAATTCATAAATGTGAGTTGACAAACTAATGTAGCATTTGTTTTCTTCACTGAAAAACAAAGATATGTCCTGTGTCATTTTGAGAAAATGGAACTGAGTACGTAACAGTTGAAGTCAATGATGCTGCCGAAGGAGCTTAGAGGAGTGGACTACATGTCACTGAGTGGATAAGCCAGTGGGGATTGGTGTGGAATAGATTCAGACTAAGAGACACTTTCATGGATCCCACTACACAGTATGCACAGTGGCAGGCGCACTGGTGTTCTGTATACAGTCTGCAATAGATGAAGGACCTGTGCATAATGAAACAAAAAGGATGCAGCACGTACGTGTTGTAGCTCTCAAATGAGCTTAATCCTTAATCAGTCCTTGGAGAGACACCCAGCTTCAGTAATTAGGTGGACCACGAACAGTTCAACAGCAGTCTCTTGAGATACAGACACGTCTTGCAGCCCCAGAGACCAAACTTTGAATTAAGTTGCATCGATTTAAGTTGGGTGGTTCTTCAAGATTATTTTGTTTCTCAAGTAAAAACAAATCCTTTGTTCTTCTTCACACACTATTACCACTGTATGGCGCCATAACTGAAAAAGAAAATCTTTTCAGGTTGTAACAAATGCCTGGTGAGGTGAATGTGAGATACTAACAAACTATTAACTAAATCTATCTGTGCAATAAATATAAAGTACACACATCTATGTCTGCTCACAGGAACTGCAGCTTACTATTATCATGAAATCATTAGAGTTGGTAAACTATGAATCATATCATTCCCATTATTGTCTGGCAAATGTAAAAGAAGCTAAAAAACACCACATTTCAGCAGGGTAGCTGGTGTTTCAAAGAATCTACAGTTGCAGTTTTTGAACAGTATGTCCAAGTAAGGCTGTCGACATAAGGTTTGTTGTTACGGTGAAAAAATACAGGATGCCCCTGGAAAATCGTCATAAATCCCATTTAAATTTCATTGAAGGTGAACTACAAATTAAACTAACAGACTAAGTCATTATTGTCTTTTGTCCTAGGAGGGAAATGTCTCTCTACAGTACTGTGAACACATAAAAAAAAAACATGACAGACAATACAGACGGCAGGGCCTGTCTGTTTGGAAATGTGACGATTCAGTGAGTTTTGTTCTGTTTTGTTTTTTCAAACAAGACTCTATTCTGTGTCACATGGCGTCTCATCTTTTACAAATGTTTAAAACTCAACGGTTTAAGTATTGCATCTACTGTGTCAATGTGACTTGTGGGAGGTTTTAGTAAATTATACTCCCATCATGACCATACATTAACACGCATCTTGCATAGCTCATTTAGCACGAAGATCATCTGTTCATTTTAATTATTATTGTTCTGGTACTTCACAGGACATTCCAGTAGTAAGCACCATACAAAATTATCTGCAGGTAATGTACTTTTTTCAGGAAATATTTAGATCTACAATTAAATCAGCTTCCAGTCCCCACCGCCATGTTAACTTTGACACCCAAGTCCTTATAATACGCAAATCAGTATTCAGCTTCATATAAATAATCTGAAGGGAAAAAAAACAAGACAAACAAAACAAAACAAACAAGAACAACAAAAATGCCTACTTCAGCACTCTTGGAGCAGAAAAGTGTATTTCGAATCTAAATGGGATTTTGGCTCAGTGGACCTTAACTGTCCTATTTCAAGTCATGATTCACACCCAAGATGGAATCTTATAAAAACCAAGCGTTCGAAACTCTGCACACTTGTAAGATCACCGTTGTGTTCAGACTCTGTCATCACACATGTAAGACCATTTAACACCAGCCAACAAACATGGAAACATCAGCGTGAAAGCAACGGCTGGAGAGCCTGTCGGAATATACAGGCTGTACTTCATCCAGCAGAATTTGTGAGTCTTACTTTGGCAACTAATGACTGCTGTAGGAGTGTAACTGTGGGGTGCTACGCATAAAAGTCATTTTTCACGGAGGAATAAAAACACTGAGAAGTCTTTGTGATTTCAACGTCCTCCTAAATACGTGCAGCTAATTCCTGCAGAATGTGAACTGTCTGCACTGAATTATTTCGGTTCACCTTGGTTTGACTTGAAATACTGGTCGATGATTGCTGAATCTGTGAAATGATAGGGACCTCCAAACAACTGGTTTAAGCAGGCCGGTGTTAATTAACAGAGCTTTGCTGTTACTGTGTCCTTACATAAACAAGAGCATCAGTAATGGGTTTGGACTAAACAGAGCTGGCATCAAGTGGAGCTCGGAGGGCATAAAAATGAACACTGTTTTTGTCGATAACATTACTGATGCATGCCAGTGAAGAGGGGTGGTGGGAAGTTGGTAACAGTCCCAGAGCACATCCACGGCATCTGCTTAAACGGCTTGCCAAATCGGTCGTGCAATCACATTTTTCACTGCTGACAGAAAATTTATACATTTATTCAACAGCCCAAAGTGGGCCGACTCCCTTAAAATTCTTCAATTTGCAATGTGGATGTGTCCTGGTCATCCATATATTTTTGACAAAACACAAGGCAAGGAAAAGATTGTCAGCTATAAAATAAGGAATTAACTAACTGCCAACCACACGGCACGTCTTTTACAAATGCCCTGTGATTCACTATCAAACATAAAGAGGTTGCAAAGACAAAACACCATTATGATCCCGAGTATTTTTCTGACGACACGTCTTTCATAAACAATTAGTGTGTACACGATAAGTAACTTTGAAGCATTTCATAACTTCCTGTTCCAGTTGTAACAAAAAAACGATGCGGGTCATAAAATCCTTTTTAATTTAGAAGTGCAGCCTCTCTCTCTCTCTCTCTCTCCTGGTTACTCCTGGGTAACGTGTGTAGTTACAAACCCCAAGATTAGGACAAACAGAGAATCTTGTTTGGGGATTTCTCTGTGAAACATTCTGCTGCCATCATCTGAAATGGTTTCAAATCAAAACAAAGTGAGGCAGGAGAAATTGGGCAATCACACAGTACTCAATTTGTTTAGTCTCTGTGATGTGCAGATGTGCTGGGCTCTTCAAGATTACTATCTTCATGAGCCGCAAAACTGTACTGAAGCATAGCAGTTGTAATTTGATGAAACTGCTGACGACAGTTTTTGAGAAAACTCATTCTTCCTGATAAATGACAGCAAATATGATGGAATGATGACCAAACATTCACAGATAGATTTTATTTTAATGATATTTTGATGTAGTAAACAATGTGCATGTAGCTCATCCATTTGATTTTTTGACTTCCTATCCCTGAACGGTTTGGAGTCCCTACATGTGGATGTGAATGTTGAAATCACACTTAGATGTAAAGTATGATCATTTTAACTTCCTGCCCAACCACACACACACACACACACACAACATATCAAGCAGTATCAAGAAGTGTTGCAGATTCTACTTTAAAAGTGAAGGACTGCTTTTCCAATAGTCTGATTCTAGTTTCTACCGTACCATCAAGTGCTTATATGAGCTGAGAGAGAGTTCAACGGAGTATGTGGAACGGCCTCAGAGCTGTTATATGTCTGATAAACCGTGGGTGTGTGGAAAAAAACGAGAGCGTTGCTTGGCCAACGTATGTTAGAGAATATCATGAGTCAGCGATAACAAGCTAGCAGCAGTCTCCTCTTGTCGCTAGACTCAAACTCCTCGGTCCGGACAAACTTTTTGACAGGGCAACAAAGCTGGGTCGGTGTAAGCATCGGGGGGCACAATACACTGTCTTCAACACAGTTTTCATCTGCCAGAAATAACATGAGCTCTTAATACATCAAATATATCTGTTGTATTTATGGCCACAGTAGAAGAATAAATGGAAGACATGTGGCACTTGTGCAGATTCCTGGTTAATAACAGAATGTATGAGTGGCACTGACACAAAGTGGGGCTACAGTCTGTTTTGCTTTTTATATTCCAGCTACGGGAAAAGCTAAAAGGCTCAACACATAAAATATATACCTCAGGGTTGTGTATATTCTGTCACTGTTAAGAGGATTCATCACAACTGAACACTCAGGCAGCCCAGAAGCCCACCAAGGTCAGTCTTCTCCCAGCCTAAGCATCTACAATATTACAAAAATATATTTGATTTTTGAGTTTGAGCAAATGCTGAATAAATGCTGAAGTTGACACCAGCTGAATATAGTGAAGGGATTCAGCCAACAGCCTCATGCCAGTAGAGGAATAACAGTGGTCTATGATGCAAGGCACATGTTAAGGAGTATCAGCTGTTCTTAATTTGATGACAAACTGCTTTTCTGATTTTTGCCGCACGCCCGCAACTTTCCTGTATGATCAAAATGAGAAGGGAACAAGACTGCAAGTGTCTGAAATAAGTGTCCTCTTCAGAGAGACTGGGCAAAGTCGTAGCGATATCTGATTCAAATGCCTCCCTGGTGCCTGCTGTTTGTGGTGTTTTGAGCACATCCAACTGGTAAGAGGCCCATGGTACAGTCAGGACAGACTGGAGAGGTTACACTTCACTGAAGAGAGGGACACAAGGGCCTTGATTTTATACAGAAACACTCAATCCTATGTTTGCACACGAAATCTACTTGATCCTTTGATGAATTATGGCCAGCTGAATCAGTGTTTCCCCTACCAGTGCATAAGGGGGGGGCGCCCTGCACCGCCTGTGCTATAAACTTATATGAGACGTTGTCTCCACTGCATCACAACACCGGTGCTCATACATGCCATAAACGCACCTGAACATCTACCGTCACAAATTAAATTACCACAGAACCACTGCCAGAGACATCACTCAGGGCAGCAGTGTTTTATCTGGATTTCAGCAGAATAAATAAAGAAATCTGTAGGCGTTTGAGTATTATATGGGAGAGTGATTTGGAATGTGACCGAACTGAGGAAGAATGGAGGAGAATAATCAGGGAACTCAGGAAAACATATCAGGGAAGCTAGAGGGAAGTTACTCCATAGTGTAGATTCTATTTGACCCCTTAGGATGGGTTTATTACCTGACAACCTCTGCTGGAAATGTGGAACAAAGGCAGGGATTTTCCTACATGTGTTATGGGAATGTAGTCTGATACAACCATTTTGGGTGAAAGTAATGCAGTTAATTATTAAACCAGGAAATCATTTCTCACACTTGGTAATATTTGACCTGTAAAACATTGAATATGTCAAAAAATGGTTATTCAGTGGAAATGCACTGTAAAGTAAAACTACAATTTTTTCCTAATATAAAAATAGGTTAGAAGCAATCATAGAAAATGTATCAAATACCCTCAATTAATGACAAAGCATTGTGCCTTAAATGAAATTATTTTGGGGTTTATTTTATTAAAATTTAAAGACATAAATATAAAATTCTACAGATTTAGCAGGATACCCCTGTCTAACTACGGGTTTTTTTTTCTAGTTTTCTCTCTTTCCAAATTCGAAAGCTTCTCATTAAATCTATTTCTCAAAGCCTGGCTAGAAATAACTTGTCTCCTCAGAAAGGCTTTGATAGTATTCCGTAATAGTCATGGGGAGATGTCCACACCATAATTAGTGTCAAAAAGGTCTTTCTGTCTTAGAGCAGATGTTGAAGATCCATAAGAAGCCTCAGGTGTTTCAATGTTGAGCATCTTCACGGTTCATACATACATGTCATGGTCTGCTACTCTAATAAAACTTTAAAATAACACATTTGAACGACTTATAGAACATTGTTATAGAAGCCTCATAATTGATTGGGAAATGTAGTTCTTTTCTCATTTCAAAAACTGAGGAAAAACTGTGCAATATATTTCTACAGCATTTTAGCATGTTCTTCTTGTGATGTGTACCAATATTCATTGTACAATGTTTTAAGAATGCTAATGAACAAAACGTTTTTGTTTTGTTTTGTTTTTTAATTTTAATCTTAAAGTTAGACATAGTCTACAAAATGTCAGACATTGATCATTCAGATGTACAGGTCGAAACTGATTTCTACAGAGAGACATATTTGTACCGACAGCAAAAATAAGTCCCCATATTTGGTTCATCTTGGTTTGTGCTAAGGTCATGTTGTGGTGTTACTGGTCACCTGGTCAATATGACTGCCTCTCTTTTATGTGCTGTGCAGTGCCTCTCTCTTAGCCCAGCTGGGTGATTGCAATCAGCGATCCACTCCTGGGAGACAGAGGTTTTCAACAGGGACAGCCACATATGTTGGTGGGAGATAGCTCCAGCCTCTCATGCATGCATGTCAGATTTTCTTTCCACACCTTGTTATTTTCAATCCATAGGTATGGCATTTTATTTTTTTTCTCTCTTTTTAAGCATTAACAGTTACAGGACATTATGTTGGGATGAGTAAATAGTAAACCTACAAACATTATTTTTTATGAATCCCTGGGGGGAATTCCCTCATTCTGCATTTCGCCCATCTGTAAACACACAATCATACAGAAGAAGTGGAGACACCTGGAGAGCAGTAAAGGTCAGCTCCTGTTTGCTCGCAGGCAGCTGTGAATGTGAAGGGCCAACAAAGTGCTGTCCTTACCTACACGTCACTGCTCTTCCAGATCAAATCTGCAACTGCTCGGCTCTAAGCAGCCCCCTGTAACCCTCAATATTTGTGTTGGTGTGAGATACAAGTAAATAGTAGGTATAAAGAAACATGAACCACTCCTCCAACACCCTGCTCTGTCCTCAATGCTTCACATATATTACCACTGATCCACATTAGATTCTAACTGCAGTCTAGTCTCCCAGAACTGTCTCTATGATATCACCTCGTCTCTTCTTTCATAACTCAGCTGACATCGAGTGCCAATGAGCAGAAACTCATTGTCTTCAAATGAAAGTACAGAGTGAAACACACTGGTGCTCTTGACTTTTAAGTTGAGTTTACCTGAGTCAGATCATCTGTCACTTTCACTACACGGTGTACTGTCATTCACAACAATGAAACAAAGAGGTTATTTCTTTCTCATCTGTGAATACAATTACAATTTGTGTTTTTTTCTAATTCAAATCCTCCAGTTATTGTTGCGATAAGAATCTGTCGCATCTGATGCGACAGATGAAGAATCTGATAGGTATCTGTTTTTTCGCTCTCTGTGCGTCAGTGGTTCAGCTACGTTTAGCTGCACACGGTGCATCTCTGTGTGAAAGGGTGGCACCTCTGCATCTGAGGACTCAGGTATCAGCTGAGGCCGCTGTCACATCTGGCCATGACAGTTCTTTCTTTATTTTGTGTGAGGCACAAACACACTTTCAGTACTTCAACATGACCTAGATTAGAAGAGTTTATCATAATCCTGAGGACAGTTACGAGTTCAGACGCAAAATGCGTTTATATTGCCGGGTATTGTATATGTGCACATACCAAGAGTTTGTCTTGTATGTTAAACTGTGTCATACTGTGTTGATATGATGACATCTTTTATCATTTTCCAGATTAACTGTTTTTATCCCCTTTATCTGACTCACGTATTCCATATTCTGAGTGCAGAGAAATGACTCCTAAAAGTACATAATTTGTGTTTATTTAAAAAGTGAGGAAATATAACTAATGCAGTTTTCTGGTATATGTATTGCATTTGCCTATAGAAGCTGATAATTGGAAAAATATGTAATATATAATAAAGGCAATGAAATAACACAATATAATGAAGACTTTTGATAAGACAGATTGCATTCTGTTGTTAAATGAGGTGTTATTATTTGTCAACAGGAATCTGCACACTGGAAATAAACCCAATTACTGTTTTAAATCACATCTGCTTGCATGTTGGAGTGGGAAAAATGAATCAAGCTCGATTGATCTCACTGCTGCTTTGCCATCTGGATCTCCTCTCCATCACCCAAATCACCCTCTTTTAACTAATTCCACTGGGGCTTGAGACCCAAATTGAGTATGTCCAAATAAGATGACAGATGATTCCCACAATCGCTCTGACCATATGTCGCCACACTTGGAGATCGGTAAAGGATAGCCTCACTTTGAAATAACGTCCAGTGTTGGAAAATGATGTGACAGTAAAACAAGGATGAACCACTGAGGTTTGTGTCTGTCCCTGACACCAGTCCGAACTGGAAACATACAAAGTTCTTTTTTGTTCAACCGTGACATAAGACATGTATGATTCAACATTCTCGAGGATGTACCAACGTGTGTGTGTGTGTGTGTTTAAGTATGGTCATTTTCATTGCTAATTTTAACTCTGGCTTCCATTAGTGTTCCAACACCATAGCAGGTAGATGAAGAATCACTTTAATAGTATTTACAACATAAATACTCAGAGTTGAAGTATTTTTTATTTATAAATTTATATTTATATTTTATTATTTTCTGCCAGCCTGCATGTTGTCAGAAAGAGTATATGACACATGAATTTTGAACCAAAGTTAAAATCTCATTTCACCCGTTTGCTTCACTTTTCCTCACCAACTGAATTTCCAAAAAGAAAAATGCCTGAAATCACCTCCTCTTGATCAAAAACAGAACTGTACAAAATAGAACAGAGGTCATGCTGAATCACAGCAAAGTTAACAAGCTGTGATTAGAGCCACAAGAGACAAATTATTAAATCAGACGCATGCTGCTAAGAGCTCCAGCTGCAGAGCGATGGAAGCAGGGAGATAAATCCATATAAAGATTATTAGAGTTTGACTCAACACAAAACATTTGGATAATTAACAACTGAAGTGTAAGACTTGCACCCACAGATTTATTGCACCTTGTCAGTATCTGAAAATTCAAACAGAACGTCAGAAGAGACGAGAGTAACTCGGAATACTGGTGGAAATTGTGCAAACATGTTTCAAAATTCCAGACATCCAGAAGCTTGTAAGAGTGTCTTGTAAGAGTGGGTTTTTCTTTGGACAATGGAGGATGAAATTAACTCACAGACCCTGAATTCAATACTGCCCATGGTTTGGGTTAGAAGTATTACAATGAGCAGTCAATACATCAAGTTCCCTTGCTGGAGGGGAGAAGAAGCCAACATGTTGCATGTCAAATCGTTATCCTGACAACAGACGTCACTGTGGGAGTCCGACATTGAAAACAAACATACTCATCCAAGTCGAGGGGTATGAATTAAACAAATGTCAGAGTCATATGGGAGAGTTCAAACTTTGTACACACGTTCTTGACCAATGAAAGTATTAATGAAAAATAAAAAGTAAAAATAACTTTTTACAGTGTTGCATCACCACCAGCTGCTTAATACTGAACGAGGAACAGACACAGTGACACACACACTCATCCTCTGGATAAATCATACTAACTTGTGCATGATTTGGGCCAAAACACAACAGCTGCTGGTTTGAAGATGGAAGACGACCAGCCCACGTATTTATCGGAAGGGAACGCCATCGCAGGGCCTCTCGGAACAGGCTTCTCTTCAGCGGCAGAATATTGTATCTGTCTCCTGATGAAACTGAAGGACCCACAGGACGTCAACACTGGCACAGGGAATAATGAAACTGTTGCGGCTCCTGATGTTCCATGACAACACTCATGACAAAAAAAAATTTCACAAAAACGATGATGTCCTTTTTGGACATTAAGGTTGTATGAGCTTGTGGAGCGTGGCCCCCATGACTTTACACTATGTGGCCCCATTCAAACCACTAATGTGAGTCTAGATATATTTTGCAGCAACACTGCTCTGCCCTCATCAGCCATGTGGACATACAACTGACTTTGTATGTTGTATGTCCAACATGCTTCATTAAAACCTCATTTCATGGCAGACAACTAAACCAAACAGCAGGTCCAATAGTGGGACAAACCTCCTGACACCTTGTGTCTCATGTCAAAGCCTCTGAAACTATTGTGATAGTCGTCATATACCCTGAGGCGTTCAACAGAAAAGCCACTTCAATTAAACTCTATGAATTTGACCAGTGGTTAAGAGCAGGGCTTTTTTCTCTCTCTTTTTTGCGACACCCAAAAATAATAATGAATCGCTTCACCTCGAGCCACAAATCAAATCAGACTAAACTGTGTCATGAACACTTGTATAGATTTTCTATTCATTACCGGAACAACCGCTTTCTTGCATACTTATCCAAGCTAATACCTATTTCCCGATGTATAGCAGATTTTTCAAGTATAAGCAGGATTGCAGTGTTTTCTGTTCTTCAATTATGGAATCACTTCTTTTAAGCACTAATGCACCTCACATCTATTGCAGCGCTACTGGAAATATAATAGCAGTGACTACACTGGGGCTGAAAGGATTAATCGAATAACTCGATTACAAAAAAATCATCGAGGCGAAAAGGATTTTAATCTACTGTTCAAACAAAGCATCGCATTTTGTTTGAGGGACCGGTCAGCGCTAACGCCTCAAAACGTCGGACGCTATCCACCACAGACAGAGACCAAGAAGAAGATGGCGACAGCAGCAGCAGCAGCAGTAACACAGGACGACAAGCTCCCACTGACACAACACAGCAGAGGCAGAGCGAATGGAAAAAAATGGAACAGGACAAATCGAGAACAAACCAAAATGTTAAAAAGTTTGCCATCATTTCAAGCTGACACTTAGGTTCACTGCAAAGCAGAATTAGTCACGTAGCAATATGACGAAGTTAAAGCATCTCGACCACGAGCACCAGGTTGAAACATCCAGTCCACACCAGACACATCACCAGTTAGCCACTTAAATCAACGTGGTAAATAGGAATATTACACCACAGGCCCTCAAACCGTTGACCCGGCTTTACCCCGGCAGCGTCTGCCTCTCCTAACTGCTGCTCTGTCATTCAACCAGGGGGTGGACACTGGCAGCGTGGCCACCCCGCTAAAGATACACGTTAGGTCTGGTGCGGCTGCGCAGATCGAAAGTAACACGACATAAGACACGGGGAATCAGGTCAATATTCAAAATAAAGCGCCAAATGCCGGAAAAAGATGAGAAGACACAAAGAACGAAACGTTGCTGACAACTTGGTAAAACTGCATTTGAATCCCCTTCCCCAAGATAACGATTTTTTTTCTCAACTAAACAGAAGAGGGAATATTTAAAACATGTACAAAAAGGTAAACTACATAAAAGTGAGTGGGAACTGAGCTCCCATGAAAGCAACTAATGATTATTTTTGTTGTTGGGTCACGGGCTGACGGTCAATGAACAAATTAGCATGTAAAGCTAACTGTGCCATTGTACAGTCATCACTCTTGTCTCCCTTCGTTGACAGCGTCTGATGTTTCCATGACAATTTCGACACACAGTGTTTATCTGTACTTAATGCTTGTTTACTTCCAAGTCACCGAGGAGCAGCGTATTTAGCAATTATCCAAGCCATGTGTACTTGTGTGTATCTGAAAAACAAAAATAAAAAGTCCCAAGTGTGAAATGTATTTGCATCCTTGACACCGTGATGTGACATACCCATGTGGGTATTCACAAGGTGCACTGTGGCTCTCATCTATCTCTGTTTTATCATTGCTGTCAAGCTTGGGACTTCTATTCAGAGACTACCCTCCAGAGGGAAAACCCTCTCAGGGCCAAAACAGAAGAAAACAAAATGCCCTGTTGAATAACAAACATTATATAGAACAGTGAGAATGAAATAAATGTCTGCTTGGCCAGAGGGTGAAAACACAAGTAATTAGTGTTGTCTAGGAAGTTATACATGTGATTAGGCTAATTCTTAGCCCACCCCCCACTACACACACACACACACACACAGTGTTTACGTTCTCTGTTCTACCAACTGGGCTATCAACGATACTGTTTATGTCTTTGGTTTTATTAATGGTGAAACTGTCTACGAGTCTGAAGCTCACAGACTGTTGCTGGATCAGTATCGGTGATGTGTTATCGATGCTCATGACATTACCATAATCTCCAGAGAATTCTTCTTCCTAGTTCAGGAATACCACATACGACTTTTACTGTTTACTGTCCTGTGGCAGATCTTATGACATGTGTTTACAAGAGACACAAGGCTGAATGCTTCTTGATTGTAGATGAAAAATGGAAAAAAAGAACGTC
>CAAKHB010007797.1:573929-588061 GCA_901007665.1 Aeoliscus strigatus
CAGTTGGACAGGGCCTGGAGGGCAGCGTTCATGTAGCAGGTGTTGCCAATGTTCTTCAGCCCGGTGAGGCCTGAGGGACACAGAGGACACCGGGGGGAAATGAAAACATGAGCAGCTCATGACCCCAGAACCACATCCATTCTTTATGACGTGGTGTGAGCAGTAAATCAGCCTTTATGAGCAGCGGGAAGGATTTATTCTCCTACAGCTGATTACTTCTAATGCTGCATTCACATGGAATCAGGGAGACAGGAGAGACGTCTGCTGGACATGTTTCTATGGCGATGTCGTGTTGTTTACAGTGAAAACTCTCATATCAACACACCTGTGGTTATAAAACCCAGTTTTCTCTAGTTGTTGCATCACAAACTGAAACTATGTCCCATCCGGGACTGAATTCCTTGGCGGTAGACGGTAAAAGGTCAAACACTGGAACGTGGACGACACTGCCGTCCTGCTGTCTACGTTTTTCTCTGCCTAAAACGTCATCGTCCACCGTTTCCCTGATTCCGTGTGAATGCAGCATGAACTGTTGCCTGGGTTTCTGCTGGAAACACTGGCCCATCAGCACCATGATGACTCTTTCCTTTTGTGAACCGTTTAAAGTTTTGTTGTGCACTGTCCCTGTTGGATAATTACAATCAAACTAAACCGGAATGCATCATAAACAGACGAGGATCCGTCTTAAACGTCCTCTTACTGAGTCCTGACGTGAACCGTCACCTCTCAGGAACTTCCTCCTGTTGCTCACCTCTTGCACGTGGATCGTCCTCTTCCTCCATCTCCATGTCGAGGTCTTCGCAGCCATTGGGGGGCACTCTGAGCCAGGTCGGACTACCAGGGGTCCTGCTGTTACTCTAGAGCACCACACACACACACACACACACACACACACATCTCATCTTATTTAGTGGATGAATAACCTCAAGCAATTTAAGTGACAGCTCAGTGTCAACAACTCCCATCAGTACAACGACACGGGGCGTAGTTATATAACCAAGCAATTATGCAGTAAATGTGTGGAATAACATGGAGTTATCAGCAGCGTTAGTGAAAAACGGACATAAACCATAACACGACAGCACCTATATGATATAAGAAAATGGGAAAAGGAGGACGAATAATGTCATGTTACAAATGTTACAAATTATTGGAAGGGAATACAGAACTATACAGGAGATTTTTTTAGATGTGAAATGCCATGTGCCAATGTGAAAAAAATCCCAAACAAATAAACATTTGTTCAGCATCCTGGTGGGGGCAAAAAGGCCCTCACGTAAAAACGTCTCCCACATGACGTGGACGGACATTGCGATGGAGAGAGTGACGGCGTTTGCAAACTACAAAATGACTATGGGATAGAACTATGGGTGTCAATAAAAAGGCAATTACAAAGGTGCATATGTCTGAATTCCACCATCAGCGGCTCATGACAAACAGAGGTCCTTACCTGAGCGGCGTTCTGCGAGGGGGGGAGGGGTCTGCTGCTGGCGTGGGGGGACTGAGGGCCCAGCTTACGCTCCAAGAACACTTCCTTGCCACAGGCGTAACACCACACCCGCAGCGTCGTCAGGTTCACTGTCAGGTTGTGACGTGTCTCCTGGAAGCAGAGTGGAGAGTATGTTCACCAGGATGTGGACGTGAACTTCAACGAAAGCACCAGGAGCTACAAGACCTGCTTGACCTCAATGCTGCTGCATTAAAATTGAACCAGAACTCACTGCCGCGCTGCAGTCAGGAGGTGTTCAGAGCAACAGACAGAGATGTGTTCCTGTAAAAGGGGTTCAGCTGTGTCAGCCATTGAGTTACGAGTTAGTGAACAGAATCGGCTTTTTGTGTTGTATAAATGGTGCGAAATAAACAAAATGAAATCAACAAGGTCACTGACAGCCTCACAGTGGGGTCCCCACGCACAAAAAGGAACATATTCATTTTACTGGATGTAAATATCCCTTTGCTCAATGACTGGTTGGTGCAACGATTTGTTTTATTCTCTGTGTGTCAACCATATGAACAAGTTGTCTGTCCGACCATGTCGTATCACCACAAAACCACTCAGTCAGCAATTTCTCCTTCCTACGCCAACACAACTCTCTTTATCCAGGTAACAACACAAACATTTAGTGTGACCAAACACCTCGAAGCAGTAATGCAGGGCCACACCCTCATTTCATGGGGCTCAATGGTGTAACCGGTTTCAGATAAAGGTTCTAGAACCATCGCGAACGACCGATAAATACTACACGGCTGACAATGGAAGATAAGATAAGACTGGCCTTTGTTGTCCCTTGGTGGGGAAATTTACTGCACGTCAGCAGCAAAGTCAAAAAGCACCCTGTCATAGAGAAATAGGAAACGTGCAATATTTAAACATTTTAACAAAATATGTGCACCCCATCATGTCACTGTGGGAAAAGCACTGGTTGAACGGTCACACATTTCAGTATAGTAGGTGAACGGTGATTTTTGCTCCACAAAGACACAGGGGTGCAGCCGTGGAAACGCGGCTGAGTCCTGCTGCTCTGACAAACGCCGACAGGAGACCGCAACGTGAGCAGCAACCAACCACCCAACCTGCATTATTCATGGGGGCCGCATTAGCCCTCACACAGTGGGGCGGGGCGGAGGGGGCCGGCAGAGCGATGAACCTCCACCCCCTTCAAATCATTTATGACGCCGAGGGTAGCAGATAGATAGATGACAAGACGCTTTGGAGGTTCCTGTGCCCGTCCACAACCATTAACTGTCCTGGGAGCTGTATGTTACAGCCATGATTTGTATCGTTACAGATGGGCTTTGGAGAAACGCTCCTCCAGTGATTATTCTGAATCAAATGTCATCGTCAGGAAGATGATGACATTTGAATTTATTTGGATGAATTTGACTTTGCCTGAGATCACGCATCTCCTCTGAGGTGCCACTGTCACGTTGCTGAGCAGCCAGCTCATTTCGGACAAAAGTCAGAGGCTGTGAATACTGTGTCAGGGATGTGTTGGTCTGCCAACGGCCTTTATTTGCACAGAGCAGCAGAGGAACACAGTCTGACGCATCCAGAGGTGTTTCAACGCCGTTTCCAAAAGTTGCTCTTCAAGTTCACAAAGTTCAACGTTGGAAAAACACAATACCAGTTATCCGACCTCTTTCCAGGATAACCTTTGGGGGCGTGAACGTCAGCTGAACCGGGTGCTTCTGCTGGACGTGGTGAAATACTGTGATACATACATTATACATTTTATATGACGTAAACATATTATTATGGGATACAGATGCCACACCAAGCCACTGTGCTTTTATTGTTTATTATTATTTATTTTACACAGTAATTAATTTTTTTAATAGCTTGTATTACTTTATTTTACAATTAATTTTACACAATCATTATTAAATATTAAGCATCAATAATGCTTAGTACGTATTATTGATCATAATTCTTTTACACAACAGAACTGCTGTGACTTGATTATGTCAGCCTACTGTAATACTGACGTTATCGGTTTTGGGTTATTAGACAGCAAATCAACAATGCTGTTTAAGATCCAAGATGGTGAAAACCGCATCAGCACGTCCAATCAGAGCACTCCAACTTTTAAAATGTTCTCATGACGCTGACCGTCATGTGGTTCTCAAACCCAAACGTCCAAACAGAACAAGGCAAGTGTGAAAGCCCTCAACTCATACTGAGTGTCTTAAACCAAGACATACACTTCATCCGAGGTTCTCCCATGTTTCAATTCATATTCATATCCTTCTCCTCTACCCTGCTCGGCTCCAACGTGCTGGAGGCGAAGCCTTCGTCAGAGCTGAGGACACTGGAGGATGAGAAAAGCCTCTGAGCAGTAGGGACGGGCAGATACTGTAACTACTGAACTGACAGTAACAGTGAATCTCCCCCACTTCTCCAGGGAATCGCAATTAAATAATGGATGATCCGCAGCTGAAACGGCACTGAATGTGGAGACAGAGAGCTGGTGTGATGCTCTTTAAATATACAAGGGAAAGATGCACGTGCAGCCTCTTTATAAAATATGGTAAAACTAAAGCAGCAGAGCTACAGGCACTTTTATTGAACACCATGGGACCGTCGGGGACCCTGAAGTGTTCTTCCCGTCACTTGTGCTTCTATATCCTTTTTTTCTGAATCCAGACCACTTTCATGACGACATCTCTTTCACTCACTAGCTCCTCTTTCAGCCAGAAGGTTTGGTAGGGGTCTCACCTGTGAGTGGCCAGTGCTGTGGTCGGTGTGAGATTCTCCGCAGCCGACGTACGCACAGCCATTCTGAGGAAAATCACACACAGTGTGTTTTCGTCAGGGCAAAGACAAAAGTCTAAGGGGGCCGAGAACAAACGCACTGTTCAGCGGAGGCTTACCTCCAAACATGCCCACAGATTGGGACCTCCAACTTTACAATCTTGGCACTGGCCCTGCAAACATATAAAGAAAACACCCAGGTTAAGGCCAGTGTATGCTTCTGACGGTGGCGCGTCCTCCACAGGCGACCACAACTGGGACTGGACTGTTTGCGTCATGTGACTTCCAGAGCGGGACTGAACGGGCCGAGCAAATACAACATAAAGGTCATAAAAGGCGACTTTTGACTGAAAAAAGGATTTGGTTGTAGTTAGTGCGGCAATAGGATCTGCTCGCTTTCAGTCACTGTCCCTTGAAGTCAACAAAGGAAAACCCTGAGAATCGAAAAAAAAGAACAACAGTGAGACTCAACACAGAGCTACGCAGACAGAGACGCATTACTATATAAACACTGTACCTATGTAGGGTACGACGTAGGGTCTGAAAGCATAAATCCAGTTTTAGAGCCTCATACTTTTAAAGATTAACAATTAAAAAAACTCTTAAAATTAATAATAAATAATATATATAATGATAATAAATACAATAAATAATATAAGCAGAAGAAGAAATGATAATAATAAAAATAACTAATGTAATAACATAGAAATCAGGAAGGGGGCAAACACTTTTTCACACCACTGTAGTTTATCTCCTCTGCACCTTTGTTTTGGAGGTGCCTTAAATGCACCATCACCAGGGCATGGCGCAGCTGCAGTTAGTAAACAGCAAAAAAAAAATGGATGGAAGGGAGACAACGGGTGAAGAGGAGATATTCACAGAACCTACGAAGACACACAAGTTGAAGGTTTGGAGATACTTGGGATTAGTTCAGAAGGAAGATGGAGAACTGGACAGGACATCCACGATTCACCATCAATATAACTACTGTTGTATAACCTGTATAACCAAATGTGGGCTTGTAAGTCCTTTGGACTGTGCTGAATCGTTTTGAATCGCATCATGAATTGTGTTGACAACAAATCGTATCGCATGAATTCAAATCGTTGTCTAATCATGAATGAATCGTATCGCTGCGGTGTATGGAGAAGCGTGTCGAATCGGTCTCAGTGGTGGATTCACATCCCGAGTGCAGGCGCTCACATGGGATTTCTGTATAAGTTCCTCCTTGGTGATCTCCCCCACACAGTCCAGGTGGGGGCAGTCGCAGCTGGACACTGGCAGCATCGGTCCCCCACAGGTCTGAAGGAGGAGAGAGACAGGAACAACATGTAAAATACAACCTGGGTCAGCCGAGTTTCACACACAACAAGACATTTAGCGACTCTAGCATTGACGTCTGATGACAGGAAACGACCAATCACCTCGGGCCGCATGGAACCTGAACCATCACCTTTTACAACGTCTGCGCGTCTGACAAATCACCCTGATTATCAGCCGCTCACTAAAGCTCAACTAGTGAGTCGACAAAAGCTCGTAAGTCTCATGAGGTTGTTTTGGTGTGAGAGAGACGCAGCTGCTTTCAACAACACAACAGATATATGATACAGCCACACTATCAGCACGAGTGAAAATGGTTCGTTCAGTGCTGTAAATACATTACAACAAGTTGTAAATACATTGGAGCACTGAGCGGAGGGTTCTGTGGCCATGAACCTTATCCAACCTCTCTAGGAACGCTCAGTTTAACTGGGTGCCTTCAGCAGCTGTAACTATTGATTGTCCAGAGGAAGCAACTTAAATTCCCACAATATGATGCGTCTAATTAATACATATCCAATAATGCTTTTTGATGGGGGGTGGTGGTATGCTAGCCAGCATGTCTATTGACAGTTGCTTCATATAAGTATGTGTCCGGTTCACAAATCTGTTGCATACTTCTTTTAGATTTTCAAATACACCAACAAAGGCAAAAGTCATTTCACCCGAAAGCTGCTCTTGAACAAACCTAAACCACGGCACTGACCTGCAAACAAACCTTCTCAGACACCCGACAAAAGCAAATGAAAGAGGAAGATATTTTTGTTTTCTTGCTAGATGAGGTAATCGTTTGTTTTTTGGCAGCTGTGGCTGCTTGCACACACGCATACCACTTTGCCTTCCCTTCAAGAAAACTTGTCTTTTAACAAAAGAAAACCCACAGCGTGGAGACAGAAAGAAGCAAGCAAACAGATTGGATTAGGAGCATCTTCATGGCCGACACATCCCTAATGTCCTCCATGCTAAAGAAAAGTAGTATTAGTGAGAACTAACAGTAGTGCCAAATGAAGAAATTTTATCAATTATTTAGCTCGATTTCCAGACATGGCCTTATTCATTACATGTAATCTAACTGGTGAACCAATCCAATCCAAAAAGCGTAAACCATACTGTGGAGTTTACTGACAAAAGAGATGTTTAAATAAGATGAATTTTTATGTCCTTTACAGCTATGACCCTCAGGAGCCTCTGTTCAGAAGTGAACAAACTCTAACAGTCCGTCTCAGCTAGAAAGTACGAAGAATCCAATTAAGCAGGAAGCCATCAGATATAAGACAAATGTAAAAAGAGGATCTTCCTTTTTTGTTTTCCTAACGCTGTCGCTGCCAGCCTCCATTGGAACCCAGGAGATTCAAATGAGCACAAAGAGGCAACAGTCGGGGTGGGGCGTTGACATGGACATTGGAACAGTCATCCTGTGCTGTCCCTGGGTTCATTTGGGCGGTTATGGTGTAAAGTATTCACCAAGTGTATTACGGCCCATTCTGTGTGGTTACTTATCTCACAGATAAGCGGTGAGATGGAGTTGAAAATGGGGAAGCGTCAGCCGCTAAACTGGAGACGTCACCTGCCTGTTAGCTAAATTAAAAGTGCGCTACCCCCAGGAAAACAGTCGATGTGTATACGCTCATTGTAACACCATGGCCGCAGCTACTCTGTTAATTGCTTTTATGGCAGATGAGGACTTTCAGCTTCCTCTGGCCTTGTCTCCTGCTCAAACTGAACTGTCAAAACCAGGCGACGTTTTGACAGCGTCACGGCTGACGAGCCACCATTCGTTAGCTACAGCTTTGTCATGCTAGCATCAACTGGTCATACGTTTTGACGATAGCACAAACTGGGCTGCAGCTAATCGCGGAATAACGGTAAATACTACTGACGTTTGATGCTGAGCTTTCGCTGGCCATTAGCTAGTGACCCTCGAGCTAAAGCTAGCGGGCTAACGACCCGTCAGGGCTCACACCAGCAGTCAGCAAAGCTAGCTAACCAGCGTTCGCGTCGAAACAATGTCACTTCTCACCTTGTTGGTACAAGGTAAGCAATCCTCACGGGTAGATCCAATTCTATCCGATTGTCAGGGCACAAAATCAGTCTGTAATAACGTGCATACTTCAGAGGGAAATCCTTCACATTCGCCCTGCCCGTCGCTCAGCGTGGTTGCTAACGTTACATCGGTCTCCGCCCCGTTTCCGGTGAAAAAAAACTCCTACCTCCGCCCATCTCCCATTATTACAAATCATATCTATGTGTGTTTTTATTATTTAATTGTACATACAAGTACAGCCTCGATCCAATATTAACATACTATTGGCTGCCTTCTGTTACCGATACCACAGCTTGGCAATGTGATATTAAAGTGACAAAACATGCACATCACATTTGTGAATAAGATCTGCACATTATACTCTATACATTTTGGGTCAGAAAAAGGCAAACCTGGCTCTTTTTGAGATCGAATAAATGTAAGGCAATGTATCATAAACCTACCCAAGGCGCCATCTAGCGTAATACTACTACAGCTCTTTATTATTAAAACAAACGAAGCTGAAAACTCTACTGCTCAGTGGTTTAATTTTTGTATTATGTGTTATGATTTCTTTTAATCATCATTGTTAGGCAAATATGGTCAAATCTAAACATCTACTCCTTAAAATATGACACATTATGAAAAGTGCTTCTTTTAGACGTTCAGCTAGGAAAGTCAATACCTAATTTAAAAAAAAAACAATCAGAAAAGAAAGACAGAAAGAGAATACGTGTCATAAACTTGTGCAATGAAACATACTGAAATGTAATTCTTGAGAAAATCGAGAGAGGACGCTGTTGCTCCACGCAAAGGTCCATGATTGTGCTTTTATTTTGAAGGAACAGCTCGCCGGCACTGCTGGAGCCGGAGGAGTCCTTCACTGAGGTCACTGACACTCGGAGGACTGGGACAGCCGCCGTGTGGGACGGGGTCCTCAGCATGTACCGGTAGGCATTCGAACACTTCATTCTTACACCTCCTGGAACAGAAATGTCTGCGGTTTCCGTGCGTCAGCAATAACGGTTAAATAATGCTGATCCAACCCTTAGCTAGTATTAGCTTCGTTAGCTAACTGGTCAGCCAGGCGAGCGACACTTGGACGGGTTTATTCTCACCATGTGGAAACGATTTCAACCTTGCTTTACATCTAGCGGGAGTGGAATTGGATTCTGTTTATTATAAAAGACTTACATGTGTCACACACCAGCTGAAACATTTCAAAGATATAGAGTATTTAATGAAAATACATGATTTTCTTCGAACGTCCCCGTTGATTGGAAGAAACTTGGGCTCACTACTTGATGTACTTGTAATGTCTGAAACGCATTAGCAAGGTTTATCTGTGTATGTGTGATCAATTAAAGCTGCTTTACATTAGACACAGTCTCCTTCAACATGTATTCAATTCAGAAAATCGAGGATATAGTACTTATTTTGCTTAATAACATGAATCCAGTTATCTCAACTCTACCCTTCTTATAACTAAATTGAGTATGTTTGAGTATATATTGCATATATTGTGTCTTATGTTTGGGAATCACCCAGATCTTCACCTATTACTGATATTTACTGCACTAACATCTTCACCTGTCGTTGTGTAAGCGGAGTCATTCATACCATTGACAGACTACAAAGTAGAAACGAACCAATCAATTATTGTTAAAATGAGCAAATAATGTGTCTGACCTCAAACTGAAGAAGAACGAGAGCAAACCTAATTGGATCGTGTCCTGCCCTCATGTCAGGGGGGCTGTAAAGAGCTTAGGAGATGTGGTTGGAAATGTGCTGTGCTGTTTGCAAAAAGACAAAGCTCTTAATGGAATTAAGGACCTCAGACAGCTGCATTGTTCTGGTGTGTGTGAGGTCTGAAATGATTTCCTGCTACACGTGTATATGTGACTGGATGGGCCCGTTTCATACCGTGTATGAGAGCGTTTATGTAATAAGCCACTCAAGGTTAAATCCTTCCATGTCGCTCGCTCTCTTGTCTCGTCCCTCTTCAGCTCCAGCAGGACGCCGAGGGAGAAACGAGCGTGGCCATGTCGTGGGTAAAGCGTCACCATGACACATGAGACCCTCACCAGTTCCCAGCTGTCCGTCAAGGCTGCTGCGCTGCGCATGGTCGACCTGCCTCTGTCTGTCTACGGCTCTCTGACACAGGTGAACGGCATGTCGTGACTTGGTTCTCAAGACCCGTGGAAGCAGAGAAGTAGTCTGCTGAGGAAGGAACAGATCCTTTTTGTTGATGAAAATCATTTTTGTTTGTTTGTTTTTTTTAACACAGCTCCAGAGACAGAAGCAAAGACACAATGTGAATCTGTTCTATCTAGTCATGGGTTTAGAACTTTTAAAAGCACTTTTTTCCCCCCAAATTTGTCTTTTCAAATGTTGGATGTGGATTTATCATCCAGCACTTGTCTACACTGTCTTATTAAATAAGGGATTATAACATTAAAAGGACATGACTGTACAAACATGGGGTTGGTTTGACTTGCAGTCCCCGTGTGAGGCCTCTGGAGGACACCTGCCAACCAGGGCTGTCCCCTGTGTTCTCACCGACCAGTCAAACCTGAAACACTTAAGAATTCCTCCTCAAGCGCAACGTGCGTTTGTTTGTCTGCGTCTACTGTGCCAGACATTCACCTCAGAGAAGTGAACTCACACAACGTGACACAGACAGGGAAGAAAGACTAGCGGCTAACATTAGCCTTTTTCTGACACGGTTGATCACACAAACGGCTCCAACAGACGTCCAGCAGTGACACACAAACACTTGTGGGTTGGGGTGGTGGCGGTGGTGCCACTCAGAGTTCTCAGCAGTGTTTTCTCATGTTACAGCGCACACAGGTGCTGTGTGGTTCCAGTCCCGTTCACCACCATCGAACCATCCCAAAAAGTCTATAATTCGTGACGTCGGAGCTGCGAAACGGGCGTTTATGTAATCTTCAGTTGTTGGGAATGTGCAGCAGCCGTGTGTCGGAGGATAATCTGCCTCCTGTTTCTATCTATAGACGCGAGGGGCTGCTCACGCTATCTGAAACGGATTCTTTTTCAGGTCGGGAGCTGATGCCCAGTGTTTCCTGTTGCGTCATTGGCCTCCAGTGTTTTCAGAGCACAGACGGAACGAGGACTTAGAACGTCGAGCTGATGCAGACGCGCTTTAAGTGCATTAGTGGTTTCATGGTGCAGCTCATTGTTACCGACCGTTGTTGGATTTTATCACCACTCAAACTTTATTCATGCAGCGACTTTCATACTAGAATAAGTAGCCACCTTCTACAGATAACAGACAAGTCAGTTTGCTGAGTCTGCTCTTCATGATGATTTGATTCAGTTTTGATTTTTTTACATTTTTTGATAATATGACACAGACCACTATTTTTTAAAAGGGTGACAATATGCATGCAAAAATTAAACAAGGAGTCTGTGATGGGGGAGGAAACACGAGCGATAAAGCCCGGAAAGGAAAGAAAAAAACGTGAATACAGTCAATAAAATCAGTCAAATAAGTATATTTTAGAAGTAGCGAGGGCAGATAACGTTGCTAAAAAAATAAAAAATAGAAAATAAAATGAAACATACCAGAGATATAAAATATGAAAGGAGAGACATGATGACAATGGTAAATAATTATGAATTCAGGCATGATGACAGAATTCTATGTAGAACAGACTGACATGTCAACGCTCTCCCCCAGGTGAGTGTCAGCACAGGAACCAAGAAGCTGGTCGCTGCCACCACCTTCGGCGCTGTCTCGCTCCTCTTCCTCGCCCGTCACTTCCAGAGGAGGAAGGGCAGGAAGCGAGCCGTGTCCCCTCAGTGGGAGCAGGCTGCCCATCACTTCTTCCCGTCAGCCCCTGCAGACAACGGTACGTTCTCCCCAACACTTAATCCAGGTTCAGACGGGTTTAATGAACCTGCCATGGTAGTTTTAGACCTTTGTCAGTAAACAAACGCCTCATGCGATGAACCTTTTCCACGTTTTAGCCTTTGCATGTCTTGACGTGCACATACAATCACCAGCTTCCCTTCAGACACCGCTGGTGTGATCAATGTTCCACACAGAGTTCAGCTGCAGCTGTGCTAACGTTAGCTTTAGCTCCGGCCAGGTGACTCTCCCTTTCTCCACCGATCAGACTGATTCGATAATTCGTAGTGACCCAGATACTCTCTCAGGCACTGATACAGAACTTAACTGACTCATATTTAACTTGATACTGTTTGTGATTTGTCAGGTAAAAGAAAGATGGGGAAAAAAAACAAAAACAGCCTACATGTAGTGATCTGGGTTTGACTTTGACCTTTCCTCAAACCTTGACACAGCAACAGATCTCAGCGGTGACTCAGCTACTCTGAGTCTGTGGAGTGTCTTTTATTATTATTATTATTATTGGTGAAACTGCAACAGTGGTAATTGTAATAATAATCATAAAAAATAAATGATAACATAAAAAGATAGAAAGCTAAACACACACACGTGTCTGTGGAGTGTCTAAGACAGACTAATTAGGATCTTTCCTAATTGTCTCCGTGTGTGTTCAGACGACACCAGTCGACAGAACCTCACTCTCTCCCTGGACTCCAACAATGGCTCCTCCTCGGGCCTGGTGTTCACCTCGGGCTCCTACCGGAAGCTGTCGGGGTCGCTGCAGAGCCTGGTGTCGGTGAGACGGCGTCACGGACGCGCCGTGAGCCCGCGGGGCCCGTGTAAACCCTGACTGTGGTGTCTGCAGGTGAAGAGCGTCGACTCGTCCAGCAGCAGCACCTGTGCTGATGGGTCCACGTGCTGGGGCCGGCTGGGGGACGCCGACGTCTGCAGCGTGGTCAGCGTGCCCGTCACCACGCCCGAGAACCTGTACCTCATGGGTAACCAGCGTCACACACACACATACGCCCAGTGGGTTTGTTAGTGTCAGACTCACGGTGTGTGTGTGTGTGTGTGTGTGCGCGTTCACTCAGGCATGGATCTGTTTGAGGAGGCTCTGCGGCGCTGGGAGGAGGCGCTGACGTTCAGGAGCCAGCAGGCCGACGACGACGTGAGCTGCGCCTCCGTGAAGGCCGGAGACGCCGTCGCCGAGCAGGGGACGGAGGTACCGTGATCCCGCCGAGCCACCGGCACACCAACGAGTACCGCAATCCCACCGATATGTGCTCTCACAAAATGTCCAGCGATGCCTGAAAGATGAGAAGTTTGTGTCATTACGGTAGTGACTCACCGGCCTCTGGCAACAGAGTGAATAGGATTACCGTAATGACAGGAACATGGCTGTTGTCAACTTCCAGGAGCTGTTGGATGTTTGAAAAAGGACGTGTGAGATAACATATGACCCCCCCATATCTCCCAATCTGCCACTGCATGACTGTACCTCCTAGTACTACAAATCAAGTCAAGAAACAGAAAAAAAGAGTCCACCAGAGATGTCGATTTTAATCAGAGCGTAGGAAAACGTGTGTGTGTGTGTGTGTGTGTCTGTCTGTGTGTGTGTCCAGGACGTCATCAGTGCCGAGTTCATCCACAGGCTGAAGTCTCTGCTGCAGAGGGCCTATCACCTCCAGGAGGAGTTTGAGGGCGTGTTGGGTCTGTCCGAGGCGTCGTCCCACCCCAACAGTCAGGGTGAGTCACCGTCGGGGCTCCAGAGCGGCTCCAGAGCCGACAGCCGACCCACCTGCTGCTTCTCTGTGGTCCCGTTACAGACGCCCTCTCCAGGGAGGAGCTGGACGACGCCTGTCTGAGGGACAGCGTGAGCATCGCCTCCACGGACTCCTTCGTGTCTGCTGCTGAGGTCAGAACGCTGTTTCAACCTGCAGAGGGCGCCACTACTGAAACCTGAATATCTGTACTTTGAACCCTCTCATGCATGAATGATGAAGAAAAGGAGACAGTTTTTTTCCCAAATGTCTTCGTTACCTTTGAGGACATTTAAAGTGATGTTCAATGAAATGATTTAGTCTGTTTTTATTGTTTAATATTGGTACTAAAAAGTACTGCTTTTTTGTTAATAATCATTCAAGCATGAAAGGGTTAAAAAAATAAAGTACGAAGTCACGTACGAGCAGATCCGTCACAGACACGCGTCGACTAGTTCTCAGGAAGAGTTTGTCTGAGTCCGTCAGCGTCTGTCACAGAGTCCGGCGGTTTACGGACGTCGTCTCCATCAGCTGCTCCTGTGAGTTGGGATCCAGCTATTAGACAGGTTCCATCAGTGACCTGTGGTCCGATGTCGGATGAGTTCAAAGTCAGGAAACACACACAACGCATCTGTTACATTACTGGTTCGTTAACACACCAGCATGTCATTTAAACATCTCCCCCTTGTTCTCTGCGGGACGTGTCATCGCCGTAGTTACCGTGGAGTGGTAGTTGATCTTCACCGAGTTTGAATTCAACGTGTTTCCTGGTTTATTTTCAGTCCAATGTTCCCAAACTGTTCCGCCATAACTCGTTCTGCGTTCTTCTTCTTCCTCTGTGTCCGTGCGGGATGTAAACTGACGTCCAGATGTAAACTCACAGCCAGATACGACTGTTCTGTGTGT
>CAAKHB010007797.1:595308-605347 GCA_901007665.1 Aeoliscus strigatus
AAAAAAAAAAAAAAAAGGGGGGGGGGGTGTGGCGCTGCGGAAAACAAAGTCCTGTTCAGTTGAGGCCTGTCAGACAAAACCCAGGAAGCCACGAGTGCAGAGCGCTCAGTTAAAAAAAAACGGCTACGTCTGCTCTACGAGTCTGAGCGGGCTCCAGGAGACCAGAGCGCGGTGACAAAAGGAGCTGTTACCTTGACCGTTAGTCTGGGTGGTGCCTGGGGCGCCGCTGGTCGGGGTCATGGGAGCCTGCGGCTGCTGGCCGTACTGGGCATAGTAGGCCGCCCACGCTGCCGCGTTGGCGTCGGCTGCCGCTTTATCTGGATGGATAGAAGGAGCGTTCGCCATTAAACAAGGAACCTGGAAAGCGCTCGACGTGCATGCGAGTTGGGACACGTTCTCGTTGTGTTTATACTCTAAATAACTATCAACCTTTACATGACACTTTTCATACAAGACAGTCTCCAAGTCTCCATGGAGACGAGTTCAGGTGAAGACGACCACGTCACAGCGCCGTGATAGTTTATTTCTGTGGCAGTGTTACAGCGCCGCCTGCAGGCCTGGAGGGCGTACTACCCTGTATTCACTGGATATGTGTGGACACGCGTGTCTGGACAGAAAAAGGTCGAACCCTCGAACCCCCTCCAGGTACTCACTTGGATCAGGTTGTCCCTGTTGCCAGTGTGGGTAGCCATTGCCCCACCCCTGAGGCTGGTAAGGAGCAGGAGGACCACTGCAGACAGATTGGAGGCCAGTGTGACCACAGGTCATACAAAGGAACAGGGAGAACACAGACGGTACTCACTGTGGCCCGGGGGGGCCCTGGTTGTACGGCCCAGGGTTGTATGGACCCATTGGTGCACCGGGGGGTCCCGGTGGTCCTGGAGGGCCGTGCGGCCCTGGACCTCCGTGTGGACCAGGAGGGCCGTGTGGGCCACCCATGGGAGTAACGGGTCCCTGGAGGAACACACACACACACACGCATGAGTCCAGGATCAGCGGAGACTCGTCGACCTGTTCCAAAGTGGACTCCTGCAGCCTTCTCACCCCGATCTTCTCCTCCACCAGCTGTCGGGCGTAGTCGATCTGCTGCGGGGAGCCTCTGACCGTGAACATCTTGATGTTGGGGTCAGAGTTGGGTGGAGGGTTCCTCTGGAGCTCAATCCTGGCCCCAGACTGCTGGCTGATGCCCTTGATGGTCTCACCCCCTGGGGACAAACACCTTCAGCGCGTGTTCCCGCCGTGACCTTTGGCCTTCACAGCCACTGCCGCCACCTGCCTTTGCCGATGATGAGGCCCGTCTTCATGGTTGGAACAGTGAAGGTGAACTCCTGCAGGCCACCGGGGGGCCCCATGTTCCAGTTACCCTGTCCACGGCCGCGGCCCCTGCCTCCGCCGTGTCCCGGGGGGCCTCCAGCCTGGACGCTCCGCAGCAGGTCGGAGATGATTTCCGCTGCGTGCTGAGCCTGGTCAGGAGGACCCATGATCTGTGCTATCCTGTCGGGGGTGCTGCCGTCATCTGAGGAGTGGAGGGAGGAGGGACTTGAGTGTCTGTTCCACCTCCTACCTGCCGACGTCACCGTCTTCTCGACTGTCTTCTCTCGGGTCTCAGTTGGTTTGTGGTTGAGTTTATACATCAGACGTTCAGCGTGGTGCATGAGTTCTCATCACAGACCCAAATCGCGTTCCAGAACCATCTGAAGAGGTTCTTCTAGTGTCTGCGCCCCACCGACCACCCACCTGGTTTGAACTGGATCCTGACGCCTGTGTCGTTCTGGATCTTCTTGATCATCTCTCCGTTTCTGCCGATAACAATTCCTACTGCGAACCTGGGCACGGGAACCTGGAGGATGACGACAGGAGACCCCACTGAAGTTCAAATACAACTCACAGGAGACGGTGCACGAGGATGCTTACATCTAAGGCGTCGCCTCCTCCGACCCTGGAGCCGTACTCGCCCCTCTGCTCCCTGAAGCCCTGATCTCTGATCAGCTCCATCACCATCTCTTTGGCTTGCTGAGGAGGAGAAGGCAGAGTTTAACTTCTGGGAGAATCTGGAGCCACCAGGCACACCAACGCCAAGGACGGCGGCCTACCTGGACTTTGAACGGGTCTCCTGAAATGCGGAGCGGCTTGTCTGCGCCTGTGTTTTGGGGGCCATCTTGAATCATGACCATTTTAACTCCCGCTCTTTCCTACAAGAGAAAAATAGTTTGGTTTGCCATGTAAGTCCCAGTGGAAGGATTAGAACCAAGCCGTCTTGATATCTTCACTCACCTGAAGGCTTTTGATGGTTTCACCTCCCTTCCCAATGACTAGACCGGCTTTAGAGGCAGGGACCATAATCTCCTGAACAGTCATGCCTGGGCCGTCGCTGTGGTGGAAGGCTGGGGCTGGTCTTCCCTTTTCAACAATTTCAGTAAGTAGCCTCTTTGCAGCCCTGGGGCGGGGCAACAGGAAGTCACCGTTTAAACGGGTCGTGTGAGACAGGTGCGTTGATGAGTGAGCATATGCAGTGTGTATAAAAGCCCACTTACTGGATGGAGTCTGGCGGTCCCGTTAGAGTCACGGACCTGTCTGGCATTCCTCCACTGTCTAATACCAAGAAAACAGAGCGTTAAGAACTCAAATATGAACAAAAAAAAACATGATTTACTGTTACTGGTGTTTAAATGATTTTTAAGGTGTCAGAATACTGACATACATGTCAATCACTTGACAAAAAAAAACGTATTTTATTTTCTGTTTTTCATTATGTTTTCTATTTCATGGTTTTTATTTATGTACAATGAAAAACTAAAAATTAAAAAAAGACAGCAAAAACAAAACAGACAATACCACAAAAATCTACTACTACTACTCAATAAGAACAATTTTTTCCATTTGTCAAGTGAAAACAATATACTTCCGTACAGATCGACCTACCGGGGGCAATCTGTATTTTACACCCTGATTCCTGCTGCAGACGTGATATTTGCTCGCCTCCTCTTCCGATTACTAGAGAAGGAAAAAAAAATATCACCTTTAAAATATTCAACAACAAAGTTGTCTGAATCAGCGTTTAACAAACTTACTGAATCCAACCATTCCATCGGGAACCTTGAATTCCTCTGACGTTGACCTGAGAAAGTAAAAGGGGCGGTTCATTAGTTTCTGTAAAATATCAACGGGTGTTTAAAACAAGTCAATGTGATTTCAACATCACTCCGGTCTCACCTCGGGGGACCCCCCATTCCTCCCATCGCTGAAAAGGCTGAAAACGTGAGAAACGTGCTGTAGTTAATGACACATTCTTCCATGTGAATGAAGAACTAAACATGAGTTCACAGAAGATCACTTACCATCATTTGTAGCCACTTTCTTTGTCTCTGGTTGGTCTGCGACAGGAGGACAGAAGAACCACGGTTTAGTGACATCGCCTAACGGACCACTAACAGGTTGAGTGGTGCCAACATGAAGAGTCACATCTGATTAGAGAGCTGGGGGCTGCAGCCTTCCAAATCTACTACCAAAGTCTCAGTGTTTTCAGTGGTCTCAGATAGGTTTGTGGTTGGTGTTATACATCAGACGTTCAGCGTGGTGCATGAACTATCATCACAGACCAAAATTACTTGCAGATTGTATTTTAAGAAAATCATTGGACCAAATCTATCCCTAACCTCAGGCTTTGAACTGAAATTATATTTGAGCACTGAGATGTCACAACGAAGGCAACAATATCATAAGCTTCTGGGGGTATTTAGCTGTAACAACTAGGATTCATGGTCATACTGGATGAATTTTAATATTTGTGTTGACCCAAGACACTGTAACGGTGTTCAGGGAAAAAAACAGTTGTAAGGAAACAACACCCCAATTGAGTGACACAGTAAGATGAAGCTGAAATCAAAACTGCAATAGTTAGACAATTAAAAAGAACATTCAGGTCTGAGCACATGCAATCACCCATAATCATACAGAGAAAAATTCAGGGATTCAGTGAAGCACAACAGCCAGCAAGTAATTTCCCCACTTTTGATGATGGTTAAGTTTCATGACTGAGGTATTTATGAACTACTAATGTCATTTTGATGGACGTATGACTGCAAGAATATATCAAGGCAAGTGATCATATGTTAATTACTTTTATGCAGTTAGTGGAAACACACAAAGATTCTGTAACACAGACAAACTCTTTATGTTAATGTGACACAGCGGAGATGAAGAGTTTTAGGAGTTATCTCACTTTAGCTGGCTAACTTTCATTACCATGTAGTAGCTGCTAAAACACACGGGCAAGCATTACTAACAAGACTTGCATGGAATCGATTTGAGCCACTGACCGATATTCAGGTTAGGCATGGGAAAATACCCACCAGCGTCCTCCAGGGGCCTTTTCTGGCCTCCGTAACCGAATTCATTTGTCGGAGGGGCCGCGACGCCGTCGCCACCTATCTTCGCTGCGATCTAAAAACACATTTGGAAAGAAAAAAACGTTATTAAAAGAAAGAAAAAACGTGTGCGTCCGTATTTTGGCAGAGCCACGCTTTCGGAAAATATGGCTACGGCCTAATATCAGCCCTCACTCCGGAAGTCAGGGGCAACAAAGGAACGCTCCAATTTCAACTCGTAAACAAATCAGTTTTCATAATTTACCAATATTTAAATGTTCTACAGCTGCACATAGCAAACATTTAACATTCGCAGCTTTTTTTCCTTCATATTATGCTCAAGAGATTCATTGTGTCGTGACGTTAACGCGCACATCGTTCGCTAGCTTAGCTTGTATCGATGCAACTGACGAGGAGCTAAAAAAAAACATGTCGGTTACAACCGGGCATTCGCTGTAAGGACGTGCAGGGAAAGTAGACACCTGTCTGACCTGGCGTGCTCGTTGGAGAGCGTCTTTAAAAGCATCATTCATTCCGCCACCGGCGTTAGAGGACGGGGGAGCCACGCTGCTGTAGTCCGCCATATCTTCTGCTCGTCTCTGCGGCGCAACAAGATGGCGGGTTTTCACGGCCCGCACGAGACGGGCAGCGAGGTCCCGGTCACATCGGTTGTCTCGCGAGAGTACAGCTTCCTATTTTTCCCTTTTGTGATGCCATCGTCGGAGCGAGGCGCGGCTGTTTAAGGTTCAAAGTTCAAAGTCTTTATTGTCAGTGCGAGCACATGTACCAGACATACGGAGGAATCGAGAGGACGTTTCTTGCTGTGCTACGGTGACACAATAAAAAAAAAACACAAGACATTTCCTAACAATAAAGTAGACAATAAATAACAGGTGCAGAAGGTGCAGAACAGATAAGACATTTACTAGTTAAAGTTAAAAAAGTTAAGATAAAAAAATGAAAATAAAATATATTTAGAAGCTAGCAGTACACGTTTTTTGTATACGTTAGTTAGTGCAATAAAGATGTGTATATGTTGTGCAAAACCGATTTCATCAGTTTGACGATAGAAATTGTGTTTTGTGTTTGATAATGTGACATTTATGAGAACGTCAACAGCCTCGATGTTTGTAAAAATCATATTTATTTCTTTATTGCAGCATTTTTAAAAATCACATTACCAATATGTAACATCCTGTGTAAAACACAGTTCCTTCATGTACCTGTTGAACCTTGTATTGTTTTACCCTATTTTATGTTTGATAATAAATAGAATCATCTGAGCTGTTTTCATTACATTTTTATTGTACAATAAGCAACTCATTACCAAATTTAAACAACTTCTTTTTCAGCACCTCCATGCTGAAACAAATAAAAAAAAAAAAGATTTTTAGCTGCAAATGTGTGAAACTACAAAGAAACCTCATGATCTGATCTGGAAGTTTTGACACTTGCATATCCAAATTGTATTCCTTCCTATTCCAGGTTTAAGAATCAAATCAACAGAAAATGAAAGCAGACTGTTAAACTGAGGACAGCAGGTTTTCAAAGTTCCTGGTTAAGGTGTAGTTGATGAGGGCACATGGGACGGCCCTGACAAAGCTGGCTCCCATTCCACTATAAAACCCTCGAATGCCACTACTTTCATATATCCCAACAAGTCCTTGAAGTACACCTGAGGTCGGACGAGAACCTGAGCAGAATGCTGCAAAACAACAACAATAAAAGATGATCTGAAATAGTCATAACATCATTTTTTTTAAAAACACAACACATGACAATCAATGTTACCTTGTGCTTGCTGCTGCGTTCGTATTACTGCCAGCGGGTAACTGGTCACTTGTCCAGAGGCAAACGCCACAAAACTGAAGAAAAACAGCTCAGAGTCGCTGTTGTAAGCTGGATTACATTTTGCCCAGTTCATGATGGACTACAACCAAACATACAGTGCATCAGTGCATCCCGGGGAGGCGTTTACTGCCTCGTCGAGTGTCGGCGCTCTCACCTGATATACTGCACACTCCACGCCTGCGTAGGGGATCATGCAGAGGATGCTGGGCTTGAATCCCCTGTAAAATGAGGACAAAGACTCGTTTGTGTAAATAGATCGGGCACACGCCACAACACCCTTATACGTGCCAGCTCGCTGCAGGTTGAGTCTGACTTTCAACACCTGTGAAGGATAAAAACAGAGATTCCTGAAGTAAACCGGTGAAACACAGGACACATTTTTAAACATTCCGGTATACTCGGCTGCCAGAAACTAGGAGTTAGATTGACATTGACACAAACTCTCTAAACTAACAGCAAAATCCAAACAATATTTGATTCATTTATTCAAAACGTTTTGTTATCACAAATGTCTGAGACAATAAAGTGGAGAGCAAGATCACAAACAGCATCAGGTCAGATTTGGTGCTGGAATAAAGCTACAAAATGTGATGTTGAAAAAAATGTCATTACACTCCAAGCCACCAGAGGGCAGAGAATTAGGAGAAGGCTGGCGTTTCACCCATCCTTAGGACAAAGTGTAGAGCTCGTAATGTTTGTCGCAACCATCACTTAGGGTAACTGACAGAATTAAATCCCTGCTACAAGCAGACAAAAAGGAGTTTCCTGTGATTGCTGCATGTTTCCTGAAAAATAACTCTAGTTATAACTCTATTTTTAGTGTGAAAAATGACGGCTTTACTCGCCTCTACTCTGCTTGACTTGGTTTGGTTACAGTCAGTAGCCCACAACAGTCATGACTTCCTCTAAAATCAGCACAACAGACAATTATCAAATCGTTAAATCACAATAATCAGTTTGGGCTCCTGTGGCAGGGCGGAGATACCACCTTCAGAGAAGAAGAAGAGGCTACAGGCCATCTGACTCTCTGTCACCTCATGTGGCACCAGGAGGTATTACAATACAGAACAGGTGCTAGTTGGTTGCCAGTCTTACATATTGCACAGATAAGCATTCAGTCCTCTCTAATACCTCTAGAGGGTAGAAGGCAGCGTGAGCTACGGCGCCAGAGATGCAGCCCAACCCGAAACGCTGTTGGACCGTCAGAGTCTCCTGGGTTCTGTTCTGCTTGTACGCCTTCATCTGGACACAGAGAATCCCTGAGTTCGCTTAGCAACATGAACCTCGTCTGGAATTATTAAGACGGTATCCCGGTGCTATGTTTGTGCTAGCATACTTTGAGTACATACTTCGAGTACATACTTTGAGTACATACTACTTGTACTTGATTCCCCTACCTGGAGCTGGCCCAAGGAGAAAACATCAATAACTTCCTGAATTTTGAGAACAGCCATGTTGCTATCATTACGGTAATCCCATCCTGGAAGCTGACGAATCATTACCGTAATGACTGCAACTTGGCTGTGCTCTACTGATGTTTTTTGGATTATGGTACTCAAAGGTACGCTAGCATGAATGTATTGGCAGTGATAGCGTTGGTGTTACTGCGGCGCCTCACCTGAGCGTAGACAAGACACTGTAGCGTCGACTGCGGCGTTCCCTTCAGCACATTGACCGCGTTACCTTGCCACATAGACCGCAGACCACCTGACCTCATCTCAAAGAAGCCCTGAGAGAAGGCCTTGGATCCATGAACCTGCATTGTAGAAGAAGAAAAGACAACAGTCAATAATTAACCCTTTAACGCAGACGGTATCGCCGCTGACACATTCACATTTGGAGTACTGTAATTACACGACTATTTGCGTTGACCAAGTTTCTTGGTTCTAACTGGTGTGAAGAAGGAGCTGGGAGAAGAAGAAAACGTCCGACAGCTAGGAGAAGGAAAAAATGGCTCCTGAAAGTTGAAATGTTGGACTTATCCAAGATGCTGTCATTACGGTAATGATTCGCCGGTTTTCGGCAACCGATCAATGTTTTCTCCTTCTCCTAGCTCCTTCGTCACACCAGATAGAACAACCGAGAGACACTTTACGAAACTGTTTTCTAATGGTAATTACGGTACCGCACAGTATGCTAGTGAGCATGTGGCACCGGGGGATACCGTCAGTGTTAAGGGGTTTCATATTGTGGTGGAAGATGAAACGCGGTGATCAAACATCACTGGACATATCTGGCCACGTGTTCCACGTGTTCCACGTGTTGGTTCTTCTGGGCTCAAAATCTCAGAACGTCCCAAGTCGTGATTCCAGCGCGTCACCGACAAACGGGGCACCTGACGTGACCTGAAGTTGTGTTTTGAGCCGGTCGATGGGGGCCGTCGCAGTCCGGGATACGGCATCAGCCAGACCTGCTGCGAGAACGAACGTCCTCCACGCACCGAAACCAGACGCATCTTCTGTAAACTCCACGGGCAGAGCGCGGCTCTCCCCCACGTCAAAAACCTGCAATCAGACGAAAACATGCAGCTTCTTCATTTTCTCAGCCATTTTCTCAGACTTGTCAGTGAAATGCAACTTTTCAACTGTCGGCAACCGATGGATGTTCTCCTTCTCCTAGCTCCTTCTTCACACCAGGTAGAGGAACTGAACTGAACTTCCAGCCATGTAATTACGGTACTCCAAAGTATGCTAGCGCGAATGTATCGTCAGTGATACCGTCGGTGTGACTCTGTCTCAAAGTTTAGTTGTGTGAAGATGTCCCATGTCGTCTGTCATACGTGACGCGGGAGGCGGCTCTCACCAGACTGTGTTTCCATGACGACACCAGCTCCCCGATGTTGTCTGCGGGGTTCAGGATGACGTGCTGCAGGAACTCGTCCCAGTCCACCGTCATGGAGCTGTCCTTGTCCATCCTGGTGTGAGCAAACACAACAACACTGTTTCAGTGTAAAACAAACTGCGCTGTGCGTGTCAGCAAAAAGCCAGTGAAAGGTGAACTTCAGTGATACTCTTTACTACTTTTTTCTGATTCCTGACAAAAACTCAGACATGCTATTTGACTTGTGTGAGCTCCAGTACACCATCATGTTTGAGATGGAACTGCCTACAAATTCAAGTTCAACAACCCTGTGTATGAGGAGGACCACGTTTTTGTCTTTTTTCTACTCTTCTTGTTACAATACAATACTTCTTTTTTTTTTCCCCTCGTGATTTTCCACACAAAACAATCATAACGGGGTGAAAGGTGATTAAAAAAGCGTATCTTACATCTGTATTATTTTTTTTGCACTGGGCTTTGAAATGACCACTCCTAAGTCCTTAAACAAACATATGACGTCCTCCTGGTCAATCGCCCCTGATCAGAAGAGAGAAAAAGGATTTGTAATTATCACGTCGTTCACGTCTGTGTTTCAACCTGAATATCACACTTTTACAAATCAATATGCCACGTGTATGTGACCGGATACTGTCTGCAAACCAAATACACCTTTGTCCCAGAAGGACTCACCACACTTGTTCTTGTCAAGGTCATGGAAGTGAATTTTCCATTTCCTCTCTCTGTCCATCATGTAGCAGAGGAACTCTGGGTAATCCAGTAAACCGTCTTTGTCCTTGTCGTAAGAGTCCATGATGTTCTAGAAGAGGGAAATATGAGCAGCTTTGTGCAGAAGGATATAATAAAGAAAAGAAAAAAAAAACATTTACCTGGACTTTACCATCTGCTGAGAAGATCCCATGCTTGCTCATCTCACTGTGGAGCTCTGACACCGATATGAAACCATCCTGGTTTTCGTCCACTTTGGCAAACAAACCACGGAA
>CAAKHB010007798.1:0-16511 GCA_901007665.1 Aeoliscus strigatus
TTATTTTGATTCCCAAATAAACAAAGCCAGAGATTGACCATTTAAATGGGAAGTTATCTGATATTTCTGTGCTATTTTTCCAGCCCCCCAGTGGCATAGCTTCTGATTTATGGAAATTAATCTTATATCCTGATATGGTGTTAAACTCCAATCCATCTTTTTATATAGATTCATCACACATAGATATATTACAAGTGTGTGTATTTCTTTTCATTTTGATGAGTATAATTGAATTTGTGCTATAATTTGAAGTATAATTTAGTTAGAACATAAAAATAAAGTACTACCACCAAAAACTTTTATGCTAAACAGAAACAAGGAAATTTGCTTTGTTTTATTGACGGTGTACGATAAGAGGAGAGGTACACTGGCACCGTTATTTCCTTTTGCTCTATAAAAAAATTGACTGACTATTGCTGATTCCTATACATACATTTTAGTTTTTGGCGCCCCCTCAAGCAGTCTGGTTCAAGGTGGTATTGAAACAATGTACGCCCAGCTGGCTGACAGTGGCGTGAATTGTCCCTTTAAAGGTTCTATGTCCCTCGGATCACATCACTTACAGACACCAGAAGGTCTCAGGGTCTCGACAGGTTCAGGGAGCATCGGAGTGTCTCACACACACACACACGTAACTGAGTTCATGGAAGATTGTAATTTATGGCGTCTATAGGGGATGAAAGAAGACGCAAGCCCCCAGATTAAACAGTCTCACTTGTTTGTTTTTTCACACTCTGACTGTCCATGTGCAGATTTTCATCAGCAATCGGAGCCAATTTCATGTTTTTAAATAGTCCAAAGTGCAACTGTCTCCCTGGTCTCATGGAGTCAGAGGGTGTGAAGCAGCTTGATTTGAAGCCATCACTCCATGCAGGGCCTCTGACAGACACGCTGGGGACTCCTCCAACAAGACACTTCTGCATTGTTAATGAGCTGATTGAGTGAAGAAAGACAGGAAGAAGCTCTTTCGCTCTCCCTTCTGGAGCTTTTCCAGCACAGTTCAGCCTTGACTCAGTTTGGATCCAGACGGGTGCATTGCCATCACAATCCGGTTCCCTTTCCATGGGAGTGCTGACGTCAACACTAACACATATAAACAATCAATGTAGGAACTGGAGGAGATGGAGGACCTGCTGCTGACTTTTGTGTCCGACAAAGAGATCACAGAGACCAAGCTGCTCTGTGCTGCAGCTCTCTGAGTCCAGACACATCTGGACTTCACTGATGGACCACAGCCATGGAGACCTGCATCACTGGCATCGGAGCTTGGGACACACCCACTCAACCTGGCGTTTTTTTTTTGTGTTGCCACCTGCGAAGGCAGTGGAGGTTTGATATGAAACCAGAGGGGGAGGAGGAGCAACTCTCAACTGCAGAACGCTCCATTCTCCAAACATGTTCCAGCTGGCCGATGTCTGAGTGAATGCGTCATGAGTCCTCAAGGCGACAACAACACAAACCTGTCACTGACATTTGAACTCTGGCGTCAGTTATAACACCGTTAATAGAAATGCTGCACCCATCACCAACCTCCTGTTGGTCCCTGTGGAACCAGGGACGACACGGCTTGGTTCCAGATATTGGAATGGTTCACATCACATTTTCATGCGTTATAATTTTTTTAGGATTGTGATCAATTTCCCATTCTTCTACTTTTGGTGTACCACCCCCCCAGAAGTTGTAGGTGTGTAATAGTGGAGGCAGCGCTGGATTTTTTTATATTATTATAAAATATATTATAAAATAATATATTATAAAATTATTGCAAAGACGTTCGCAAATATCTGTCTACGAACGCACACACATTCGTTGTGCTCACGTTTCATGAACAAGACCCGATGTTACAGTTTATCCACGTATTAGTTCCTAAAACAGATGTTCTGAATGGGGCCAGTGGGACATCGACCACATCCTGCTTCATCCTCTTCTCACTGGTCCAATCTGACACTCATCACACACCGTCCCTTTACATTCTCACTGCTCCTTCAGCAGCAAAGTGAAAATCCTCTATTCATTCCCCCATTTGCATTATGGACAGTACTAAAAACTCTCTGGAGCCATTTGAGTTCTTCTGGTAATCAACAGGATGAGTCATTAAGATTCATGAGCTGAACACCTGAGTCCTCCTGACACACACACACACACACATTCCTCCGTTCTCTGTCTTTGTACACAATTAAACAACCTCATTGAATAATTCATCTTCAGATGAGTCACGGTGCAAACAGACTGAAGTCTTCCATCTGCTCCAATCTATCATTCATCTCTCTGACCTGCGCGTTTTGTCTGTGATCATTTTTTTCTGACTGTTAAGAGAATTTTGGCAAAAAATATTCATGATATGCTGAATATTACTGCATCTTGCTGTGTTAAATCATAGTCAACTGGACTTCTAGTTAACTTGAAGACGTTTCTCCATTCATCCAGAATCTTTTTCAGTTCTGAACAGACTAGTGGGGAGTCCTGCTACTAGTACTAAGTCCGGTCGTTACTTCACACAAAGGAGTGTGGGTCACTGTCTTTGGGTCACTGAGTGGTTGGAGCTGCAGGTATCTGAATGGTTTTGATCCTCTTGGGGAGAGATCCTAAGTCTGCATTGTAAGTGTTAGATAATTTGTGTCTTAGGCCCCCTCCCCTGTTGAGAGAAGGTTTTTCTAATTTCACAAACATTGCCTCTTTAACTCCTCTCTCAAACCATCGGTCCTCCCTGGCCAAAATGTGAACGTTGTCATCCTCAAAGGAGTGACCTTAGACCTTTAAGTATAGGTGAACTGCAGAGTCCTGTCCTCATGAAGCAGCTCTCCTGTGTTGACCTCTGACCTGTGTAGTGGTTGTTTAGTTTCCCCAACATACAGGTCAGTGCACTCCTCACTACACTGGACGGCATACACACCATTGTCCAGCTTGTGCCTGGGTGTCTTGTCCTTGGGGTGGACTAGTCTCTGTCTCAGGGTGTTGCTGGGTTTGAAATGTACCGGGATGTTGTGTTTGTTAAAAATCCTCCTTAGTTTCTCTGATACACCGGAGACATATGGCATGACCACACTCTTCCTCTTTGGGTTGTTGCTCCTTTTTGTTGGACTTGGAGAAAGCCCAGTTAAGGTAACCACAGCTCTTGAGAGCTTCCCTGACATGGGTTCTCTCCTTGTGCTTCCCTTCCGCCCTGGTGGGAACACTCTGAGCCCTGTGGTTCATGGTCTGAATGACTCCTAATCTGTGTTCCAGCAGGTGGTGTGAGTCGAAGAGAAGGTACTGGTCCGTGTGTGTGTGGGTTTCCTGTAAACCTCAATGTTGAGGTTCCTGTCTACTTCTATTTGAACTGAACAGTCCAAAAAAGTCCCCACTAGTCTGTTCAGAACTGAAGAAGCTTCTCGGATGAATGGTGAAACGTCTTCAAGTAAACCAGAAGTCCAGTTGCCTACGATTTAACCCAGCAAGACACCGCTAACCATGAGTGCAGATGGTTGTACAAATCATCCTTTTTGTCTTTTAAAAGTAGCTAGCATAGTGATCTCAGAAAAGAAAAAAAAAATCATTTGTTACTTCTGTGGTTTATTTTCCTCGTTATAGTTGAATACTTTGTTTTTAATCAGGCACAAAGTCCAGATAACTTTCTTGTACATGATTATTTCAGTCCTGTCACAGCACAGGGATGGATGATTCAGCTGGTCTGTGCAGACACTTGCATTGGTACGGATATGAGCAGTTACCCAGACAGCCAAGAAACACTGACCTGAGATGGATCATTGAATACACGTGTTCAATCAAAGCATACTGTATATGTCGGTGACTGACAGATGATAGAGTTGTTAGACTGATAGCTGATTAGAGTTTGATGGCCTTTTCTCTTGTCTGTCACAGAGAACTTTGGCTTCAAGCAGCAGGAGGAGCGCTTTGACTGCGGCGCAAAGTCTGGAGATGTGTTTGCTGGTCAGAGGAGGTTCCCACAGGCCATGTTTTGGGACTATAAGGTAAATCACATGTGGAACGTCTGTAGTTGTATATCAGTGGACACATAAATGCTCCAGTCAGAAGGGGTCGTGATCTGATGGCGCGTTCCAATTGGCTCTGATGTCAGAGTGATGTCCGAGCTCCAACATCCTGTTCACAGCTCACACAACGAGGCCAAAACAATAATGGAAACGGGCCGTTCCAATGTGTTCATACGTCTCACTCCTTGTCCGTTTCCACAGCTGAATTTAATTGGAGAGCGCGATGAAGTACCGATTCACTTCTGTGACAAATGTGGTCTTCCAATCCAGCTGTATGGACGGATGGTACGTGCCCACCTGAGATGACATATGTTTCCGCTCGTACAGCCACAGACTAACGCCCCCTCTCCTCCACAGATTCCCTGTAAACACGTGTTCTGCTACGACTGCGCTCTGCTTCACGAGAAGAAAGGAGAGAAGATGTGCCCCGGGTGAGACATGGAAACTGTTCTCTACTTGATATTCGTCCATCTGGTTGATCATTCATTCATTAAATCATTGATATGAAAATGACATAGCAGGAAAAGGTTGAATAAAACCAACGGAATTTCCAAAAATTAAAATGGCAAAAATGGAATTTCATAGACAGACATTATAGATATTATATACTGACTGTTAGCCAGGACTTTACTGATGAATCCTGTTTTTTCTGTGCAACCGTGTTCACACTGCCAGCCCCAAACCTGGTGTGTGTCAGATCCAGACTGAATTCAGACTTCATGAAGTCTGAACAAAAAATCACATGAAATCTGCTATTCACACGTTTTCAAAACACATGTGGCGGTGATCTGAAATGTGATTCAAATCGGATTCATTCACAGTTCAGATCACGTTTCAGAGGCGTTTGCTCCTTCTGCAGTCTGTCCACTTGGATGGAAAGAGTCTTTAGCTCCACGTTCCACTGCTCGTACGTCACTGTTATTACACTGAGTCACCAGCGTGCACAGTGACGCCTATCGTTACCATAGCAACCCTTGCAGATGTGTGGACACAACGAATTCCATCTGATTACCCAGCATTGACCTGTTTATTTTACGTGATTACAATTACGATTTTAAATTATCCAAAGCTTGGACCCTAATCTGTCTGTCTGTCTGTCTGTCTGTCTGTCTGTCTGTCTGTCTGTCTGTCTGTCTGTCTGTCTGTCTGTCTGTCTGTCTGTCTGTCTGTCTGTCTGTCTGTCTGTGTGTGTGTGTTCAGTCTCAACCTGTACAGCTGTACAGACCCGGTGCAGCGTATCGAGCAGTGTCAGCGTGGTTCCCTCTTCATGTGCAGCGTCGTGTCCGGATGCAAGCGCACCTACCTGTCCCAGCGCGACCTGCAGGCTCACGTCAACCACCGCCACATGAGGGCGCCCAAGTCCTCCAGTAGCCGCCAGGAGCCCGTGCACCTGCCACCCGTGTCGGAGACTCACGAGCGCTACCGCGTCCCTCCGCCTCACCTGAACAAGAACCACGTTCACCTGCCCAACCCGCTCCAGCACAGCAGCCACGACCCCTACGGCCCGCCCCCGCCAGCCCATGACGGGCCCCCGCCCTCCGCTCTCGGCCCTGAGACTTTCCGAATTGCCACTGTAACAACCCGCAAACACAGCAATCTCATCACGGTTCCCATCCAGGATGACTCCACCTCTCGTGAGCCCCTATCCGGGGGGCCGGGGCCTGTCCAGCCCCCCCACCACCGCCCCGGGGACTATCCCGGCCAGCCGCCTGTCGTGCCCCACTCTCACCACATGATGGCGCCACCACAGCAGCACTTTGGGCCCCCGCCTCCTCCGCCACCACCTATCAGCCACCCCATGCAGCACCCCCCCCAGGGCTCTGGGACACCTCACATGGTGTACAACCAGGCCCCGCCCCCTCCTATGTCCACCGCCCCCCCACCAATCACGCCACCCCCTGGGCACATTCTGAGCCAGATGGGTCCTTATATGACCCACCCACTCTCAGGACCTCCACCGCAGCACAGCGGTCCCCCTGTCAACGCCCCCCCTCCTCACCACTACAACCCCAACTCCATGCAGCAGTTCCCGGAGGACCAGGGAACCCTCAGCCCCCCTTTCAACCAGCCTGGAGGTCTCAGTCCTGGGATGTGGCCTGCTCCCCGGGGGCCGCCACCCCCGCGGATGCAGGGGCCCCCTCCCCAGGGCCAGATGCCAGGGCCGCACCACCCGGACCAGGGCCGCTACCGGCCCTATTATCAGTGAACTGCCACTGAAGGAACGGGGGTGTGGTGGTGTGAGGTGGCCTCAGGGTCCCAGGATGTCTGAGACTGAAGCAGACGTGTGTGTGGGGGGGGGGGGTTCGGCAGTTCAGTTCACCTTAGACGAGGGGCCGAGCAGGAACGTCCCTCTGTTTTTGTTTTTTAATAGATTCCAGTCAATCTTTCTGTACGTGTCACCTGATCCACCCGTATGTCGTGTACGTACTGATGTCTCAATAAATTTTTAACAGCGACTCGTCACGTCCATCGAGTGTCTCGTCCTCGGTCCATGTGGAGCTGTGGGTGTCGGTTGAGTATCGACGTCCACTGGTCCTCACATGAAGCACAAGTCCAAAGACAATTTCTGTAATACTACACATAAGAGCAGTGTAAAAGATACTATCATGGCTTGTAAAGTCACTGGACCTGAGGGTATGTTCTTCAGCCCATCATCATCGTCGTCGTCTTCGTCATCATCAACTCTTCACCAGACTGGTCCACAACCCGTTGTGGTTCTCAGATTCCACATGTGGGTCACAACCAGGGCCACAAAAGCCCAAAAGAAAATGCGTCATAACCCAGAATGTTCTAGTTGTCAGTGTAACAATAGATTTGATTTGATGACAACTACACCTGTTCAACCTGTTTGGAAGTTTCCCTCACATGTCCTGAATACACACGCTGAGTATGACAACTGTCGGCAGCTTCTAAACACACGCTTGTGTAACAGTAAATGGACCTGAAACAGTCTGACAAACTATTATCATTCTCATTTTTATAATTTGATACTTTATCTTGCTGTAGATTTTATTCGATGACATTACAATGTCATTGTTTTTTCAACATTCATTCACATTTTCGACATTCGACTGTTAGTTGATAGATGTTGACTGACAAAAATGAAAAGTTTCCCCTCACATTTCTTTTCTGTTTAAGTTTAAAATGTTTTTTTGTTTCTTATGAACGGACTTTCACCTTTAACTGGAAAAATGTGCAAGTATTTGAATGTACACAAAGATGTGAACAGACAGGAAGTGAGTTTTTACACAAGACTTTATTTCAGTCATTTGTTCCACAGAAACACCTAACGTACAGCATATCAAATACATCGCAACTACACAAATTCACTCTGTACAGTATGAAAAGCAGCTAGCTGACAGTAAATCTAGATGTACAGTCGAGTACAGCGTATTTAAACAAATCGACCTGCTCCGTTCGTGTTGTCCTGAGGTCACAGGTCAGAACTTTGTCTCTGAGTTTGGCGCCTGTGGGGGAAGAGTTGGTTTTCAGTGTCAAACAGGGACCGACAAAGACCTGTGAGATACGTACGTCTCTGCTCCTCACGCTGCCTCCAGGATGATGAACGGTGACGCCAGTGAGAATCTGTACAACAAAGGAAGTTCCACATTAGATTCTGCAGATAAAAACTCAAACGGATTAAAAAAAACTAGCTGCTGCAGCTTTGGCGTGTCCACCTTGTAATTATCAGCGTGCATCTTTGTGCAGGCTGGGTGTTTGTGGAGTACGTGCAGCATGGCATCGTGCAGCGTTGGGAAGAACAGGGACTGATGAACCTCGTCGTCAAAGAAGCAGCAGTGCTGAAGTTTGTCCAGGATCAACGCTACAGGCGAGAGATGTGAGAGCGTGACTCCAAGCTTCAGGCATTCATGGAGGAAGAAATCAAACTAAGGCAGTGGACGTCTGGGCAGGTGACTCACAGTGATGTCATTTCCTGGTTCTTGTTGTTAGTATTTAACGTACAACTACACAGCAACAACATTCACTGGCAAGTGCTGTCAGTGAAAATGGAGCAGAAGACACAAAAACAGTTTGATCAGGGGGTGGGGGGTGGGGACATTTACCCACCACTTTTTAAATGACGTCATGAAACTATGACGACTGATTCTGATTCACTGTGGATGGATTTACACACGGACCGTGGGACCTGAGCTAACTTCAACGGCTTAAACCGACACAGATCAGTGAACTGGAGATCAGAGGAAACGATGTAGAACACGTTCAGATCCACGTCCACCGTCCTTCGATGAGTCTGGTGTGTTCCAGGTCTTAAGGAGGCCTCAGTGCGGCGAGTGTCCGAACCAAAGCGACGGCCATGGTTTGAACACAGTTCATAACTAAACTGCTAATACAGCTAATGTAGCCAACGTGCCGCCATCTTGGATTCCAAAGTCTGAGAGGGACGTGACAATGGAAGGATGGATTCCTCTTAGCAACTTCCTTTTGTGGACGACCGATTTCAAGGTCATTGTCCAAGCTATGACAAGAAGTTGCAAACAGAACAGCCCCTTACCTCGGAGATCCGACCTGTGACTCCGACTCAGAGTTGACGATCCAAGATGGCGTCAGCAGCTCAGTATCATCTGTCAGTGTAAACTGTTGAAACTGTGTTTGTGTCACTTTGGTCTTTGTTCATCTCAGTGACGCTGTTGTTACGTTGTAGTTGTACATGGAGCACCACAACAAGTGTTGTTACACACTAACAACTAGAACACAAACAGCTCTCTGTTCCACAGGAAATGACATCACCTGGAGTCCTGACCTTGGACATCCGATACAACTGGAACACAGCAGTACATTGCAAAACTAGTTTCCTGACCAACTTCAACGTTGTTTGACTGATTTCCAACGTGGGCTGAAAAAGCTGAACTCAGAAGCACGCAAAACGTACGGTCGCACGCTACAACGTAGACGTCAACTTCGACCCGAATCAGCTCTTTCAGCGCCTGCAACAGATCAAAGATGGTGAAACAAAGAGTCACAGAGTGTTTCAGGAGGAAACATGGACGCCGGTGAAGTGAGTGGAAGTTCTGATAAGATGGCCGACTCACTGTTTTCAGACCCTTCAGAGCCGAGATGTCTAAAAAGGAGACGGCAGCAAAGTCCAGGATCAGGCTGTGGACGTCCACTCGAGGAACGACGATGTTGGCGGGGAGCTCGGCGCTCCAATCGACGCGGGCGGGAAGCCCCAGGAAGTCAGTGGGCAGGTCCAGGTCCTCCATGTTGCTTTCATCCTCGGACTCCTTGATGGGTCCACACGAGGTGTTCAGGAATCCTTTCTGTGACGCAGACCGTCGCCGTTCATGTGACTTTACTGGACCGAAGCGTCATAGCACATCACGGACACATCATGCCGGACTGAATGTTGGTGTCTGGTCTGCTCACTTTGTCCAAAGAAAAGTCCTTCATGACATGAGCTGAAGTTCATTCAGCTGATCGTAATTCAATGTCATTCAATTGTATTTAACTCCACTGTAGCGTATTATATTTCATTGTTATTTTTGTTTTAATTTTATTTACCACATGATAACTGTATGTTTTACTTAGATGTGAACACATCTCTGTTTATATTTTTCTCTTTCTATGTCAGCATGTGTACATTATTTTTTTGTAATTGTCCAACTTCTTATATTTCTATTCCTGGTCAGAGCTACTGTAACTAATAATAGTAAACAAAAGTAGCAAACGTAAATAAAAAGTCTGACACATCGTCTCATTATACACGATATTGTTCTATTTGATAATACGTTTGTTGTTGTCGAGTTTATCAGCTGGTCTCTGAGGGTGTTTTGCTGTTTTTCGTCGTGCTGCGTGACAGCCTGCACGTGCAGAGCAGCCTGTGTGTGTGTGTGTGTGTGTGTGTGTGTGTGTGTGTGTGTGTGATTTACAGCCTCTGACATGAGGAGACAAACACGATGTCCAGACTTTGTCCTGTTTGCAAAGAACGTTTGTCCTCAAACCTGTAGTATCATTCAAGTATCACTACTGGTTCTAAATCTCTTCAGGAGGATTTCATGCTCTAAACACACTTGTGCACTTTGAATGGACAAATCTGACTTATAATTATTCATTCGTATTATTTATATTTCATGTGTTTTTGTTATCAGAGCATCAGTGGAGAACTGAATGAATACATGGGCACACATGGACACGTGGATCAATAGATAGACGGACAGTTTTGACCTGAGCCACGAGTTATTAGTAATTAGTGCTGAGCAGCGATTAAAATGTTTAATCACCATTAATTGTATTATTATGTTCAAAATTCAGTCATGATTTCAAAATCTGGGCGCTTTTATTTTAAAAGTGTGCGCGTTTTAACAACAACATCCCTCAGTATGTCTATAGATCTCAACTTAAACATTAATTTGCCACCACCTGGGTATTAGCGTTTGTTATAGGAAAAATGGTCGCTTTCAACATAGATCAGACATCAGATCGACCACACCAGCCTCATTTTTCCGCTTTCAAAACCCTTAACAATATAATTTACTTGTGTGTGTGTGTGTGTGTGTGTGTGTGTGTGTGTACATATACTACTGTTCCTCTGACAGACGTAGTGTTGACAGTGTTTTCACTGCGTATGGTGGCGTTCTCGTGAGCTGAGTGTAGTTGTGACATTAAACCAGGGACAGGTCATCGATCGGTAACTTTTATGATGAGTGAACGTGTCCGGTCGTTTTACGTACCGGCGTCCACTGCAGAGCGCCTTTCTTCAGAAGTTTGCGTATGATCCTCAGAGCTTTGTTCCTCTTCCTCAACACCCTGAGCGGGTTGAATCCCACCTGTTCCAGAGACAGACACCCAGGTAGTGTATGATGCCATCTGTCAAACAGCAGATTCAACCATCTCAGGTTGTGATTCATGGACCTGAACACCGCCCACATTAATCACATCAGATCATCTGAATACCGTTCAAAGCCGTTCAAATGAACACATGAACTATGTTAATGGAAAGCGACGGTGGTATGAGTCTATACGGACACACTTACAGCCTCGACCAGCTTACTCCTGAAGAACTCCATGTTGGCAAAGAAGAGTGGTGAGGGGAACTTGAAGATTTTCACTCCATCTGGTTCAAATGTCTGAAGAGAATCACAACATCATCAAACTCAAATGTACAGGAAATAAGGGTGTGTCTATAAAATAAAATAACAATAAAAATACAAATAGATGAGTTATTTTGTAAATGTTATTTTGTAAAAGTTCCTCTGTTCAACATGTAACAGTCAGAATATTCCGATGACTTGATCAAAGCAGTGCACCTAATTCCATGTGATCAGTGTTGAATGAATGTTTCAATCAACATTTAATCATTTCAAACGAATCATTTCAAACGAAGTCACTAAACACATCAGTGGACACCGTCATCATTCATACACCTCAATGTGATTATTAAACAGACATGAGGTTTTTACACAAATGTTCACATGGAACTAAAACTGTAATTATGAATATTCACATCAGTAATTTGCTGACAGGTTTATGTATTCATTCATTCATCTCTGTGCCGGTGCTGATCCCAGCTGTGAACAGGTGAACAGCACGGTACACAACAGGGAGAACCGGAGTCTCCGCTAAGTGCTTGATTTGACACAGAACTACCCTGTCGAAATATATAAGTACATAGTGTGCATCATAGTGTACTACAAAGAAGTGTACTAAAGGAAGTATGCGATTTGAGACACAGCACTAGCCAATGCCCCCCGGGTCAGATCGGTCAAAGCTTCAACTCAGTTGACAGTGCACCTGACCCCAACTTCCTGTGGACGGTGTGCCAACAGGATGAGTATAAATGAAATTATTAAAATATTATAGGTTAATAATTCGGAAGGAAACATGGACGCCGGTGAAGTGAGTGATATTTTATTATGTTAAAATATTATTTTTATTTTAACAGCAAACCCCACTCACGTCGACGTAGTCCTTCCTGTCTCTGTAGAGATCTGTTCCTGGGATGTTGGCCAGCACACTGCAGCGAGGGCTGGAGGATGGGAATGGACAACGTTAACAAAGACTGTGTCACAACGTGCACACATTGAAAGAACACACACAACATTGACATGTCAACAACATGAAGTTTTGTTGTCTATGAAACATTCATTTTATATCATGACGGAGTAAACATTGTTCCATAAACTGAACTGCTGGGACATCCCAGTCAGACTTGATTTGTTTATGGAGGGAAATATGTTCACTAAAACTAGCTAAATATGACAGAACTGTACATGCTATCTACAGTTATTACAGATGTACACACATCTGTCCACGTTTGAGGAACTTACAGCTTACAGTTGTTGTTTGAATGTTAGAATGAAAGCAGATACTGACAACTGACTCCTGATGACAACGCTGAGAAGCTCCACACCGAGACCTGCAGCCAAGCCCAGGTCGAGACCCAGCAAGATGGATGCCACGCAGGTCCCCAACCACACAACCTGTGACACGGGAGGAACAGATGAAGAACGGGATGATGAACGGATGAGGAACAGGATGAAGAATGGATGAGGAACAGGATGGGGAACAGGATGGGGAACAGGATGAAGAATGGATGATGAACAGGATGAGGAACAGAATGAGGAACAGATGAAGAATGGGATGATGAACGGATGAGGAACAGGATGAAGAATGGATGAGGAACAGGATGGGGAACAGGATGAGGAACAGATGAAGAACGGGATGATGAACGGATGAGGAACAGGATGAAGAATGGATGAACAGGATGAGGAACAGATGAGGAACAGAATGAGGAACAGGATGAGGAACAGGATGAGGGACGGATGAAGAACGGGATGAAGAACAGGATGAGGAACAGAATGAGGAACAGGATGAGGAACAGGATGAGGAACAGGATGAGGAACAGGATGAGGAACAGATGAGGAACAGGATGAGGAACGGGTTGAGGAACAGATGAGGAATTGATGAGGAATGATGTTGTTTGATGTGCTGCCACATAGAACAATCATCCGTACGCAGTCAGGTTTGTCTCTCCTCCACAGGTATGGGATGTCTCTGAACTGCATCAACATGCCCTTCAGGTTGACAATGACCACGGCTCCCAGCACAGACTGTCAGTCACAGACAAACACAGGGTCAGAGGTCAAACCTCTCAGTGCAAATAGTAGTTGTAGATCAGGAGATGAGGAGTGTTTGCCTTTGGGAGCGGTTCCAGCAGGAAACCTATGGCCAACGTGACGATCATCACGATGACAGCAGAGAGCAACCCAGCGATCTGCAGACACACGACAGGAGAGATGATGATTGTACATGTTTGCTGCTGCTGATCAGTGACATGACACAGCAGAAGTACACACTGCCCATACCTGTTCATCACAAAACACGATAGGGGCAGTGTAAGTGGCTCCAGTGACACGTTCTCTGTTAAATATGGAATAGTAGTGTACTGCAACTGTTCCAGTGACTTCATCAAGTATTACATACAAGTACTGGCACTTGATGAGTTTTCCTACCTCTGAATTCTGAGCTGTATTTTCTTTGTGAGTGACACAGAAGTGTTTGTTTACCTGCGTCTTGCCCCCGGTGCTCTCCTGCACTGCGCTCCTGGACAGAGCCGTACTCGCTGCAAAGGACTTGAAGGAAGCGCCGAAGATGTTGCTGACACCGAACGCCACCAGTTCCTAGAAGTAGATGAGACTTCCTGAGATACGACATGATACGATACGATACAATAGGATACGATATGATACAGTAATTTTGTACCGTATTGTATCCTACTGTACTGTATCACATCCTATCGTACCGTATCACATCCTATTGTACCGTATCGTATCCTATCGTACTGGTTCGTATCCTATCGTACCGTATCGTATCCTATCGTACCGTATCGTATCCTATCGTACCGTATCGTATCCTATCGTATCCTATCGTATCCTATCGTACTGGTTCGTATCCTATCGTACCGTATCACATCCTATCGTACCGTATCACATCTTATTGTACCGTGTCGTAACGTTTCACCTGCCTGATTTTTCACATGACTCCATGTTGTTTCTTACCTGGTTTCCATCAATGGTGTAATCGTGTTTTACAGAATAGACCTTTGCTACAGAAAAGGCCACGGCAAAACCCACAATAGCCATCGGAAACGCCTCCATCGCCGTCTCCTGGAAGACGTGAAGGTTGGGGGCCGCCGGGGGCTCATACCTGGGGGTGGGGGTGTCAGTCTGTTCACTTGAGTCTGTACACAAACGGAACTACCCACAGTCTGTGTACTGAGTATAAGGAAAGTGTGTGTGTGTGTGTGTGTGTGAGATCTTTCACGTCGTCATAGAAGCTTTCAGACGATTGCCTGTGTTCTTCTCACCCCAGTGGAATGTGGCCAACCACCTCAATTCCATATTTAGTCTTGAAGTCAAAGGCGTAAGAGACTCCGCATGCGATGACGGTCTGAGGGGAACGAGACATGAATCACTGGCTCGTTTTCAAAGTCACATACTTGTTTACAGGTCACATGACCCTCCTGTGATATCCAGTGCCTCTGGAGGTCATCCGGGACTCATAGAACCGCAGCTACAGTCGTAACTCATCGTTATGTAACATTTGCACTTTATGGAACATTTAAAATCACATATGGTAAATTGACGGACTTATTGATCCATAAAATAAATAATTTTGAAAATGTTTTAAAATACTGTAATACAACGACAACAACATCAATAATAATAAAATGATCATGTGATTTAATTGTTATTGTTATTATTAGTAGTAGTATTTTAATTTTAGTTACAACAATAATATTTTTTTCTCTATCTTCTTTTCATATTGCTGTTAGTTTGTTTGTACACTCATTTCCTTTTGTTTATGGTCACTATCCATCCATCACTATCCACAAATAACTCTCTGGGTTTTCCTGTCTTTCCAAGTGCAGGTTGACCCACCATGATAACCTCGATGGGGATGGGGACAGGCAGCTTGGATTTGAATCGGTCGTTCAGCTCCTTCACGATGAACACGGCCACCATGATCACCAAGGAGATCACCAGGTCGCACACATTGGTGGACGTGATCTTGTTGAAGATGATCTCCAGGGTCTGAGAAGGAAACAAACCATTGCCAACGCCTGTCGTCCGTCACATGACCGGACAGAGGTCAGCATCTCACGTAGATGATTGCCAGTGGTCCGCTGATCCCCGGCACCGTCAGCCCCAGCACGAACTTCAGCTGCGACACCAGGATGTGGATGGCGGCTGCTGTGGTGAAGCCGGACACCAGAGTGTCCGACAGGTACATGACCACGAACCCCACCTGCAGGATCCCCATGGCCAGCTGCACGACACACAGAGGGCGTGTTGATGTGGATTCACACACACACACGTAGTCAAATACCTAAGTTAGTTCATTCAACATCATCAAAAAAAGAAAGAAAAAAAGAAGTAAAACCCAACGTCTTAAAAGTTTCATGATCAAAAAATGTGTGTATGTGTAAAACTGAAATAAGGAACGCTCTGCAGAGTTTTCCTTGGAAAAGGACTTCTGAGCTCAGGAAGGTGCATCAGGTCATTAAAAACCCAAAAGCCACTGACACCTCAACAGTCACATTGAAAAATATGAAAACTGTGCCGAACCACAGCATATCTGCCTCATTACATCTTAACCACTGTTAAAGTGATCAACAACGTCAACGTCATGACATCATCAACAATATTCACCTATAATATTCACAATATTCATTATTTGGTGCATTTCAGTGGATTTCCTCTTGTTTTATCTTCTTCTTTATTTTCATTCATCTCACTTCCACTTTTTTCTGTTTACAAATTGTGATCTTCTTTAGTTATTTTATTTTATTTTATTTTATTTTATTTTATTTTATTTTATTTTATTTTATTTTATTTTATTTTATTTTATTTTATTTTATTTTTTTATTTTTATTTTATATGCACTATACAGGAGCAGTGATCCTGTTTGTTTGTTTGTTTTAGCAGTTTAGTAGTTTGTTGTGTGTAACACATTGTTCATTGATCATGTGTTTTCCTGACAGGAATCTAGGACGTTTCTAACATTCATTCCCTATCTCCCTGTCTTTTTTTGGGGAGTTTTCCTTCCTGCGTCGGCGGGTCAAAGATGGGAGGATGTCACACTGCACAGACTTCAAAGAGGGTTAGTGGGGTTCGTTTCAGTCCTTTCACCTGCATGACGCCGGTGAGGAAGGTGAGCGAGGACGCCACCAGCACCCGCTGCTCGTCTCTGGTCAGACCTTCAAACCCCGTGATGTTAAACGCCGGACCCTCGTCCGGCACCAGCCGGGTCACAACGGATCCGATCATCAGACACAGGACTGGGAAAGGACCTGCAGAGAGAGAGAGAGAGAGGGAGAGGGAGAGGGACTGTGACTCTCTCACACAGGACAAACACACACACACACACACACACACACACACACACACACCAAACACACACACACACACACACACACACACACACACACACACACATAGTTACCATAGTATAAACCTGAACACACACACACACACATAGTTACCATAGTATAAACCTGAC
>CAAKHB010007799.1:11451-28549 GCA_901007665.1 Aeoliscus strigatus
GTGAGGGAGGGAGAGAGAGAGAGGGAGACAGAGAGACAGAGACAGACAGAGAAAGAGAGAGAGAGAGAGAGAGAGAGAGAGAGAGAGAGAGAGAGAGAGAGAGAGAGAGAGAGAGAGAGAGAGAGAGAGAGAGAGAGAGAGAGAGAGAGAGAGAGAGAGAGAGAGAGAGAGAGAGAGAGAGAGAGAGAGAGAGAGAGAGAGAGAGAGAGAGAGAGAGAGAGAGAGAGAGAGAGAGAGAGAGAGAGAGGAAGAGATAGAGAGAGAGATAGAGAAAGGGAGAGAGAGAAAGAGGGAGAGAGAGAGAGATAGAGAGAGGGAGAGGGAGAGAGAGAGAGAGAGAGAGAGAGAGAGAGAGAGAGAGAGAGATAGAGAGAGAGATAGAGAGAGATAGAGAGAGATAGAGATAGAGAGAGATAGAGAGAGATAGAGAGAGATAGAGAGAGATAGAGATAGAGAGAGATAGAGATAGAGAGAGATAGAGATAGAGAGAGATAGAGATAGAGATAGAGATAGAGAGAGATAGAGATGTATAGGCCAAGGCGGAGGCAGTGACAGGAAGTGCTAAAACCGCTGCATTTCTTGTGAAGCTCTGAGTCTCCTGGGACACTGAGAAGGCCGAAGATAGATACACACACACACACACACAACGTTTTATCACTGAGGCTCATTACTGCTGACGTCCACACGAACGGGACGAAAACGCACAAATGTGACACTTAAGGCGCCACTGCTCATTGTCTCTGTCAGACAGTGTTTGATAAAAAATTGAAATCTGTTCTATTTTTAACTGTTGTTTTGCTCATTTATGTGAAATGTGCATCTAACACGTTTATGCAAAAACACACACACACAGTCCATCCATCTTTTCATTTCCTGAGCGTCTGAGTACAATAAGAAATGTTTGTCTAAGTCTTGCAGCTCTGTAACGTGTGTGTCTCCTCTGTGTTTGCAGGCGAAGGGAAGAGAAGACAGCAGCATCGACCAGTGTGAGTACATTTACTGCATTGCCTACTGTGTTACATTACATACGAGCACATAAGTGCTATGTACTGTATTACATTATGTACCATGCTACGTACAGCATTGTGTTACATATTGCTTTACGTGATGTGTTAGTACTGCATCACATTACGTACTGCGCTGCGGCATGTACTGCGTTACATTACATACAACATCAGAGCTGTGTTAGTACTGTATTACCTACTGCATAATGTACGGCGTTACTTTAGATACCGCATTACGTCATGCACTGTGTCACGGTACGTACTGCTGCGTGATGTACTGCTACGTTATGTACTGTTACGGTACATACTGCGTACTGCGCTATGTGTTGCATAATGCGGTACGTTATGTGCTGCATTACATATTGTCTTCTGTTACGTACTGCGTTGTGTTACATACAGCGTTATGTACTGTGTTGTGATACGTGCGGCGTTACGTTGCATGCTACGTTATGCTACGTGCAGCGTTACTGCGTTCAGTTCTTTCTCTGTTTTCCACTCTGAATTCTGTGGTGAGACTTTCTGAATTGTGACTGCTGACGAAGGATCTGATTTACAGTGAAATGATTAGTAGAATACGACCCCTGCTTGTGGTTTTGAAGTGCTGCTACTTCTCTGGTGGCTCTGCGATGTTTGAGTGATCCGCTGAATCACTCAAAGGAGAGAAGTTGTGAGTGAGACAGAAACTAGTTTTTGTGAGGTGACTAAACCCTAAACACTGGCTGCAGGTCAAACATTCATGTTGTTTTCACTCGTGTACTGTTGGTAGTTTTATTCTGCTTCTTTTTCCCGTTGTTGCTGATTTAAAATTGCACTCTTTTTATATACTTCAGTAGTTAGATAGAACTGGTACCTGCATTACTGTCATTTACATGTTGTCAGTCATTGAAAGATGATTTGTATATATTAATGACACATTTTATTTTGTGTATTCCACCACAGAAAACACTGCAAACAGAACATTTCCCTGCAGTACAATGTTTTGTGAACATAGCTAACCATCCCCCTCCATGGACAAATGCTCCTGTTGTCTTTACTGCCATGTTGTGCTGATGAAAGCTGCAGTCGGTACGTTTCAGAGGATGATTGTGTTCTCGAAGTGCCGCAAGCAAACTGTTAAACACCCGCTTTGAGTTCAGCAACAGTCCCTGACAAGAATAACCTGCTGCGGAGAACGGCGGCGTCAGCAGAGACTCCGTCTGTGTTCTGCTCTTCTTGAGTTCCATCTGTAAGAGGTAGTTGTTGGGAAGCGCTGGTTTATCAGCGGCGTTCTCCACAGCACCGGACAGGAGCCGACACTTTGACTCCAAGGGTGACGTCCTCGGTCTGTTCTGACACCTCGTCATCACATCCGCCCTCGCTAACCTTCACGTTCTTGTTAATCCGCTTCAACAAGTTTTAGTCACGTGCACGTACTTCCCGCCGTGAGCTTCTGTCCAACAGTTTGTTCTCCTCTGATTGGTTCACAATTGATCGTGTTTACATTTATTTCCTTCGCTGCCGGCTCTTGTATCTAAGATAAAATTTGATGCCTGTCAGGACGATATTTTCTGGAGGCAGATGTGAGTGCCGATCAGATAGATTCCTGAGTGCTTAGTACACAACGTACAGTGGTGAAATACGATTTTGTAGTAACTATGTGTACTAATTATACTATGTATACAGTACCTGTCTTGTAAGTAAAGTATTCATCCACTTTGAGTTTAGTGAAATCAAGTCTTACTTAAATAAGCGTTTACTTTTCTTATATTTTACTATTGTAAGAACGATGTTTCGTATTTTTAAGAAGAGCTGCAGCCCCTATCTCATGTTCAGGTTGTGGACGATGAACCTCTTATTTGACTTAGCCAGCTAAAGTTGCTAATGGAAAGTCAGCAAGTATTGAACTACTGTATAATTTAAACAAAATGTACTTTAAAGGTGGTAAGTCGAGCTAAGGTGTGTGAGCAGCTGACGGCGGATGTATCGGGATTGAAAACTGACAAGAATAAATTTGGAAAGAAGAAACTGCATCACACAACCTGCAGCGGGTGGTAAATTATTCAGTGTAGGACATTTTTCTTTCCTTCAGCTTTTAACCTGTGGAAGCTGTTTTATTTTTAACCTGGTATTATCATGCACAGAAAGGTAGTTCCGTCGACAGCGGTCCGTGCGATGATGTGGGATGAACACTGTGAAAACATGGGAGGCGTTTCAGTGACAGAATTAAATTCCAGGTGTGAGTTTCTTGCAGGTGCGTGTCTGCAGGTGCGTGTCTGCAGGTGCGTGTCTGCAGGTGCGTGTCTGCAGGTGCGTGTCTGCAGGTGCATTCGTTCCTGCAGCTGCATGTCCACGAGTGTGTCCACAGGTGTATGTCCACAGGTGTATGTCCACGGGTGTGCCTCTGCAGGTGCGTGTCTGCTGGTGCATGCCTTCATCTGCGTTCTCCGATGCAAACTCGTGGTTGCACGTCCGCGTGTCCTCAGGTCCGTGTCTGCCCGGTCGTCTCATGAAACCGACACAAAGCTGTAAGCTCTTTTTTTTTTTTTCCCGCCTCTGGCACATAAACATGTTTTGACAGTAAACATGATTCAGTATGCAGGCACAGGAAGTGGATGGCAACAGCAGCAGCTGAAGAAAACAAAGCACTGAAGGTCACAATGTGGGATTTACATTTACTGGGGCTGTTTCGTAAATGTGTCTCCAGAGATTTGTTTCCGAAGTAAACCCTCCGTTGTTGGGTTTGTCGGTCTCACTCTGCCACTTCCTCTTTTCCCTGTCCACCACATGAGCGTCTACTTATTACCCAAGTGTCATGGTGGACATCCTCTGATAGTTTTGAATTTATTTATTCTTCAGTAAATGATGTTAAAGTCACATTAGAATTGGGTTTGTTATTCAGGATGATTTTTTTTTTTAAAAACTTTCTTCAGATAAGGTAAGATGAAAAAAGCCTTCATTGTCCCACAGCGACAGACAGTCCATACTGTCCACACAATGCCACGTTCAGATCCTCCATGAACCTGTGCCGGCTGTGATATGGGCCGTCTGCTCTTGATGAAGTGGTACAGCAGGAGAAGGTTGTAGATCTCCGCCGGCTGACAGCCCGGCCCGGGATGTGTGTGCACGCTGTCATCTGAGGACAGACACGTTAATATAGAGAGGCAAACCCCCCCTCCCCTCCAACCACCCAACCACTTAGTGTGTGGGTGCGCTGATTTCCCTCTCGAGACTAATTATCCGCCGCCTGTTTGTGTGCTAAACTACACCCACAGTCAAGATCTGCCACTGCTCTGGATTCACTGTCAGAAGCAGCCGACACTCCTGTTTCTCCTGGAGAGAGTCCTCCTCACTTCCAGCTGTTTGTCTTGTTGGTTTCTTTCTATATTCATCCATTCATTCATTCATTCATCCATCATCTCCCGTTTGCGGGCAATTTAGAGTGACGCCTTAACCTCAGCATGCTTTTGGAGAGTACCTGGAGAGGACCCAGGGACCTTGTTGCCCTTATCTTGTATATGTATTCTGTATTTCGGTCTAACTTGCGTCAGTTTTTCCATCTTGAACATTGATTAGAGTGCGTCCCACTCAGAATTCAAACTGTTTTCCTAGGAAGTTGCCAAACGGGACGCTCTCCTAACCAGGGGAATCCAGCTCCGACTTCGGTCCGACTCAGAGGAGTTCAGACTCCAAGATGGCGTCAGCAGCTCATCACTTCGGTCTCTGTCCATTTCAGTGACTTGTACACACAAAACTGTTTGTAGTCAGTGAATGCTGTGAACCACAACATGTGTTGGTTACACACTAACAACTGGAACAGGAACAGACTTTTTCCACCTACTATGTTGTGATGCAACCGGGACACAACTCTGTTTTCAGAACATTCCAGGCTGGTGACGAGCAGCGATCCCTCGTCAGAGTGTCTCACTTGACGCTCACGTTCTTCCTTTCATGGTCTGTCATGTTTTTCTAATCGGACCAATATATAACAATTAGATATTTCCCATTTCTATTGTTAAATCAAACTTGAGTACCGGATTTATGAACCTTTGCAGAGACCCAATCAAGGTTTCTTACCGTCACAAATTAAACATCGGGGCATGGTGAAGCAACTTAAGCAGCCTTTTGGTTCATTTAGATTGTAATTGGGTCCAAATTAGAGAGGACGAGGCGGAAGGAGACGATCGCTAATAAGCAGAAAGTAGAGGAAAGACGAGACGAGCTCAAAGAAGCAGGGATGCGGGGGGTGATGGGGAAGATGTTATCCATGTTCGTCTGAAAGTCATTTCCTGGTGTAATTACTCATAAAATGTTCATTTTCTGTGACGCAGCATTTGACATTTTCTTGTTTCACTGTCTGAAAAACAATATGATCATCATCTTTACTTGGTCTGGAGCGATCAGATGCTCAGTGGGGGTGATTGTAGAAAGGGAAGGTAGGATGTGACTGGTGTGATGATGTGAGAGACAAATACCCAGGTCCGGAGCGACGGAGGAAACGACAGTAAGGGATTTTTACCCATTTTACAAATTAGTGTTTGCGAGTTGCAGACGGTGCCTTTGTGGATGTGTGTCTTGATTCCAGTGTCTGTGCCGTCCTTGACCAAAGAGTTTCTTTGACAGTGTCTGAAAAACATCCAGCCAAGAAACTGCTAAAGCCTCTTCAATCAAACCGAGGCCTCCCAGCTAATCTGCCTGATGTCATGAGGAGGAAGAGCTGAAAATGTTTGACGTATTAGGGCTGAAGGTCGGCTTGGCTCTCGACTTTCTCAGTTTGCGTTTTTTTTTTCCCCAGAGATTTGCCAGGTACACTGTTGTGATGTGTACATCAAAACGTGCGTTAATCAATTAGCAGCTCGTCAAGTCGACTGTAAGTATGAGTGAGGACGGCAGCTGGCGAACGCTCCAGCGGGGGCTGCTGATGGATGCGGGCCAGTTGCTAATAGAGTTGTCTTCTACTGCAGGTAACAATTGTACGACAGCTGGTGTGAAGCGATTGCGATGTGTTGTTGGACACATTTACTCCATGTTGGCTTTGTGACAGCGGCACAGACTACGAGAAGCTCGTTTCTGTGAAGCAGCATGGAGACGAGACACGGGGGAAAGAATGGACCGTAAATTATAAGCCAATAAAGCAGCTTACCAAGAGTCAACAATGTGAAAAAATGCAGTGGATGAAGAGACATGAAGTCATTCATGTGTTTTGATGAGTCAGAAGCGACATATGTGTCATTCTGACAACTATGTAATGTTTGTAATCAGTCAAATTATCAATATTGTCTCTATTCCATTATTTCACTCATTCATCACTAACATATTGTGTGTCACCTGCTCTCTGCCGAGCTGGTGCAAGATTATTTGAGCTGCGGGGGTTTTAAAAATGTGATGAGAACATGAGATTACACGGAAGATTTATGTGAGAAATGATGGTAGTGTGTGTGTGTGTGTGTGTGTGTGTGTGTGTGTTACACCCACAAAGGTCATGTCCTCTTGTCAGTATTTACCTTGAAATTAAATTTAAATGATATTAGTAGCATTTGATGTGCAGGACGCCCCTGGAAACCCCAAGGACCTCTGGCTGGTCCCCGAACCACTGATTTACAGCTCATCTCCAACAGACGTTTCCCTCCTGACAGCTGTGAGCTTCAATCTCTGAGATGCAACTTCATTTAGCTGCAGAGTGACAAAGGTCAATGAGAGAAAAGGTCATGGTGGACTTCGTCGCAGTCATAAAACTGAATCTTTTTCGTAATGAACAAGATTGGCGCTCAAAATTTGTCGTTGGGGTAAATCGGCACGGCTCAGGGATTGCGAGTGAATCCTGCTTCCCTTCCAGAAGTTTGTGGCATCTGTGGCGGTGGTGTGATGTCGTAGCGTGTCTGCAAATACCAGCAAAGGACTGACGGAGGACACACAACCTCCCCGGGGACCGGCATGCACGCAGACACACTCACCGACAGCGAAAAGCAGGCCGAGTTTATGTGGGGAAAGATGTACAGGAAGCATCAGCAGATGAAGGTTGACAGTTATTTATTAAATAAACCTCCAGCGGCTTTAATGAGCTTTTACTTTAATGTACATTAGCATGTCGCTAACGTGGCAGCTGTTTGCATATTGAAGACTGAAAACAACGCACAGGTTGTATTTATTTTCGAAACAAACAAAACACGGACTTCCCTTTACTTTTTATTAATGCGCAGACTTATTATTTATGCACAGAAACCTGGAGCTGTTGTGTGTGCGGTAACATTCTCTAGAGAGTATCTATTCAGTTAGTTAAGTAGCTGTAGTAGCGTAGCTAGCTGTTAGCTAGCTGTTTAGCTAGCTGACGAACGTCCCGCCCCCATAATTCCTCGGCGGATGACTGACCCAGAACAATTCAATTATTCATGATCTCATGGTTTATCAGGATCATACATTAATTACAAAACTAATTTTTCTGAAGATAAGAGCTTTAATTAATCCATTTATCACGAGAAAAACAAGCTTTGTTATCAAGAACAGAACAAATTCATTACTTGGAGTCAGGTCATATGACTTGAGCTTTGACCAAAGCAGAGAAGGCATTAAAGACTTGCCTGGACTTAAACTTAGGGACTTGAAATAGGTGTAGAAAAGTCACGAAAATTACTTGTATTTCTTTTGGCGAGTGACATCAGCATCTGTCCATTAGCATCAAACATCTCAGCATCAGATTAAAACAGCAATTTGAGCGATAAAGGCTTTGCCACATTAGAAATTAATTGTTTGTAAATTCTTAACTGAATGTCAGAAAATTTAGATTCATACCACTGGTGTTTGGTCTTATTATCAGGAGCATTTTCTCTCTTTCGATAAATAATTGACTGTCGTTGACGCATATGGTTGTTAAATCATGAAAATCCAATTTTTGTGAACATTTCCTTCATGGACAAATAATTGATTTAATTATTTGTTAGTCTTTTTCTGCTCTAAATGTCACTGACGAACTGCATGAGTAGAAGCATGACTGCGACGCTTTCGGCTCCATTTTTTACCTCCGTCTCCTGGTTTTTACTGCTGCACCCATCAACAGCAGACGGCTTTATGATCTGTGAACAAAAATGATTGCTTTGAATTCAGATGATGTGACTGCGCTCTGCTGACACACACACACACACACACACACACACACACACACACACACACACGGCAGCTAAGCTCAGGATTAGCGATATGGATCTCAGCCATCGAGGTGTTAGTACATGGTGTGTTTGGAGGTCATGTGACGCACTGACTCTTACTACTTCCTTTGTAGACTTGTGATGTTCGTAACATGCTCTCCACAAAATGGTGAGCGATACTTGTCGTATGCTAAATGTGTTTAGCTGAGTGCTAACATTCCTGCTAACATGAAAGCACGTTATCATGTACCTCAGCTGTCCGATACACGAGTCCTACACCTCATGTACACAGGTACTACACCTCGTTTAGTCGACACATCATCCAAACGTGTTTACTGCTAACGCTAACCTGTGGCTTAATGCTAATGTCCCGTCCAAATCCTGAAAATCGACCCAGTGATCTCATGGTCTCAAACTCACTTTTCAAACCATTTTGCCACAAGAACTCCTGGATCTGAACCACAATAACTGATATGAAGCTGAGTGTGTTGCTTCTGTGATTAGACCCCCCACCCCTCCAAGCAATGGCTACACAATCGATCTTTCATTTACTTTCGACCTGGTTGCTGCTGCCGCCTCCGTTGACCCTTTTTTCTGTGTCAGTCCACTTTATACCGACCACAAAAGACCTGGAGCAACAACTGCTGTCCACGCTTATGAATCACCAACGTCATTTGCTGTTCAACCACAAACAGATTTACATCGGTCGTAAATGTTCTCGTGTATTCATGGCGAGTCAGCGGCAGAAGGCATCCAAACCCGATCTGAACTGATGCGTCATAAAACATAGGTTTATTATGGTATCAAGATTGAAATTTTGTGAAATTGTTTAAAAAAAAAACCCACCGTCTTTGGTTTCGGCAGCCTGAGCGAATGCAGCTGAATTCTCCCAAGCTCCTCGTCCACGTCCGCTCCTCTTTTGTCCGTGAACATACATCAAAGCCGCTGAGGCAGACAATGTGATCTGGACAAAGTGTTACGAACCCACAGAGACACTTGTCTGATCCATGTTGTAGCATGTATCACCAATCTGTCGCCAGGATCCCTGAAGCCTTTTGAAACACGGGGAGATGAATGAAAATCTATCACGACTGTAATTTGAAAACAAGGCGGTTTGGGAAATGGACCCTGTGGCGAGTCACATGCATCGCTTGTACCCAGAAATATGTTCCACTTTCTTTGGAATGAAATAAGTGAATAATTTATGATTCGACAGATTTAAATGTGAAATGAACAGCGCAGCAATTAAATCAAACAGAACAAGCGCAGAACATTTTTCTCTCAGAGGGAGGCTCGAGGAGGAGAAAATAAGCCCCGCCCACTCACACAGAGCTTTCCCACCCCTGCAGTTATAAGCAGTAATTTTACTTTTTTGCGAGGCTTGCCCCTCCAGAGTCACCTCTTACCCTGGATTTACACCGGCTGCGTGTGCGTTGCGTTGCGTCTCCGATCCGTCTTTGCTCCGTCAGCGCGCTCCGTCCATTTACACCGGATGCGTTTCTACTGCGTCGCGGCTCCGGTCCGTCAGCCACGTGACCGACAAGTTCGCGCGGTGAAAACACGTATAATCACGCGAAACTTCATGTATGTGTGATAAATCCAGGAAGAAACACAAGTGTCTCCGGGTGGGAGACACAGGAGAGTCGGACTTGCTTGTGTTTGACTTTTTTTCGGTGTTTTGTGCTTTTACCATGGGAAAGTAGCTCGTTCGTAAATAAATACTCTTAATAAATGTACTGTGTTGAAAGTACTGATGAAATAGTATGAAATACGATCCGGCGTCAACGTCGAGCGTTTTATTGTGAAAAGTAACCGGATATTTATTTTGTTTCTGTGTTGGACTTCCTGCCCCACTCGATGGATTTTGTGCCAAATTTATGCGTCTCAGCTCCGGCATCCGTCAGAAATAGAACCTCTGCGTATTTTCGACGCAGCGCTCCGGACTGACGGAGCTGAGACGGATCGGAGACGCAACGCAACGCAGTCGGTGTAAATGGACACATTGACTAGAATGGAAACGTATTTGATCCGGCGCCGTGCCGGATCGGAGACGCAACGCACACGCAGCCGGTGTAAATCCAGGGTTAGTGAAGACCACAGAGCTCCAGAGCAACATGACATGGGATTGTGAGTGAATACTGCTTCCTTTCCAGAAGTTTCAAAGCATTCGTCATTTAAAGTCATTTTGAAGACTGGACACACACAGTTCGTTTTTATTATAGAACCAAAAAAACGGAAAAAAAAAATGCTGACTCACTTTTACTTCTTTCTTTGGCTGATTTATGTTCAGACTTTCATAGCAAATGAAAACTGTAGCTGCTTTCGGTGCTGTCATTTTTTTTTTAACATTTTCTTATATATTCAGTTAGCTAGCTAGCTAGCCAATAAAACAAGCAGGGAACTTTTTTTTTCTCAGACGAGGCTGGAGGATGAGAAAATAAGCCCCGCCCACTGCAGGGTTAGCAGAGCAATTTGACATTTTTGCGGGACTTGTCCCCTCTTGGGTCTCCTGTTAGTGGAGAGTACAGAGCTCCAGAGTAACATGACTAGGAGGAAACTAGATTTTTTTCTCGGAGGGGGCAGGGTGAAGACGTTATAATGGATAGAATTCAGTTTTATACCAATATAAAACATTTTATCTGCCCACATACTACAATTTGCGTCCAATAATTATGTACTGTGATCTATGTGTGCGAGCAGTTACACATGAATATTTCAGATTCTTCTATTGGATATTGTAGATCCCACAAGCAGCTTTTTCTTTTTTTTTTTGGTTTTCTGTTCAATCTCTTGTGTAAAGCGACTCGGGTATCCATTCGGCAGCTGATAGCGCGGAGCAGTGAGCAGACGCTGGAGCTGCTCTCTATTCAAACACAAATGGAGCGATTTGTGCAAATAGCTCATGTGTGATATCGGACTCGACTCGCAGGTGTGTGTGAGTCAGCAGACGTGAGGCCAGGCGGTGAGTTCAGGAGCTGTCGGTTAAAAGACGTTTGCGAGGAGACATGCAGGCAGAGATTTGCCTCGCTAAGCTGGGCAGAGACATGAGCAGATGCAGGAGGAGTCAGCGGTCGCAGTTTGGTCAGCGAGCCGACTGACCTGACGTCCTCAGGTCGGCTGATAGAACCAAACTTGGGGCAAGTGTCATGTATATTACTTCATAATATGCTGAGACCAATCTGAGGACAAAAGACCTTTAATAGACCTTCACCTAAAAATTGAAGAATAGCAGTGAACTCACTGTATGAACGAAGGAGAGCAGGAGAGTGGATTCTGGTGTCGTTAGAGTTTATATTCACCGATGTGGTGAAATGATTTATTGGTCGAGCTTCCATGGATGTTACAGCATAGTTGAACTTTGTGAATGGAATTAGTTGATTCAACCAGCCAAAGAACACACATGGACGTTTATTAGTTGGCTCTCACACCGAGTCCGTTTTTTATGATATTTATTATTCTGAAGCCCAGTTAATGCTTCTGTGCCAACTCGACGATGGACCTACTGCATAGGGTCCACGTTGACGCGTTGCCTATCCCAGCTCTCAGCGTGGGACTCAAGCGCTTGGGTTTGCTGAGAAAATAGAAGAAAAGATTTTTGACTGGAAAATGACGGGGACTACGTCCATTTGGAAGCAACTGATGCAGCCCAGGATGTGATCGTCAGGATGACATACGTGTGACAGGAGGTGAGATGGGGGGGGGGGCGGTCGGCACCGCATGAACCTCAGCCGCTGTCATTACTGTGTCATCAGGATTGGACCATCATCATCATCACAGAAGCTCCGTCTTCAATCAGGTCCTGTGATTGCTGATTATTGGACGTACAGTGGAGCAATCAGCTGCTCTCAGGAATCAGCTGCTGTTGACCACAGAACTGTTCACCTGCTCAGCGGCGAACGGTTTTGGACTGACAGCTGCGTATTTGCTATAATTTACTGTTTCTTTAGTAATTCCTTTTTGTGTTTATGTGTGTTTTATGTGCGAATGTATCAGCAGCGTTGGTGTTAAAGGGTTAATGTTCTTGCAGCAAAGATTGACGACGACGACTCAGAATGATCATTTTACACGTGAATACCAGCTGAGTCGTCAGTATTTAAATCTACTCTGACTGAGAACGGCTACTTTTCAGCCATGAATTAACCTGTTTGAAAAAAAAAAAGTTTCCTTTTAATCAATAAAAATTGCTGTGCCCTCAGGAAGACTGAGACTGAGATCCAATTTTTTACTTTGTATTAACTGTAATTTACTGCTCCTTGAATGAATCATAGTAACACAGAACGATAATTAAAAATGAAACTGCAACATTCATCTGATTATTTTTTTTTAATCATTTCTCAGTCTTTAAACACGTTATTGACTTGTGTTTGTAAATGACGTCTCATCGAGCAGAGAGGAAAAAACTGAGCTGTGATTCAGCGAGGTGAACGTACCTCTGGGCGCCCAGCGAGCTCGACCTCATCCATTCTGGGCGTCTGGCAGAGCCACTATAAACTTCAGAGTCTTAAAGGTGCCTTTGGGGGTTAACCTGCAGGTGGGATGAGAGTGTGTCGTGGACCGAATCCAATAGAGATCAATGCAGCTGGGTGATGAAGTAGATCTGAGAGCTGAAGCCAGAAGTCTCCAGCTTTCTTCTCTCATCGGCGGCTTCTGTCTGCTGGAACTCCCACAGCTGCCAAGTGCACGCAAGTACTTTGGGTTTTTAACCCTTTAACACCGACGCTATGTACGGCGATACGTTTGCGCTGGCGTACTGAGACGTGTCACTCGGTTCCCCTACCTGGTGTGAAGAAGGAGCCATGTTGCTGTCATTACGGTAATCACATTTGCACTGTTGCTGGAAGCCTGCGAGTCATTACCGTAATGACAGCAACTTGGCTGTGAAGGGCAACTACTTTCAGAAACCTTTCAACGTTTTCTGATATCGCAAATAGTTGTGTAGTTATGGTATTCTTATGGTATTTGTGTGTGATACCGCCGGTGTCAAAGGGTCAATGTTGCAGCAAAGAGTGACAGTGATGACAACAAACGACTGAGTCATAGTTTGACACATGAATACCGGTGGAAATCAGAGCTGTCACTGTTGTTTCTGTCAGGATTTAAATCCACTCTGACCGTAAACGTTGCTGCTTTCCAGCCAAACTTGACCTTCTTCAACCACCATCTACGGGCTTCTCGTTACCGTGGACACAGCGACACGTGAGCGGTGTCAAAAAGGCGTGTCAAGTTGTTCTTGGTCAAAAACGTCTCGTCTGTCTTTCACCTTCCTCCTTCACGGCCAACATGCACTTGAGGAGCAGACTGATCCAAGATGACTGTCCAGATTTCTCTGCTGTCAATCACATCCTGGGCTGCGACGTCATCATATCATAATAATCATAATAATAGTAATAATTTCACAGTCTATGTTCTTTGGTCAGTAGAAACACAATGAGGGTGGTGAAGTTGTCACAACTGAATCTGTGTGTATTTATGTCAAGGTTCAACAATCTAGAATCTAGAAGTCCATTCACAGACTTCATTTTCACTTTGAGACACAAAAACTCCTTTGTAAAGTTGCAAAAGAGCAAACGGAGCAAATAAAATCAAAGTGTCTGGATGCAAACGTGCACAACAACATGTTCTGGGGGCCAAAGCTTCAGTCGTTGATCCTCCGGCTGCAGAAAACACTTCGTCAGATGAGTTGTTTCTTCTGCTGAGTGATGTGTTCACATCAAACTGTCGCTTTTGTTAGTGAGGCGGTAAAGTTCCTTTGTAGTGTGTGTGTGTGTGTGTGTGTGTGTGTGTGTGTGTCTGTGTGCAGTGGCAGTAGCATGAATGTGCAGTGCAGCCAGAAAACTAATATTTGTCAGCATTCATTGGCATTCCATTCTAAACTAAAGAAAAGCAGGCGGGAGATAACAGGTTACTTCCTGCACAGCATCTGTGATAGCGGCCAAATGAAGCTTTATGTCGGTGCCGTGGACGTGACATCTCCCATAATCCTTGATAAAAAATGGCTTTGCAGGAATAAAATGTTTGCTCGTCCTTTAAAAAGGAAATAGAGAAGCCAAATTTATTCCATTAGCATCAGCAGCTCAGCACATCACCATCGTCGTCCTCCAGGCGGCATTAAGTATTTACAACTTTATCGGGAGATTACGTGAGCGAGTCCTTAGCAACGCGTCTGTTCTTCTCTGCTGCAGCCCGAATAACAGGGGAGATGTGCGATTTCGGGACCGTGGCTGTAATTACATCTGTCAGAGCATTTTGCCGAACCATGGCGAGTGCACGGGGAAAGAGGATGAGGAGAACACAGCGGGTGCTAATTAGCATCAACCAGGAGGGGGAGAAAAATCAGACGCTTCACGTTCCAGAGCAAATAAAATGACTTGAATGATGCATTTAGGGACTTAATAGGCCGCCGCTCCTTCGATGCACGACCTCTCTGTGGTGTTTTAGATGAATAGCCGGGGGGCGTGTTGTCCAGGTATGAAACACGGTCTGTTTTCAGCCGGACACACACTGGTTTCGTTGAATTATAGTAGTTTCTCATCATATAATTCTCCAGACTAGAAATGTCCCTGAAGGGTTTTCACAATGTTTTCGAACACCAGGTGGAACCCGCATGACCCATAACTGCAGTTCTTGATGTCATGTCAGTAATTGTGATTCTACCTTTCTAACTGCCTCCACCCTTTGACCTTTGATCCTCAGTCGCGGCACCACTCAATCCTGAGCCGCCGCAGAAGACTGGGGGGGGGTTATAGAGTAGGTATATATCAAAAGAGGCCGTGGTGGAGGAACACGCAGCCACGTGAAGCTTCACCCTGGGAAAACGTCTGCAGGCTGATAACATCGGCTTTTATCACTAGTTACATGGTTGGCTGCATCCCATTCTGCTGAGGGGGCTGCGGCGCCATCCATCTCCTGTGGCTTTCAAACCGTATGGATCCAAATGGAGGCTGGTGGTATTTCTGGAGAGCAGCCGCTGATATTATAGCTTCTGTCCGCAGTTACCTTTCTTCTGTTCCAACACAGATTCACCGACATGAGTAATGAATTTACCAAAGCAAGCGTCCGATCTGAACACAAAGCGTTGGAAAAGGTTGGAACTATGAACAGAATCAGTTTGGACCAATCACATGGGTCTATCCGATGTAGGTGGACTCAAAGTCTGTGGGTGGGTCTTAACAGGATGACAACAGTGGTTGTGTATAAACAAAGATGGCTACCGCTGATGAAGAGTTTGATTTGTCTTTGGCGTCGAAAGGAAACGAGTTTCTTTCAAAGATCAACAAAGGATTGTTTCCGTTCCATCGTCTCTCGATCAAACTCTTCCACTCTTCTCCAGAACAAACTCTGACATTGATCATCAACTTGTCACGTTGTTCTCTCGTCTGATTGGTTGTAGCACTATCCAGTATTGTGTCCAGTGGGGGTTCGGTCTGCACACCTTGGTGCTGCCCCTTGAATTGAGGGTTCACTCATGGACAGAACCTCCATATTTCTACATGTGGCTCTGGTTCTCCAGGTTAACAACCTTTACAAATCAATAACTCAAAGTGTACACACACACGCTCCTCATTCATGAAATCTGTCAGATTCTACAGCGAAATCACAGGTATCTGTTTTGCACACTATAGTGTGGAGTTCCTCAGGGTTCAAATCCTGGACCACTTCTACTGACAGAGGCTGTCAGGACAAATAATGCCAAATGTTCAGTGGAAGAAAAATTAAATTTAAAATCAGGATTTATTTGAGCGGGTCATTTTTTAGACATTTCCAGACAGACGTCCCACCTCTGGAAGAGAAGTGACGTGACAACGACTTTTCAGTGTTACGGCTGTTTAATCCACGAGTGAAATCCTTCACTGGCAGAAGTCGCATGACGCCACAGACACAGAGAACGAGGGGTGTGTGTGTGTGTGTTGGGGGGGAGGCGTTCGCTGCCGCATCAATCACCGCCCAGCCCGAATTTTTAATAGGAAACAGAGGAGCGTAATAAATAACGCAAGTCAAGCGTCCACCGTTACTAATGATCTTTAGATTAGCCATTATGAGGCAGCCAAAGTGCTGCGAGTCACTTCATTATTCAACGTGCACGTTTCAGACACAACACCGGCGACACATGATGTGCGCGCAGTCTCATCTGTAAATGAACGTTCCAATTATTCTTTAATATGCGGCAGAGGAGGAGATGTGTTGACTCGTGTGGCGCTACGTGGGTGCGATCAGGAAATGAGATGTTTGCACATCGCGTGGAACGCCGCGGTTCTGACGGAGAATCGTACGCAAAAGAATGATTCCTCAGCAAAGTTCGGAGCTGTGATTAAATCCTTGTCTGCGTGTGCTTCTGCTGCGCCGACGTGTTATGAAGATGAGAATTTGCAACAATTCTCCTGCTCGCTCTGATTAAATTGTCTGTTCCCAGGTGGTTCCGCTCCGATTCGTGCTGAGACACGGTGGACGTGTTGTCTCATAGGGGACAGGTGGTTCATGTCCTCAGTCAGCTGTTTGTCAATCTGGATGTCACCGTTACTGTGTGTGGGTGTGTGCGCGTGTTAGCACCACAGAGAGACCTGTCCTCTGTCCTCACACCCTCTGTCCTTACCCCCCCGTCCTCTGTCTTCACTCCATCTATCCTCTGTCCTTTGACCCTCTGTCTTCTGTCCTTACTCCCTCTGTCCTCTGTCTTCACTCCATCTATCCTCTGTCCTTTGACCCTCTGTCTTCTGTCCTTACCCCCTCTGTCCTCTGTCTTCACTCCATCTATCCTCTGTCCTTTGACCCTCTGTCTTCTGTCCTTACCCCCTCTGTCCTCTGTCTTCACTCCATCTATCCTCTGTCCTTTGACCCTCTGTCCTCTGTCTTCACTCCATCTGTCCTCTGTCCTTTGACCCTCTGTCTTCTGTCCTTACCCCTCTGTCCTCTGTCTTCACTCCATCTATCCTCTGTCCTTGAGAGAGAGAAAGAGAGAGAGAGAGAGAGAGAGAGAGA
>CAAKHB010007800.1:0-18575 GCA_901007665.1 Aeoliscus strigatus
GAATCACCAAAACAAGCTGTGTAAGGACACTTTCACGTTCCCGTTTTTGCTGAGCTAGCTCACATTATCAGTGCTGGCTGCTGCCCTCCAGATGTGTTTTCTCACAAATGAACTGGTATGAGTGTGAACATTTTAATATGTGTCCACAGCCACCAATCAGATTGCAGAGCGACATAGCGGCTATAAAAGGTCTGAGCTGAGGTGAGTGGACACTGAGGCCAAGACAACAACCATGAAGGCTTTTATTCTCCTGGGGCTGCTCGCAGTGGCATGTGAGTATTATACTTCATATCTTTAGATGTTACTACAAATCAAGCACTTCAACAGTTGAGTTCCTTGTAAACTACTAGATTGCTCAACATGCTTTCATAATCATCCTCCTTTTCCATCAGACGCCGCTCCCATTGAGGATGAGGATGACAAGATTGTGGGAGGATATGAGTGCAGGAAGAACTCTGTGCCCTATCAGGTGTCTCTGAACTCCGGCTACCACTTCTGTGGAGGTTCTCTGATCTCCAGCACCTGGGTGGTGTCTGCTGCTCACTGCTACAAGTCGTAAGTGCAGAGATGACATTCTGTGATCTGTGAATTTCGTGAAGCGTGAAAAGCGGAATTAGTTTGGTTTGAGTGAACGACAGCGTTTCCCAACTTCCTTTGGAATTAAAAATGTCCCTTATTTGTTCCTATCACGTGCGATTCAGTGTTACAGTGTTACTCAACTACCTGTGTCTGCAGCCGCATCCAGCTGCGTCTTGGTGAGCACAACATCGCCGTCAACGAGGGCACAGAGCAGTTCATCAACTCCGCTAAGGTCATCAGGCATCCCAGATACAACAGCCGCAACCTGGACAACGACATCATGCTGATCAAGCTCAGCAAGCCCGCCACCCTGAACAGCTACGTCCGTACCGTGTCCCTGCCCTCCAGCTGCGCCAGATCGGGCTCCCGCTGTCTGATCTCTGGATGGGGCAACACCAGCAGCTCTGGAAGTAAGGCAAACACCACAAACGTGTGAGAGACGACCTGTCTTCATATGCACATTCACTCATACTGTCTTCGTCCCTCCTCAGGCTCATACCCCGATCGTCTGAGGTGCCTGGACGCCCCCATCCTGAGCGACAGCAGCTGCAGGAGCTCCTACCCTGGACAGATCACCTCCAACATGTTCTGTGCTGGATTCCTGGAGGGAGGCAAGGACTCCTGCCAGGTACCTCCATCATCAACGTCTTCATCAGTTTGTTACAGTGGACAAAGGTCCGAGCGTCTGTGCTCACATGTTGTGTGCTTTGTGTCTGCGTCCTGTCAGGGTGACTCTGGTGGCCCCGTGGTGTGCAACGGGCAGCTGCAGGGTGTGGTGTCCTGGGGATACGGCTGCGCCCAGAGGAACAAGCCTGGAGTCTACGCCAAGGTCTGCAACTACAACTCCTGGATTCGCAGCACCATGTCCTCCAACTGAAGTCACTTTACTTGAAGACGTTTGTTCTACGAAACCTTTGAACACAGCAACCTGTTATAATAAATGATAACAGCAACTCCAGGCTCTGGCATGTCTTGTTTGATTGTTTGACTTCTTGACCTTGAACTTATGTAAAATTAACTACTACTCAACTACTGAAACGGCTCCTTGGGGTTGTAGTAGATCACAAAGTACATACTGATTATATTGAAGGAAAGAAATCAAAATCCATAGGAATCCTATAGAAATCCAAGAATGCAGGAAATTCTCAGACCCAGTTTAAATTTGGAAGACATGTTTAAATCTGTTTTTTCCTCCCTGTAGCTCATTTTTCTCACATGTAGACAAAGGTTTTACAAAACGACACTAAAGTGACCTTGGTGCCTGTTTTGAATGTTATTTTGAAGGAGCTCTCAGACTGTGCAATGCTGGAGCTTCCACCCCTGCTGCTGTCTGCTCTAGAGCAGGGATGTGGTAGATCTGGGTGTAGGGGGCCACCATGAGAGAATTAACATTCAGATTAATACAACATTTAGATTTATTTTTCTTATTATCACATTTAAAGTCTACTTTATAAATTATATAAATCCATAATTTTTCAAGAATTTTGTCCAAAATCAATCAAATTTAAGAGACTAAATTAATGCAATTTATGTTCAGAGCTAAATTACAGACCTCCTATGTTCAAAAAGCCCCCCCAAAAAAGAAAAAGAAGATGTATTTGTGTTGTTGTATTGGTGCTGTATCGGTGGTTATGTTGTGGAATGATTCGAACAAAAATCTGAAGAAGAATATTTGTATTTATGATGGTGATATTTTTGTTTGTATACTGAGAGTATTGTTTTATTACTGCATAAAGAACTAAATGTGGTTAAAACCTAACATTCCGCTTCTGTCTGTTGTTCTATTAGTCGAGTCATTTTCCATGAAAAAGATTGAATATAAGATAAATATATAAGATAAAATATCAAAAACGTTTTCAGATTTCAAGTCAATATAGAGCTGTACTGTAGCGCCATCTCCTGGCTAACTAATGTGTTCTTAAATAAATGTTCAAATTAATTCTGCCAAGAATAAGAACAAATGAATACAAAACCGACTTTTATTGTTTGTTAGACAAACTAGAGCATAAAATGACATTTCCGGACAGAAACTAAAAGCAAAAGCATTCGGTCAGAACTGATGTTCATCAAACGTGACACTACAGATGTGGAACGTTTTCAATAGTGGAACTAACGTCACCTGATTTCTGACACCACACCTTGATTTTGAAGTTGTATATAAATGCTGTGAATGCCGTGAAGACCAGTTGCTGCACGCAGCGAAAGACAAACACACGTTTGGTCTGAAACATCTGCTCAAGTATGGTGAAAAGCAGACAGACAGCATGTGGTGACAGTTTGAGGCATCTACTACTCAACTACATGACCATGAAACAATGCGTGTGATTAGAGACCTCCACCCTCCTCATCTCACCTTGTCTTCCTGTGATGACCTAACAGCTGGATGTGTAGGAGGATTCTGCACGAGAATCTGTGTTCATACAAGCTTCTGACAAAACATCTGCATAGCCTCTGCTCACTGACAAGGTTTCCATTGCTCATCTTTCCTCAACTGTAATCTAAGACAAACTTTTAAGTCTACTTTGATTTTGTCTATTTAGTGTACGTTGTCAAATTAAGAAAACGCCTCTTTAACCAGTTATTTTTTCAGTGTTTTTAAGTGTCCTCACTGTCGAATACAGTGGCCTTCGCTGTACATGTGGAACAGGACCTTCAGGTACTTACACCTGCCCTCGAGCGTGCTGCAAATAATGTTGATAGAGGTCTGAAATGTCCAAGTACTCGTTCCCACACACGGCACACCTGACTCCCTCTGAGGAGCCCTCCTTTGACACATGGGCATCTGGAGACACTTCATGTCTGAGCACAGTTTTCGGTGGTGTTTTGTCAAGCGCATTTCCATTTATTCTGTTTTTGTCTGTTTTTTGTATAAAACGTGAGCTGCTGAAAGGACCCACAGTTTTACCCGAATCATGATTTTGGAGAAAGGGAGCGTCAGGTAGGAGAGGGAGGTCTTGCGGGTCTGGAATTTTGAAAACGTGTCTCAGAGGAGAGTTTGATGACTGGTCAGATGACACACAGCAGCTGTTTGCTTCTAGGTCAGGACATGATGTAACTATGTGGTTGTTCACAGGAGGACTCGACCCCCTCCTACATGGCGTACAGGTGACATCCAGGGATAAATCCAAATCAGAGTCCCTGTGTGTGTCTTGGGCAGGGGAGTGACAAAGCTGATGACTGAAGAGCAAATCTAGAGTTTTAAAGCTGCTTCTGCACTGCTCACACTGATATGGCAAAAACACTTTCTTCGGCCTGGACTGAATCCACATGAACTCTGGGTGCTCGCTCATGTGTTTCTTGTACGGCTCAACGAATCGGAACACCTTTCCACACTGGGGACACGTGAAGCGTCCATACCGCTGTCGGTGGATTCGCTGGTGATGCCACAGCTTTTTCCAGCTCTGAAGGGTTTTACCACAGCAGGAGCAGGTGTAGCTCTGACCTCGGCGGTGCGTGAGCATGTGGGCTCGGAGGCGGCCCATGTGTCGGAACATTCGCCCACAGCACGGGCAGAAATACCTCCTGGGGTCCGATCGTTTATCGAGCTTGTTCAATGCTGACACAAAGTAAGAGAGAGGGTGAGATGCTACGACCACTTCATGGAAAGGCGTCTTGGTGACGGCGTAGGGTTTCTTGCGGTGAACTGGGGTACACGGACTCTTCTGGGGTTCACTGGGGGCGAGAGTGGAAGCTGGTTTCTGTGCTGTGGAACATCGAAGTGCAGGCACTGTGTATTTTATCAACGACATTTGCTTCCTCTCCTTCACCACAGAGCAGGAGGCCTTTTTCTCTCCTCTGCACTGCCCGCGATGGCTGTTAAATTCAGACAGCACGCCGAACAGCTTGTCACAATACAAACAGCGATAAAGCTTTGCACCCGTGTGATCCCTCATGTGGCTGTTGAACTCCGGCAGATGGTCAAAAATGTTCTTACAGATGTGACACGTGTACGTCAGCGAGGGCTTGACCGCTTGTCGGCTGAGTTCGACGTCGTCGCTGCTTCCCGGGGGTCTGCATGTGTGATTTTTTGCGTTACTGTAATGAGTGAAGGACTTTTCACAAACTGTGCAGTTGTAACGTTTCACCGACCAGTGGGTTAGCTCGTGCACGCGCAGGAAGTACGCCTGTCCGAAGGCTTTGCCACATATGTCACATTTGTACGGCTTCTCTCCAGTGTGGACACGCACGTGTCTGATGAGGGCAGACTGGAAAGTGAAGGCTTTACCGCAGTACTGACACACTTTATTTTTCCTCTTTTCCCGGGACACTGATGTAGGACGTCCCCGAGTGCCGGCGCGGTTGTCTCCTTCGGTCTGCTCTTCACATTTATCCCTCCCAGAATCTCGGTCGAGCTCGTGAGCATGTGTCTTTATGTGATCGGAGTACTCGGTGCCAGAGAATTTGATCTTACAGTGTGGACACTCTGTATAAATGTTGTTCTTTCTATGTGTCTTCAGATGAAGATTTAAGTTAGAATTTTTGTTGAAACCTTTGCCACATTCAGAGCACGTGAACGGCCGTTCCCCGGTATGAATGCGTTGATGGATGATGAACTGGGACAGAAATTTAAATGTGCGACCACAGTAACTGCACTTGAGCAGAGTTTTCTGCCCTTTTTGGTTGGAAATGACGTGTGAGTTAGCGTTTGTGTCACCACAGTCGTTTTCTTGGTGAGTGTCACTGCTCTGTGACAAAACACTCTTTACTCTTCTTCTCTGGCTGACACGCCTGTTGCCGTCTGGCTGATTGTTTGGCTCCTCAGACATCACGTTGGCACAGCGTCGTAAAGGAGAACCGGAGTGATCCGTCTCTACCCTTGTATTGTCCTTTTTACTGGCAGTGGGAACTGGTTCAGGTGAGGACGTTATGACATGTGGCTCTGTATTCTGAGTTGGGTTTGGGCTTTCTGGAGACTGAAGATCGCTGTTTGACTCTTCGTTGTTGCTCGTGTCCATGGGCTGCTTCATTCTGGAGTTCTGACTGTGAGAAGGGCTGACCAAAGCTCCAGTGTTTGTGAGCTCAGAGGGAATGTCTTCAGCAGGTGGAAGACAACTCTGGTGCTGCAGCTCTGGTTCTTTCACAGACTGTGACGAGAGCTGATCTCCTGTTTCCATGGGATCACACTGCTGTTTGTTCCTGTTCTGCTCTATCTGTGCATCTGTCTCTCTCCGTACTCTCTCCGCCAAGTCTGTGACGTCACTCAAAACTGAGGAAGCCTCCTGGGAAATGTCGAGTTTGGACACTTTAGCTGGAATCTGCTGATCCATGTGCAACTTATGCCTTCTTCTCTTCTTCACAGGAAGTATTAAACTACTTGTGTCTGCGGCTGAGTTATATGGCGCTTCATGAACATCAGACTGAGTCTTGGCGTCATGTGTTGAGGGACGTAGTTCTGTTCCACTCCTGAGTCTCCGTATCGGGCTGCTAAGGTTACTAGCAGGAGCAGAAACAACAGGACTGGCAACCATGTTGTTGTTGGTGGCGTGTGTTTTTCTTGGTCTTCCTCTTCTTCTTTTGGCCAGCACAGGGACACCATCTTCTGGTTTGCTATCAGAGACAGTACGATGACCAGACGCCTCATCCTGAAGTAATTTATCCACTCTGGGACCATCGACGGCGTTAGGCACATCATCACTGTTGGGATGTTCTAATGGTATTGTACTGTGGAGCTCTTTGTGTTGAGCAATAAGAAGTCCAGCAGAATCTGTATCCTTCATGTGGTCACGTGGCAAAGGTTTTTTTTTTGGAGGGCGCCCGCGCTTTCTGCGAATCGGCACAGACTGTGCTGTGGAACTGCACACACTCGCTGAAGTCCGTTGAGACTTTGCCTCCATCCCTTCCTTGGAGTGTTTGTGCCTTCTCTTCTGTGTTTTGCTGCCTATTTCGGAGTTAACAACTCCATCATATTTCAAGCTCTCTGACGAGTTGGATTGAGGTGAAGGTTCAGCGAGGTCTGTCGCTTTCATGTTCTCCCTCCATCCGGAGTCCAGTTCTTCTTCACTGCATCTTTTACCTGCAGGTACCTGTCGAAGAAAGAAAAAAATATTAAAAAGTGCTGATTCACAAGACGGACAACATGCAAAAGACAAACAATTTTTAAAGCAAATTTGACATAAAAAGTTGTAGTAAACCTCAGCCAAGTTTTGGCTGATGTGTCTCTGATACATTGTTTGAAGGGAAGGACTTCTCCCATCTTAAGTCTACTGTCCCACAGCAGTACCAACAAGAAGCGCTGCTGTCATAGGAGGGGGGCGCAAAGGGACAGCACAGCCAATAGCAATCGTCCTCTTTCAAGCGGGAGACGGTGGTTTGGGGTTTGATTATGTGTTATTTTGGCTCAGCACAAATATGGTTTTGAAGGTTAATACGTTTCTAAAATATAATGAGCAAAATTGCTCATTAAAATATAATGAGCAATTTTGTATTCAGACGACTAGAAACTGGTGGTCAAAAATGTGTATATGTATGTCTATGTATGTATGTATATATATACATTCATATATACGTGTGTAGAATTACACTCTCTCATCTCTCCCACAAAAGAGGATGTTACTTTGAGAAACGTACAATAATATTCCCAACATATTCTGGAAATGTATGTAATATAGATGAAATCTTTTAAATTATACAACAGTAGGAATGTACCTCTGGCCTTGGAAAATGTCTGCACTGAAGTTCCTTTCAATTCATGTGACTTTGATTTTGTGCCTATTGGGATTTCCACATTGATGTGTAGATCTGCAAATCTACATAAACTGAGTAATAGTATTGACACCACAATTCAATAGGCAGTTTAAATATAACATACATTCCATAACATACTAAACAAAGACATGAACAGACATAATCACTCAGCTGTTCACAAATTACGCTGTGTACTTTGGTAAACAGTGTACCTTTTGGGACGGCGTGATGTAGTTGTCTTTCACTCCAGCTACCTGTTTATGAGGATGCGATGTCACTGATGTTAATTCAGTATTTTGGTCACTGCCTCCTCTACTGAAGGATATTTTACTCCCCATGTGAAGAGTCTGTGGATTAAATGGTGACAATGGTTGTAACTCATAAATAAAGGAAACAATTTTGTAATCCTTAAAATATTCTAACACTTAAAGTCTGTTACAGATGCACCCCCCCACACACACACGCACAGTGTAATGATTCCAGATGTGGAATAAATCCCAAAGAAATAACTATATAACTATATATATATATTAGAACTATACCCATTTGTGACATGCCATTTTTTAAAGTCATCTGATAATGTTACAATATTTTTCCTACTGACCACGGTGAAAGAGAGGAATTATTTGGAAAATTTCAAAAACTAGAAATAAGTTAATTTATTCAAGAGGCCAACAAAACTAAATGTCAATTCTAATGCATCTGATATTTCATATTTATTTACCAGACATGTTCTACTGCACATTAATTATTATTTTTATTAGTTTCATTACATAACTGCAAAACTATACAACCCATAGTACAATACTGATGGTAAAACAGTCATGCACAATCTATATTCATAGAACTACAACAGCTGAAAACAGCTGTATAATGATAGATTTCTGAGTTTATACTTGTAACTGAGCATCTTCCTGTAACTTTCCTGCGACTTTAGCTGTAGTATGAGAGAATAAACACACAGATGACAGGAGAAGATCATCTAAATCTCAAAGTTCGTTTGCAACACAAGCGGCCCGTTACTGATTTTAATCGTCACATCGACCGGACTCGAAAAAACACGAACGAACAATCAATAACCCGCTGAGAAATGAGTTGTCTCCGGTAAATCACCCGTGTGGAATCAGATCAACTCAACACATCTTCTTCCATTGACCGCCACAGCATCATGACCAACTAGAGAGGCGTTATCTTCTGGTAGGCCAGGTTAGCTAGCTGCTCCGCCACGGGGCACAACACTACCGTTATCTACCACATCAGCTGACGTGACTTTCCTCTATGCTGGGTCGGCTGTCCCACGCCTTTAAATAGGATTGGTGAGCCGAGGTGACGAGTTGTAGTAAACATAAGCTTCTTGCCTGCATAGAAGAGAACGTGCCGGCCGCTGCGCAGCCATGCACTGACCGCACCGCTGCTCGGCTAGCTAGCACTAGCTTTAACGCTGTCTCCAGCTGCCGCTTCGTGGGTGTTTTACACTTGTGTCTGCCGTTGGACTTGCTTTAATGTGAGCCCGGTGTTGTCCTCGTTTCTTAACATTTCGCAGCCATGGCCTGCTCGATATCAACAAAGCCAACGCAAATCTGGAAAGTGTCAATCACGCCGAGCGTAGAGGATGGGTCCTTTAGGTGCCGTTGGAAATGTGATAAATCGTGATTGAAAAGATGTGACAAGCACAAGCAGTTAAGATTTGTGAGAATGTGTGACGGTTGTAAGTATGTATCCGTCACTGGCCTGGTTCACGTAGTCGAAGTACCAGTTCTGTGAGAGTCCAAATGGTAAATCAGTGCAACCGTCAGTCTGTCAGTAAATTAGTTTTGTTTCTTGCGCCAGTGATTTGCCATCGAGGTGTTACGAGTTAAAATTACGAGCACCACCTGAACGTAGCATCCACGCATAACGGCCAATTTAAATTAGTTGACTGAAACGCAACAACGCCCCCTGCTGGGGTCGGCAGACAGACAGGATTTCCTCACAGGATTTCCGTGATAATATGCACACACACACACACACACATTGTATATGTTATCCCAACTATACAGCGATTTTTACTTTTAAAAAAACAAAAATTACCTTTCATCTTTGTTTACATATTATTTAGCCTGAATAACATTGTATTAACAGAGATCACTCGTGCCAATACTGAACGACTCACTGTAGTTTTTCATTTTCGGCCATCTAATGTACACAATACATGCAGTCGTGAAAATGCATTGTTGTTAAGAGATAAACGACAGATGTGAAACGTTTCGTGATTTTCCACACAATACTTCTAGTGACAGCTTAGTTCCTGTCTGCACAGAGGCAGTTGATAGCACACGCGCACACACTATATACTGTCACCAGGAATGAAGCATTGTAAGTTTGGCCATTTACCAAGTCCTGGTTGGCCATAAATTAAATCTTGCAGCATTTTTAACAAAAACACATACAATGACTTTTTAAAATATAGTTTAATAGCACATAGTGGATTTGAAAAATCTGACAAAAGGTAAGAACACATGTATGTAGTAGGTATGGAGGTCTCTTCAGACAACACAAGTGCATGACACAAAAACATTTTGAGAAAGAAAAGGTATTTTACAGTACCTGGTTGTCCAAATGCAACATGGTCAAACCATGCAGAAACATGTTGATAACCGAACATACACACACTTCCTCTCAAGCCAATGGAGGAAAACACTGTACAGAATTGAGACGTCTGGGGTGTTTATTTTCCTGCTTAAGTCAAATGTATGTCCAATGTCACGAAGCACTCTATGCTGATTCGAATTATTTAGCAGCATATTAGTCAGGAAGTGCATTCCTGTGGAACGTACCATAAACAAACAGATTTTCCATAGACTGGTTTTAAATGCACTTGGTCCATAATGAACATTTGACATGCAAACGTGATGTGCCTCTTCAGTTTTGTCAAGTTTTAATAGGGACAGATGAGGTCACTTGGTAAATCATCTCAGCCGATTTGTCTGGTGTGCTCTCAACAATGTAACAATCATCTTCCATTTCCTCTCCTGCTGTCCTGTTCATAGAAACTGCACCTTTCCCTTTGTCCAAGCCAATCGCAACAACTTGGTTTCTGCTTGGGAATGCACGTTTTCGATCACCATTCATCTGAGCTAGAGTTAGGTTTGTTATTTGTGGCTCCCGTTTTCGTCTCTGAAAGAGAGTGCCGCCTCGCCCGAGTTCTGCCATAAACTCCTTTGCTTTGACACACTTGTGCCTCTGCAGAAGTTGCGCAGTCTCAAAAGCAATATGGCAGACGCGACAAACATACCCCTTTGGTGTTGATGATGCCTGATTCGATTTAGGCAGTTCTTCTGATGCTGTGGATGTCTTTACCTGACCCGAGTGACTGTCATGTAGCCCCCAGCTGATTTTATTAGTTGCAATTCGGTTTGGACTCAGAGTCTTTGCAAGAAAGGGCACGGTGCTATAAGGCTTTGATGCTCGGATGTTTTGACTCTTGAATTGCAGGGATGGAGTACCATGAGGCCCTTGAGTCCGTTTATTGAATGCTCTGATATTTTGATTTTTCAACTGCAAGGCAGAAGTCACATGAGGTCTCTGACTGCTTTGGCTGGCTGCAGTATACCTGCTTTTCAACTGCAGGGAGGAAGTCACAAGAGCCTTTTGGGCATTTAGATTCCGACGCATGCCTGAGATGTCAATTTTTTTGCTCCCATTCAACGGTTTCGCAGTGATGAGTCTGAATTTGGTCGCAGTGCTGGGTGCGTTACAAACATGGAAGCGAGGCACTAACTTCTTGCTGGACAGCAACAACCCACATCCTATACAGCCAGAGATTCGATCTGTCACATGAGAGCTGTTGTGGGAGATGAGAGAGTTCTTTGACATAAAACCTTCCCCACATCTAGCACAAGTGTACGGCTTACTCTTGTTAAATTTCCGCACGGTTTGCACCAACACCACTGGCTGGTAAAGTGTCCAAAGATCCACTGTCGGTGAACCTACATCTGAAAAAATGTTCTTCATGTCTTTTACAGATTGGAGAGAACTTGGGAGCAAAGAAGGATATGACGCAGACACGTCTGAGTTCTGTGCAGACTGGATGGACTTCTGTGATGCTGAGGTGATGGGGACTTGCAGCAGTGACTTCAAAGATGAAGAATGTAATGGCACATGGTGCAGTTTTGGCACCTGCCAGACCTCACCGGACTGGATTCTTCTTAGTTTTTCTTCTTCCTCCATGCACTTTTCAATTCTGCGCTTCCTTATTGTTTCATGATCAAGCACTTGGTGTCCCGGTTCATGTGTAGTACTGTGGTAAAGCATGTCCTCATACATGGCAAACTCCGTTCCACAGGAGCAGATGTGGCTTGCAGCATGACAAACATGCTCCTCCAGGCTTTTCCGACTTGCAAATATCTGCTCACAGCTGAAGCAAATTCTGCCGCTGTTCATCAGGTCTTTGTTGGAGCCATCTTCCAAGATATTCCCCAGACTTTGCCGTCCCTTCTTCATTGTCAGAGCAGGCTCGATGATGATTCCTCTGGAGCACCTTTCCATGCAATGTGGACACGTTTAAGTTATTATAGTGACAACTACTGTGTGAAGAACAAGAAATACATTTCAATTAACTTTGTGTATTACGGATATGGGGACAATATTTTTCAAGTTTGTGGGACCCCCTGTCCTTCAGCTTTTAGAAGTCACCTGCTCCTACCCACCTGATTCGGATCAGCAGCTCTGTGATCAGGCTTCTGTACAGTTTCAATGAGATGAATCATTTCAATCGGGTGTGTAGAACAGGGTGACAGGGGACAGTGAGTACTGTCAGGACAGTACACGTTTCAAAATTACAAACGTCCCAAGGCCAAACCTCTGACACAAACCAACAAACGTTTAGACAGATTACTTTATACAGTTGATAGGTTCTGATAAGCAAATTAATGCACAGGAAGAATGACTGTTGGCACAAAGGGTATGACTAAGTACCTTTAAGAAATATTACTTTGCATGTAAGGTTTTAATGTTTGTAACAACGCTATTTATAGAGAAGCGCGCCTGCTAACATGCTAATGTTAGCCTGATGGCAGCTATGTTAGCTTACCTTAGCGTGCGGTTCAAAGAACCGCAGTATTGGAGTTCGGTTTTGTCACTGTCACAAACGGCACACGGCTTCTCTTGCGTCGGTTTGCCAGAAAAGTCGGGATGACTTGCAAATGTTTAGCATGGACAGGTTAGTTAGCCACAGCAGAGAGAGGAAAGCTCCATCTCTTCTTCTACGGATGGCGCGCATCAAAGCATTGCATCCGGTTTTTCACGTGACTGTACTGACGCCTATCGACCAACTCACAAATGGACCGAGTACTGCATATTTTACTTTTACCTTGAGAAGTGTTCTGATTTACTGGCCTCATGTTGTGTTTGTAAAATTGAAAAATTGAAACATATGCAGCCAGATAAAATGAAATGAAAATAAAATGAAAAACGCATCTCTCTGAAATGAACTAGTGTGAAAGAACTTTCATAAACCTCTACGGTGAAAACTAGAACACTGAACTGATAAACTGGGTATCAATATGAAGTTGTGATAAAAGTCTATTGAGAGATTTTCGATTAAAGCTAATAAATGCAGAACAGTATCAATTAAACAATTTTACTAGCAGAATTCACAAATGTCAGTAATTCATTTTCATGGGTTTATCATGTACAAATAAAGTATTTCCCTGTGTGACTCAGTTCCATCTAAAGATTTATGTTCAATATGTATGAAACCATCAAACTTGACTTTAGTCTTCATCTAAGATATAAGAAAGCACATCACATACAAATGACAATGCACAGTTCATAAACTGGTATGTTTATTTACACCTGGGACAACAACCTACATCACAACCTCCATAGAAGTTTTGATCACCAAAAGTTATATGCATTTAGACTAGACGACTGTAGCAAGAGATTAAACTGACAAAACAAAGATGTGCATTTTACACCATCCTTGTTTTTGCAGTGTCGAACTACTATAAAACTAATGAAGCATTTAGCATCAAAACACACTAGTTCATAGTACAATATCAAAAGCGTTTGTGGGTTGTAATAAACAAGTCAAACATTACCAGCAAGTGTAATAAATCACGGTTCAGCATTTTCGAAAAAAATGAAAATGTCATTTAGACGTCCGTTTTCAGAGTTACTGCAAAAATACTTAGAAGAAAAGGAAAAAACATTAAGTGGTCTGTTGTTCTTGCGGGTTTGGCTGCATGTATCCAGCCATGATGCGATGAATCCTCCTGCGGTGGTTTTTGAGTGATTTCAGACTTGGGTATGTACCCTGACATACATCACAGCGGTATGATGATCCAGACTGTTTGTGAGTCAGCAGGTGTTTCTGCAAACCTTCAACCGTACCAAACCAACGGAGACAAACAGGGCACCGCACAGGTTTGATGGCAGGTTTGCAAGCTCCACTCCTCTGGTGGAATAAAAGGCTGATTGTGTTCGGGAAATTGGAGTTGCAGTGGGAACAGTGATACGTCTTGGGTGGACTGGAACATGGATTAATAATACGCCCACCTTTGCATCGATTCCAGGTAACGTGTCTTCGGAGCGAGCAGCGAGTGGCAAAAGTATTACCGCATCGAGTGCACACAATCCGTTGTTGCTTTTTCCCTGGATTCGGGGGTTGCGGTTTTGGTGGAGGCTGTCGCACTGACAAAGACTGTTGCTCCTGAGGTAACTGTTGCTGAAATCGAAGTAATAGAGGCTGAGATCGCTGAGGCTGAAGTCCCTTAAGCAACTGGTGATGAGGATGCATATGAATCTGCAGATGAACTTCATAGTCTGCCCAGGAGTTAACTGTCTCTCCACATGTTGGGCATGTGTAAGACTCTTGTGCATGCTTTTGTAGGTGCTCCAGGAGAAGCCTCGGAGATGTAAATCCGACACCACACTCGCACGTCACCCTTCTTGGAAGTACAGAGGGCAGTGACATGATGCCCCAGTTGCCTCCATCATCGTCTGAGGTTTGACGGTCTGCTGCACTGCCTGATGTATTCTGTGGTGCGGGTGTTCTATTCGTTGTACGGCGCAAAAGACATTTTCTCCTGTGAACCATCATGTTATCTTTGCGGTTAAAAGTCTTCCCACAGACAGAGCAGGGAAACATTGGTCTCATGTTGTGGGTATGAAGCAGAGTGACTCCCTGAGGTCCACTCTGTGCCACAGTCACAGACCCACGAGGCCTGAAGCCACACAGGCGTAAATGGCGGCTCAAAGTGGATGCCCGACTGTAGGTTCTCTGACACTTATTACAAGGGTAACGCTTTACACCATCATTTTCAAAATATTGCAGATTATTAGCCACCACATCAATAGAAAAGGGCTTGTTTTCGTTGGTCTCTTTATGAGCATTCACCGCAGAACTAAGTAACTCAATTTCATCGTCCAAGGGCATTGTCCACTGACCTTCATTACTGTTTCCATGCTGCCCAATGACTGATGACTTGGGTAAGAAGGGTAAAAAGCTTTTGGCCGAACCACTCCAGGCCAACTGTGGCGGAGGAGTCACCTCTACCTTGACAGGAATTTCAGTGCCCACTGCAATACTTTTGGCTATCGGAAGCTCATCTGCAATATCTGCATTTGATCGGACTTTACTGTCTGATCTCAGCAACAGCATATTTTCTGTGGTGGAGCTGGACTGCAGACCGAGGGCTGCCTGAGGGCCCTGACATTTGTGTTTTTTCAAGTTGTACCTGCGGGCGTAGCTGTGTTTGCATGTTGGACAGTAGAAGACTTTCTTTGTGCTGTTTAAACTACGGAATGGGACAATGTTTTGGCCAAATGGCAACACGCTATTGCTTGACAGCTGACTGGCTTTCTTTCCCATCAAAGGGCAAATGTGATTGTTAGGGAAAGGCAACTTACCAATGATGAGCTGTTTACAGCGTCGACAACATTTAATCCTCTCTTTTTTGTGCAAGAAATGATGCTCTGTCAGTTTGTCCATGTTCTGAAAGAGCCGACGACATCGGCCACATTGATATCTACCATATATGCCATTACTGCTAGGATCCATTAGCTTTTGACGAGTTTCAAGAACCACAACAGGTGAAAGTGTTTTAGTGAGTGAAACAATTCTCTTCCTACTGGAGTCCAGAATTTTACTAATGGATGGAGCTTTTGTTTTGATCCCGGGCTTTGCTAGCAGACGCCTCAGCTGTGCTATGGAGAGATCGTTGATCGGTGGCACCTCATCTTTTCTGCCTGGTGTGATATCGACAGGGATAAATTCTTGTTTTGGAGTAGCAGTATCATCATCACATATCTGAGACTCAGGGAGCGTCAAGCGTTTACTGTACGCTGATGCCAGCAACTTCATTATGTCATCACTTTTGGGCAAATTCGCACCATTGTCCTTGCTAAGAACAGATTCTGTCTTGTCCTGGATATGCTGGCCCTCTCCAGTCTCTGGCATTTGTTCAGCTGCAGCGTTCTGAAGGAGCTGCTTGCAATCATCCTGTGGGGTCGCACACTGGTCTTGGCAAGTGGTTGCTATGGCAATGTCATCCTCCAGCCTTTCATCAGTTTGCTCTTTCCGAACACCCAAAGACATAGAGGAAGGAGGGCATCCAAGGACCAAGTCTGGCTTGGTTACAGACAGACTGAATTTTTCATGCTCGTTCGGGAAAATGTCCTCACACCCTTTTCCACTAGAAAGCACAGTGTGATTATCCATGGGTGGCAGTAACTGCATTTGAGAGACATGTGAATGCTTATGCTCAAGCATAAGACCAAAGTCATGGAACTCCTCTCCGCAATCACAGATATAAAAAGATGGTGAGGGGCTTTCAGTCAGCAGAGCAGGTGGATGGGGGTTCTCACTGGATGACTCCTTGCTTTCAATCGGCTTTTCATGTGGGCAGATGTCAGGCTGTGTTGATGGGGGGGCGGAGACCTTGGTGAGTGCGCTGGCATGTGTAGCCTGATGAACCAACAAGGAGGCCAGTCCGGTGAATGTAGCCGAACATGCTACACAACGATACACTTTGGAGGATGAAGTGCTGCCCTGTAACCCAAGCATGGTGGCAGGGAACCTGGACACTGAGGTCACGCGAGGCAGCCAACTGTAAATCACACAGAAAGGAATGACACCATGAGAATATGGACAGTGAAAACTTGAAATACACAGTAATATTTCTGCAACACACCAAATATTTCGCATTCATTCCACTAATATGGTTGCTCCTTACACATCTGTAGAATTTACAAATATAGAACAAATGTCTCACAGATAGATACAAAGTTATGGCTTTTTGCGGATCTCTTTGATTATTTTATTTACAGATTAGTATGTATGATTGTATGTGCATATGCTGCATATTTATATTTGTACGTTACAGGTACTGTAGACTTGTTTAGCTATTTAGGTGGTTTCATTTTTTTATGCAAACAATTTTTGGAATACTAATCTGCATATTTGTTATTTGTTGATAACCATGACCCGTAACTGTAGAAAGCAGATGATGAGCGAACTGAACTAGATAGAAACTAGAACGATTCCTCGATTGATTCAATAACCTCGATTACAAAAAATCGTCAAGTAGTTTCCTCTGCCGCAGGAATGGTTTATTTAATCGTAAAGTTCAAGGGACCGCACAGACTACTTTTAATTCAGCAAGCGCTTACGTCATCTACGCACAGGAAGACAGAGGAGGAATGGAGGAAGCGGATGTGTGGCATTTGATTGAAGGAGCAAGAAGGTGGAAGAGGTGAGGAGAAATAGCAAAGATGAAACAGGAGAAAAATGCGATTTAAAAAAGACATGTCAAAGGTGTGGGAGCATTTTTCTTAACAGCAAGTTGAACACTGTGACGTGTATTCGTTGGAACACGGCCCTTGCATACCACATGTACCTTACATACAGCAAAATGTTAGGTTTATGTTTAACTATGACTCCTGTGGAATTTGTTAGTTTATTACGAGGCTGAGAAGTATGCCAGTGACCATAACATGACTTCATACAGTTCATTTAATGTGTAAAAGGACAGCTCTGTGGGGTGAAGAAGATAGAAATAAAAAGAGAAGTTGACTAAGCCACCACCATCATCCCGGTCCCGCACTCACTCCCATCCTCATGAAGTGCTTTGGGCTGCTAGTCATGCAGTACATCGTCTGTCCGTCCCCCACCCTGCCCTGGACCCCTTCCAGTTCGCATATAGGCCCAACCGCTCGACCGATGACGCCATCTGAACTGCCCTTCACTCAGCTCTCTCCCAACTGGAAACCAAAGACGCACACTTCTGAATGCTGTTCACTGACTTCAGCTCAGCATTCAACACTATCATCCCCCAGCAGCTCATCCATAAATTAGACCAGCTCAGACTTAACACTTCCCTGTGCAACTGACTGCTGGTCTTCCTGACGGGGAGACCACAGGCAGTTTGGGTCGGCAGCAACTCCTCCAGCACCATCGTGATGAACACAGGGGCCCTGCAAGGATGTGTGCTGAGCCCCCTCCTCTTCACTCTGCTGACCCATGACTGCACGTCATCATTCAGCTCCAACCTCTTCATAAAGTTTGTGGATGACAACTGTGGTGGGTCTCATCAACAATGGCGATGAGACATCCTACAGGAGCGAGGTGAGCAGACTGGCCCTGTGGTTCAAGGACAACAATCTCCACCTGAATGTGGAGAAGACAAAGGAGATTGTTGTGGACTTTAGGAGAGTGCACTCCTTGTCCTGGCGCCGCAACTCTGCATCACTGACCAAAAAAAGCCCATCAGCGTCTGTACTTCCTCCGTAGACGTAGAAGAGCAGGAGTCCCGTCTACCATCATGCACTCATTCTACAGAGGCTCCACTGAGAGCATCCTGACCAGCTGCATCACAGTATGGTACGGCGCCGGCACCGTGTCCTGCCGTAAGACTCTGCAGTGCACCGTGAGAGCAGCTGAGAGGGTCACTGGTGTCTACCTCCCTCCCCTTCTGGACATTTACCACACCCGTCTCACCTGTAAAGGCACCAGGATTACAGGTGACCCCACCCACCCATCCCACGGCCTCTTCAGCCTGCTACCATCAGGGAGGAGACACCGGAGTTTCCAGGGCAAGACAAGCAGGCTCAGGGACTGTTTCTTCCACCAGTCAGGAGACTCAACTCCCTCCCAGCTCTGCCCCCACTCACTCCCCTACCTACCACAGATGGTGACCTCACCCCCCCTCTACTCCCCCAAAGCATCTGACAGCCTGCTCCTTAAACAAGCAAAATTGTATCCAATTATTCAATTAATTTATGGTATTTTTTGTAAAATACTCCATTACTAAAATATAGCCGCAGCCCTAAAT
>CAAKHB010007800.1:20905-73490 GCA_901007665.1 Aeoliscus strigatus
TTCCCCTTTTTTTTTTCCCCCCCCCCCCCCCCCCCCCGAGAAAAGCATTTTGTGTTGACTTGTGTTATCTTAGTTTAAAACTAAGATTCTTTGAAAATCTTCACAATTCAAGTCTGACAAAAAAAAAAAAAATCAGGACGGGGAGGGGCACTTTTTAAACACTACTCTATTACACTCTCTATATATAATGTTGCTGTTTTGTGATGTCCAAAATGAATTATGAAGCTTCTTCATCATGGTGCTGCCAAATCACTGAAGAAAAAGTATTTCCCAGGACATTAAATGACGTCAAGTAATGAGATAAATATTATCAACAGCACATTGACCCTGTGTTTAAAACATAAACGAAGGAAAACGCACAACGTAACAAAAACAAACACTTGCTATCGGTTCACGCTAATTATCACGGGGATGCCATTCTACCGGAGACGTAAAACAAGAAATGCTTTTGAAGCTTTTCCCAACAAACTGCTCAATTTAATAACACCCCTCCAGATTTAGCATGTCCATGTAGTGTTAGAACTAGGAGTGAAAGCTAACCAAGGGGAGGTGGCCGGCCACGTTCTCCAAGAAGGCCGGAGACGTTAGCCAGCTAGCTCCCGTGCCCCCTGGAGCAGCTTCTGCACAATAAACCGCTGTCAAATGTGACTCACCGGTGGCAGAGGCATTCACGTCAGCCTTCACAAACAGAGACACAATGGGGGTACGGGATCTGCAGACATCTATCCTTGCAGACATGGACTCTAGAGGGAAGCGCGGCTCTGCTGAACTCGGTGTTGTTCAAGTGAGATGTTGCTGTGTGGAGCCCAGGAGATAGAGCTGCAGCTGCAGGCGTTGTGCAGTCTGCGCATGCGCACTAGTCCCAGCCCCGTGGTGCAGTAGTGAAGTCGGTTCTGATCCGGCGCAGAGGCCGTCGGTAGAACTGCAGCTCATGAGCCAAAATGTCCCATAGACAATTTTACATAGACACCCGCTATCTTCGATGGGTCCTCCTTGAACCCCCAGTGCATTTATTTCTACTGAGGAAGGTATATATGTCAAACTAATTTAACCATAAGTCCCCGAATTTTCACATGGTTTGGTTTGTTACAAACGGCAATCATCAAACGGAGATTACATGTTGAAATGTTTCGTTTCATGATCGTTATGGGACATATAATGAAAGAATAAAAGATGCGTGTGTGTGAGAGACAGAAATGAATGAAGAGAATGAACGAAGAATGAAGACTCAACGTCTTTCTTCATTCAAATATAAAATTAATTTATACATTTGTTAAAATGCCATCCCATGTCTGGATGAAAATACATAAAACCAAGGACTTCAGCATAAATGCACGTATTTTCAATGTTACAAAGCAAGGGAAGGAGAGAATAGGGAGGGAGAAAAAAATTCAAATGAACAATTAAACCTGTGTCTTTGTTAAAATACACAATTCATTTATACATATATTAAAACACTAGACTCAACGATCATAAGACTATGTATTTCCACAAGAAATCACGTTTGTATATGTGATGAAGATTTGGCGTGTTATGATTAATTTGGTTGTGCATGCACACTTTGCTCAATAAACATACTGTAAATGCACTGGGGGCGCAAGGATGATCCATCCAAGGCGGCCGGGCAGAACGTTGGCTCCAATAGGCAGCGTCAGTGGATGAGGCGTCTACCTATAGGTCTATGACATGTCCCAAACGATTTATCATGTTCGGGAGGCTAGTTTTGATGCAGCCGATGTGCCTGAAGGAAAGTTCGGTGCCAGGTTTGTTAATCGTATAAACACACCCTTTGTAAGCATACAAGGGAGAAAACACAGGAAATGTTTTTGAACATATTTGAAACAATCTGCCTATGAATAAACTAAGATGTAAAGTAAAAATCCACATTTACTGAAAATCAGAGTTTGTTAATCCTTAAATGAGGAAAATTTAAGAGTTTTCCATTCGTTCAGTTTAGTTTATCTGTAAACCTGAAAGTAGGAAAATTCTAGTTTTCTTATAGCAGGATTAACAACCTGATTTTTGTGAGCAGACCACGAGTACCAACTGGGATGGAGGGAAGCTGCAAAAACACCAGTCAGCATGAATTTCTATTTCATGTTCGTTTGTGTAAAATTCCAGAGTTGGTGTCAGACAAGAGCAAGTTAGTAGTAGTATACTGTATTTCCTTGTCTGGCCACACTCTTTTTCATTTAGAAACACACTGGGGAGAGGGGTGCTATCCACATTGTATTTACTTGCTGTACAACACTGATAGTCTTTTGAACTGTTTTTTATACTGTATTTATTTTATTTGAGAATATTCACAGCAGAAACAGGTAGTTTTGCCATTGATTTCCCCAGCACCACTGACAAAGGTCAAATACCTGGAACTGCCGTAATGTTGCAGATGCTCCTATTCTTATTCTGGAAAGTTCCATCGCGATCAACATAATAATCCCATCTGTGCAATGAGTTAACGTGAGCATTTTCCCAAATGCTTTTGAAAGAGTAGGATTTATTTTGAATTTTTGATGAAGAAACTGGAACACGCAAGGAGATTTTCTATTATACTTTACTATTTATCAAAGCCGTAAACACAACCATCTTAAGAAAACTAACATTTTCTGGTTTTGAACCGTTTTCTCAAATCTCTACACAAGATAACAGTCATAATAATAAAAAATAAAAATGTTCTCTTGAAAAAATTGCAAATGCAAATTATGTACAGGAGAATACAAATTCAAACAATCATGCTTGGTCAAGGATTTACAGTTTTTCATAACATAAAACATCCCATCAGCTTTACAGTCATCACAAAGAATAGTAACAATTTAATTTTCTATGTGATAAATCATTATGTACAAATACACCCTTGAGCCATGTGGCCATTCCATTGTATACTGACTGTACTAGAACATATATACACACCAAGATGACAAATGGATGTACAGTCAGGTGTAAGGCGATGATTCAGGTTGTCAGCCATGCCAGGTTGCTATTATTCAACAACCACTATTTAGGGGCTGAAGCATGAGTCTGTTGATGTTCCTCCAATAAGTGAGGAAAAGCAAAGGCTTTGTCGCATTCTGTGCATTCATATACAACTTCACCAACATGACTTTCTTGATGCTGCTTAAGAAAAGACAAGTGGTTGAATGACTTGTAGCACATGTCACAACGGTACACGCCAACGTCTTTTTCAGCATGCATTCTCATATGCAAAGACAGATCTTGGGCAGTACTGTACTCTGTTGAACAGTGGGGACATTTGTGAGGGGTTTCTAACTTCTGGGATTTGTTCAAATACAGTTTTTTCTCATGTCTCCGTTCGTGTTTTCTAAGATAACGCCTCGTAGTAAAGTTTTTCTCACAAAACTTGCAATTGAACGGCCTATCATTTTGGTGATCTTCGTTTTGATGCTCCAACAGAGCACTTTTTGAGGAGAACAGCCCAAAGCAAAACGGGCAACTGTGTAAGTCCTCCCCAGTGACATCAACGTCCTCGTCCTCCCCTGCAGCCTGATTTGAATTTTGTATTGTGTTGACCAAAGGATTTGAACGGTCAGTACGTTGTTGACCAGGGCAGAGGTGTGTCTGGTAATCTCTTTCCAAAAACTTCTGGCCACAATTGGTGCATTCAAATACAGTGGCTGCTTGCTTTAGATGACAGCATTCATGTGCTTCAAGCTCTTGCCTGGAGGGAAAGTTCTTCTTGCACCTTTCACACTCAAATGTTTTACCAGCGTGTGTGGGGAAATGACAGATCAATTCATCTGCATTGGCAAAGTCCTGACGGCATACTGGGCATTGAAATCCATGGGAAGATCCTCCAGCTTCACACTGAGCGTCAGCTTCTTTTGCAGTGGCATCATCATGGTTTGTTAGATGGCTGAGGAAGTGCTCAAAGGAGGAATAACTGTTATTGCATTTATTGCATGGGTACTGACTTTTGGAACATGCTGTCTCATGAGTTTTCCTGTGTTTTTTTAGGTGAGATGTATGCAGAAAATGTTTATCACAATCTGAACAGGAGTATGGTCGCTCTTTAGCAGCTTTGCAACCATGTTCTGAGAGCATCTCTGGATTGCTGAACCGGGCACGACAAACACCACAGTGATATTTCAGTTTTTTGATTTGCAAAGGTAAAAACTGAGAGGGTGGGGCTGATTTCTCATGTTCTTTTGAAGACGTTAATGGAGGGGTACAGCCACCAGACACGGAGTGACTTTTCCGATGCTCAGCTCTAATACTCTTGGAGCGAAAGACATGATTGCATATGTCACATGGAAAGCTCTCTTCACGGTGGGTAGACATATGTTCTGCTAATTGCGAGGGTCCAGTGAAAAAGAGCTGGCACTTGGAACACTGAAAAGTGCGACTCTTGCCATGAGTATGTTTGTGTTTGCGCAATGCAAAGAGAGAGACAAAACCCCTTCGGCATACCTGACACTGAAATTCAGACTTGTGCATTCGTTGATGATGCTCCAACTGAGATGCATGGAAAAAACATTTCCCGCATTCTGCACATTCATGTGGCTTTTCACCCAGGTGGCATCTCTGATGATCCTCAAGACTTTCTGACGTTGAGAAAGTCTTGCCACATACATGGCAGGGGAAGTATGGTGCAGAGTCACTGTCCTCACTGTCATTTTCATCTTCATCACTACCCCCTGTCACTTTGACTTGACTGTTGGATTGTTGTTCAGAGCTGCTTTTGTCTTGTGCAGAATGATCCAGAGGTTGCATCTCTTTTATATGGTAATCTTTATAGTGCCTTGAAAGTGACTTTTGGGATGTATATGTCTTGTTACAAAATTGACAAGTAAATACATTGTTTGGATGTGTCTCATTGTAATGATTACATAAAGTTTGCCTTGTCCAAAACCTGTAATTGCACACTATGCAAGAATAAGGCCTACTTGGGTCATGGCATGATCGATGGACATCGAGATCTGATAAGCTGTGAACAGTCTTGGGGCAGTCAGGACAAGAATACGTCTTATCACTAGCATGCATCCTCATGTGTTTTTCAAGACTTGCTGGACTGGTGCAGGCTCGTCCACACGTAACACATGTGTTGCTCTTTTTCTGTTGTTCCTCTCTTCCATGGTCTTCAAGGTGACTAATGAGCATTAAGCCGTCTGTAAAGCTCATATCACATTCTGAACACTGGTACTGCACAACCCTCTTTTCGGTAACTGAGCTGGTTTGTTTGTCACTACCTTTTGCTTTTTGTGGAGATTCATCTGCCAAATCATCTTTGCAGGAGAAGTTGGTTTGCAAAACTCCAGTGCCAGTTGTTTTTGAGCCGTCTTTGAACACAAGAACAGAGTCAGTCAGTGCAAAATCTATTTCTGCTTTCAAAGGGACTGACAACTGCTTTGCACAGTTCTTTGCTGAAACATGACCAGGTCTGCATTTCCTGTAGTGATTGCGGAGAAGATTTTTGTTCCAGAATCCTTTCTTACATGTTTTACATTTAAAGGGATGCTCTGTTGAATGCACACGCTGATGACCCACTAGTCCAGCTTTACTTGCAAAGGACAATTTGCACTCTGAGCAAACCCATGGGCTGGGAAGCTCAGGTGGTGTATCCACTTTATTGATTAAATTAGTGCCATCACTAGGCTGTTGATCATAGACATCATCCAATGGCTCCTCTTTAATGACTGGTATATTTGACAGATGGTGTTGCAGAGGTGCTGTATTTGCTGGTGTATCCATAGTTTCCATCTTGTGTGCATTTAAAAAATGCTCTTGCAGTTGAGAAAATAAAAAAAAACGTGAACTACAGTACGCACAGGAAAAGCCCTTTGTCTGCATCTGAGAAGCTGGGTTAAGGCTTTGGCTAATTGTGGCCTTCGAAGTGATGGGTGTTGAAATACACAACTTTTTGTGACTTGCAATTTTTGGGACATAACTGCCACAGTTGTCACAAAGGACATCATTTTTTTGCTTTTTCCTGGGGCACTTCGGGAAGTGCCGTTGCACATAATCTTTCCTGATGAACCTCTCCCCACAGTAACTGCATGAATATGGTCTCTCTCCGGTGTGCAGGCGGGTGTGCACACTTAATTGCCAAGAGGTTCCAAAAGCGCGGGGGCAAAAACTGCACACAAATTTGTACTTTTTGTTAAATGTAGGCAGGATCCTCTGTAGAACATTTGTCTTCGCCATATGGAGTGGCTTTGCCAAACTTTCTGACAGTGCAGTTTCTGGTGGAGGAGAATTAATTGTTTCATTTGGGGCCTTCCTGCACTTTTTCATCTTCTTGTGCTTTTTTAGAGATTTTTCATGAGCAAATTCAGCATCACACCGTGAACACTTGAATGATTTAACAGCATGGAACATTGTGAAATGTCGAGAAAGTTTTGACTGTGTTGGGAAGATGCGTGAGCAGGTTTCACACTGAAAGGTCTCAGGCTTTTCAACAGGCGCAGGGAGAAATCTATTTTGCCAACCCTTGCCAACGTCATCTAAAGTGATTTTGGGAATACAGACTTTCAATTGGGATCGTTTCCCTTTGCAACGAGCTTGATGTACCTTAAGATGGTCGTACCTTGAAAAACAGCTGTCGCAGGCCTTACAGCGGTAAGGCTTGACCTCGTTATGTGTCAAAATGTGATGACGCAAGCTTTGTGATTTCATGAAAGTCTTTGTGCAGAATTTGCATTTGTACTCTGCTTGCGCTTCTGATACATTTGATGCTGCCTCTCTGAGAGAGGGTATGCTTGACAGTTCATTTGCAGCACTCCTCTTGTCTTTGCTTTTATTACAGAAAACTTCATGCTGCAGACACGCTGTAAGACTTCTGTATCTGTGACCGCAGTACCGACAAGGATAAGGTTGCAAACCAGTATGTGTAACTAGATGCCTCAAGAGTAAAGATCTGTACCTGAACCTGTGGTTACAGTGAGGGCACTTGTAGTGGAGAATCTTAGACTGTGGAGTCGCTTTATCTGTGTTCAGGCTTTGCTGGTTAGTGCTTCTGATGACAGTGACATCGGTATTACTGGTAGATGATGAGTCAGTTTTGCCCTTTAGCATTCCAGTGCAGTTCCGCTGATGTTGCCTTAATTGGGTAAATCCAAAGTACTGTCCACAGGCTGAGCAAAGCAGCAAGCTTTTTAACTTGTGGGCCTGGTGATGACATTTCAGGCGATTTTTCTTTGAAAAGGTCCGTGGGCAAATGGAACAATGATATTGCCCATTACTATCCCTCTTGTAAATTTGTATGATTTGGTTAGGCAGACAATTCTCATGGTGAAGTTTAAGGTTCAAGTCTCTATAAAACTGTTTTCCACAGTAAGTGCAGGAAAAAGGTTTCTTTCCTGTATGTTTGATCATGTGGCGCAGCAAATATCGGCGGCAGGAGTAATTCTGTCCACAAAATGGACATGAGGAGGACTTAGATATGTGTTTAAGAGAATGTCTTCTTAACAAATTGCCATCCTTAAATACCTCTTTGCATAATGCACACTGTAGTTCACCCTTCTCTGTCACAGATTTCAAGAATTGCTGTGTGTCCTGTTTAAGGAGAGACATTTCTTTTTCTCCATTTTCGTGGCTGCTGATATGTCCCAGAAGCTCTTCAGGGTTCTCAAACTGTAGTGGACAATCTGGGCATTGGAGAGTTCCCTTTTCCTTATGTGAGCTGCTGTGCTCAGCCAGTTGTCCAGCAGTTAGAAATGTCTTTTTGCAAACTGTGCACTCCATCCTCTTCCTGTGGACAACCTTATGACCAACCAGATGGGCACGTTTCTTAAATGATTTCCCACATTCCAGACAGCGGTATGGTCTTTCACCTCTGTGAGTACGCCGATGTTGCTTCAGTAACAGTGCTGTCTCAAAATGTTTGTCACAAAAATGACAGCTCATGGAGAGGTGGTCCTCTTTCTCATTTGGTTTGACGTTATCCTTGATATCTTCAAACTTTGAAGAACTTGCAGCTTTAAGCTTGGATACGGTGGAGTGAACTGTATTTCTGTACTTTACCTTTTTGCCTGTGAGATCAAATATCTTATGCTTCTTCATATGTCTGTACTTTCCAGAGGCATGCCAAAACACAGCTGGACAGAGTTTGCATTTGTAACGTGGCAGTGTCATCGGAACTAGAGAGTGTTTCACTTCACTTTCCTTAGGCGGCTTTCTCTGTTCAACTTCCTTGGACTGTTTCTCATGCTCAGTTTCCACATTTTTCAGTTCAACCTTTCGGGTAGACCTTGTTCTCTTTTTCATCAACTGAGTAATAAATTCTTTGAGGCAAGAGGTTTTTATATGGCGGTATCTGTTGGATGCCAGTGAGAAGGTAGAGTGGCACAAGGGACAAGTATATCTACCATGTTTTGCCTTGTCATCACTTATTCTATTCCTGACACAGTCACGCAAATGTCGGGCTCTGTTGTAGGAGTACTTGAAAGTGCGTGGGCAAAGAGGACATTTATATTTACTCTCTGTCTCACTGTCCTCATTTTCAGCTGTGTAACTACTCGCAGTGGGGTTTTCAGAAGAGGTTGGCAGAGGTTCAAAACGCTTTCCCTTGTGTACATTGTAGAAGTGCTTTTTAACCTTCTCTGATGATGGGAAGCCTTTCCCGCAAACAGTACAGACATTTCCTTTGCAGATGTCAACTAGCTTTACAAAACATTCACGCAGTTTGATGTGTGGGTTGCTCTGGAACAACTCCTTTTGTGATGGTACTTTTTCTTTGCCAACAATGTGATTGGTCTTTGTGACTGGACTAGCCGGGACTGGACACTTGCACCTACCAGGAACACGCTTGTGTCTTTGCAAGGAACAATTCTGAGCAAAATATGTGCCACATCCGTCGCACTGATAGGGTGTTTTACCAGTGTGGGTCCTCATATGCTTCACGTATAGAATGTATTTGGGAAAAGTCAGTCTGCACTTCTTGCACGAGTGATTCTTGTAAGGTTTTCTTTTCCTCTTTAAGGGACCCTGAGAGAGTTGAGGGGTTTGACGAGTGACATCACACAAATTTTTGTCTTTATGTTCATTTTTCATCAGGCGCACATTACAGGTCGGGTGAAACTGAAAATTGTGAACTGAATGATGGGAACAATGATGATGGTCAATTAGAAGGTCTACACTTTCTGTTGAATACTGGCAAACTGCACACTGATAGGAGTTCTTCATGGCATTGGTTGACTCAACTCTCTTGATAAGCACGACAGGGTGCATGTATTTTTTCACTTGCAAGGAGGAATTTAGCAAAGTACCTTGTCCTTCACAGTGGTTCATGACGTTTCTATTATCTCTGGACACATCCAATTCTCCATCTTCACTTGCATCAGGTTTGAATTCATCAGTGTCACAGGAATCTTCTCTTGACAGAGGTTCGCCATACAGCAAGCCTGGCACTGACAGTTCGTCTGTAAATGGGGCAAACTCCTCAAACGCTGCTCCTGCATTATCAGCCACAAATCCATTACGACTTTCTGGCTCTTGGGCCACTGGACTTCGATGTGGTGACAGTCGCAGATCCGAGGATGAGGTTTCTCCTTTTTTGCCAGCAGGACTCTCAATCCAGTCCTCATTCACACATGCATGTACGTCCATGCTGGAACTGTCTGGCAGTGAGCAAGCTTCTGAATTGTCCACATCACACATATCGGCTGAGGGGCTGTCAGTCAAAGCAGAATTATCTGAATCTTTTGAAGAAATATTCTGTTTCTCTACTTGTGTACTTGTCATTTCCTCTTCATTATATGAATTTGTATGTGTGCCTGTACTGTCAACACTTTTCTCATTATTGTTATTTTTTAGGCCGTCACTTATCCCAGAGAGTTGACCAGAGTCTGAATCATGTGAGGATGTATCTCGGCTTGGTGATTTTGTTTTTAAAGACGAATTTACATTTGCAAATGAGGTGGTTTGCTGTAAACACGATTTTAAATCATTAGCAAGTTTTTCTTGGTTATTGCCGCTTGTGTCACCTGAATGACGAGGTCCCTTGCTATCTGCCCTGGGAGAAAAATTGCTATTTGTCTTCTCTGCAGCACATGGCAGAGTCCCTTTCTCCTGACATTCAATTGTCATGGGTGTATCCTGGTACTCCAATTTCATATTTGTGTCATGACAAACTGTGGATTCGGGCTCTGAATTTTGCTCATCAAAAGTCCCATTTTCAAGTGAACTGGATTCCTTGAGTCCTTTATCTTTTAAGACATCACTGTCATCAAGTTCGTCTGATGATATATTTCTTTCTTGAGGATCTTTAAAATCAGCATTGTCTGAACTCTCATTTACTGGTTGACATGAATCTTTCATTTCATCCTTAGGGCCTTTTCCGTTTAAGTCGTATTTTTTGTTGTCACATGCAGTCACATTTGGAGCTGTTGGAGTGCCCACTTCATTATCGCCTGAGTACTTCTCCGTATCATTACCAGTCAAGTTTTCAAGGCCACTTGTTGAGATGGCTGAATATGTTTTGTGTTTAACATCTCTTTCCATATCTTCATTTTGCCCTTTTCCTTGACGACCTTTGCAAACATTACTGTCCTCTACAGTCTTGTTTTCTGGTATTGGTGGAATGGATACAGACTGATCCTCTTCTGTGTTAGGCATGATGGGGTTTTCTGGACTTTCCATCCGGTCTTGCATGCATTCAACCGTGTCTTCTCTTGCCTTCATGTTGGGTAGATTTGGCAAAAAAACATCAATTTCAGCTCCGGTATGAGTAAAAAGCCATTCTGATGGGCTTTGCTTTTCTGTGTCATCAGCTTTGATTGGCTTTGGTGCTGAATTTTTACTATATTTACAAGCAGGTCTCGTTTCATCTTCATCCGAGCAGCTAGTGACATCTGAGTATTCTTCAAGAAATGATTGAGTTAACACAGAGTCTTGCTTAAATTCATGTAAATCCTTTGAAAAAGATGAAGGAAAGGATTCTGATGAAGACATCCCATTTTTGGCAAAATCTGGAATTTCACTATCTCCATCTCTTGGCAACTGATCTTTTGCCATTGCCACTCCATCTGCTTGCCACGGTGTTTCACTGTAGTATCTTTCATAAAGACAGTCAGAACTGGAATTTTCGACATTTGGATTTGAGTAATAATTTGTGTCAAAGTTTGCGTTTGTGGCAGGGGCGTCATTTGAATCCACTGAATTGGAAAAATCATGCTGTTCAATTAAGTTCTCTATATGCTGTGAAAGACTTCCTTCTGAATCTGATGTCCTTCTAGAAGTACCTTGATCCGAGGACAGGGGTGGAAGGTTCGGAAAATATGAATCCCACTCATGAGCCATTCTTTAAGCAAGGACTCACAACTCAAGGATCGAGACTCTTTCACCCAGTCCTGGAAAACACAGAAGTTTAACATTATACATAGACATTTTAGAATTGTTTTTTAAGTGGCACAATAATAAAAAATATCTGACCTCTGATTATAGAAAGACTAGTAGCCTCTAGGATGATGCGTGCTACATCTCATGGAAAACCTGGAAAATGCACAGGCTCAATTTATTACTGTAACAAATGAAAATCCCACAATTTCAAAAAATCTTTATCAACCATATTCCTGGCTACAGGCAGACAGGTTGCAAGCAGAGTGATTAGAACAAGGAGGGGGGATTGCACTGCCTGTGAACAACAGATGGTGAAATGGACAGGTTACAAACAGCGCTTCTACAGCCCAGATGGGCTGTTCGCTGGAGGCCTATGTCCATGCTATCTGACAAGAGTATTCACATACAGTTTTAGCAGGCACCGCCAGACTCGACACGACACAAATGTATAAATGGTCATTTTAAATCAAGCCTGGCTAAAATAAATGTCACACACTAATATGTCATTGGCCTAACTTTAGAGATTGTGTTTGAGGATGTGAGAGTCAGATTGTGCGTAAAGTCTTCTTCGGCATATCCAAAAGGTTATCAATGGGTTGGCCATTCCTTGTGTGAAAATGATGTGTCACGCTCCCTGAGCCACTCCATTTCAATTTGAGTCAGATTATTCCTGGCACTATCATCTTCAGTATTGAGGTAGTCAACGGACCTTATTACTTGGCCACGGAATGTTGCCCAACTGAAATCTTCAAGTGAAGTTACTAATCACTGATCTGCCTCTCTTCTTATCCTGTGCCCATCACTCTGGAACAGGGCCAATCTGGATATTTAGGTAACATGACCAAATATTAATAGGGTTAATCCTTATGATCCTAAACAATTTGAATCCTTTTTTCTCATTAGCGGTCTTAAAGCTACACATCTGTTTTGTCCCAATCCCTTTTGTTCTTGGAGTTGTACCTGTGGAAATTACTTTCACCATAATATACATTAGCTGTCCTGGTTTTATTTTACCCATTGTTTGAGTAATCTCTAAACAACATTGTTTGGACAGTATTTCTTCCTTGAACCACTATTTTTTAGGGATTCAACAGTTCTAAACCCAATTGTATTAGTTTGTGCAATCCCCTGACTGTTGTCTCAATGACCAAAGAACATGTCTTCTGAACCTACCTGGTGTTAAAACGATGCAGGCATTGAAATCTTGAAATTCAGTAATCCCTGGTGCCTGTAGGGACAAAAACATGCAAGGAATAAACCAATTTGTTTTAAATAGTTATATATCTGTCTCTAAAGCTAGATAGAGATAGATACTGGTCCAACAACAAGGTCCAGTGTCAGCTTCTGTTATTGTTTCCCCCAAAAGATGTTGTAGAGCCTGATGGCTCAAGGGAGGAACAATCTCCTCAGTCTGTCATTGAAACAGGACATTGGCAACAAGCTGTAACTGAAGCTGCTCCTGTGCTTGTTGATGTTGCTGTGCAGTGGTTGATCTGGATTGTCGATGATTGCCAGGAGCATGTTCAGTATCCGACAATGCCACAGATGTCAGGCTGTCCTTGGGCCTGTACCATGAAGCAGGATTTTGTTTTAGCAAGATAAGGTCAGGGTTAACCCTGGGTTTTCTGGTACCACAAAGCCGGATTTCGTTTTATCAAGACCTGTCTCCATGGTAATTTACTCTGAACGACTATCCTGCTGCGGAGCAGTGTAATTGTCATCATTCAATCTGATCCTGTGAAAAGCACCACCCGCTGGCCAATCTGATGTCCGAAAAAACAATGACCTGCCCATTCCTCCAGATAAGACAGGTGGAGAGGAGAGAGTTAGAGTGTGAAAGAAACTTCCGGGACCGATCTAACCTGTTAAATTTCACAGAATTTTACTGATTCTCATGCCCTGGACTGCTGTACATCTGACAAATTCTGGAGCCATCTATTACCCGTTGGCCCTGACTGTACCACCAGCAGTATACATCGCCATGCGGTTCATTGACACAGGCCATTTCCCTTATTCAGTGGGCGATGTGGAGCGACTCAGCAGAAACACCGTCTGTCAGTGGTCCACCAACTCCGCTCTGACCTCACTGATTTAAAAGATGAGTTAATTGTCTTCAGTAAAGTTCATGTGGTTCAGTAAAGTAAATATAAACCCTGTCATTCCCACACTTAATTCATGGTGTTTGAGGGTACCCCCTCTTTTTTCAAGAGGGAGATCATATTTTTGCTCATTGCCCCTGATCATTTCTAACACAGTTCTATCAGGATGATTTTATTCAAATGATCAACTTGGTATATTGGTATATATAAGATTGAACTGTGGACACTGAACTTCAGTGGTTTAATGTTTGTTCTTTTATCTGGGGGAAAAAAAGCAATGTGATTTCGTGGGATTCACAGATGTTGTAGGTTCATTGAGGCATTAATGAGCAACGTACACATTCATGTCCACAGTCTGTGATGCGTTGCCAGCTGCTTTGTTGTCATTTGGCAGCTTCCACGGTGTTTGTCTTTTCTACAATCACTGACTTCTCCTCCTACTTTTCCAGCATTAACCTCTGCAGCCGGCGAGAGCCACTCTGTCTCCCTTTTGTGTGCTCATGATTGCGATTGGTCTGCTGCCTCAGAACCCACCTTTTATGCATGCGCGTTTACGGGTCTTGATCAGACAAACCTGGGTTGAGTTCCCGAGTTGATAACCAGCTTCGTAGTACCGATTATCCTGATCCCCATGGTCTCGGTAACTCAACCCTGGATTAATCGAGTTATCCAGGACTTGTTGATCAAACTTCGTGGTACAGGCCCCAGCTCCGTGCCAACGAAAGAGCCCGCCTTTCTCACCAGTTTGTCCAGGCGAGAGGCGTCCTTCTTAAGGTTGACCTCTCCCCCTCACTTTACCTGGAAAAAGACGTTTCAATGCGGTCTCCCTTTTAACTTGAGCAGAAATGAAACATTTTCTTTTTCACCATTGATATACACAAACAAAGGGATGCTCCAATCTAACGCCCAGAGACCAGTACAGGCTAACTGTAAACAGCCATGCCTGGAGATTCTGTTGTGGTCATTATTGCACACATACACTACATTGTTTTACCACAGCAATGTTATGTTTTAAAGCAATGATCATTGCTATGACAGAAGAAGGAAAGCTTGTACAGTATATTATGAAGTCCAAAGAAATGTAGGTACACAAACCCATTATCAAAATGAATGAGGATCGGTTTTAACAACAAAGCATGACTGAGACTGTGACAACCAGAGAGAAAATTTGAAACACTTGGTGGTTTCCTGTTCATGACTTCACAATATTCAGGCACAGTTTGGTCAGACTAAGAAACCACCATAATGAAACCTTTTTAAAGATGGTACAGCACCTACTATATGCTGCAGTCAAAAAAAGAGCAAGAATGCCCTGGCTGCATACAATTCAGAACCTGAGCTACTATCCAGTCCAAGCAACACTGGACTCAAATTCATTCTTACAGCTTCTATCAACACTATCAACAAGCTTTATCCCACTGGCACCCATGTTGATAGTTGCTAGTGCAAGTCAGGTTTACACTGCACAGCACATATATAATTTGTTTTTGGTTTACGTTGTTTTCTGGCTTGCCAACAGTACTAGAACATAACCATGGCCAGGCCCCCTGAGGTTTACCTACCAGGCTAATGGCACTTTTCCACTACACGGTTCCAACGTGGCTCGACTGTACCCAGCTTTTTTTGCGTTTACACTGGCGATAGAACCTGGTACCTTTTTTCATAACATATACCGTCGAGGTTCCAAGCGAGCTGAGCCAAGTAATAAATGTGACATCGCCCGCCTCTGCCCGCCTCATCACTACAAAGAGAGTGCCGTCCCATGTGCTACCGTCAACACAGGAGTCTACCAGCAGTTTTACCGGCGATAGCGATTCGGTTCTTTATTCCTCATCATGTTTGTTTTATATGGCTGATGGGTGACGTCACACTTAGTACCGGCTCAACTTGCTTGACATCTCGACGGAGGAGGTAAAAGTACCAGGTAGTATACTGGCGTAGATGCAACAATGCCAGTTAAGTGAACGGTAAGTCAAGCCATGATGGAAGCATGTTGTGGAGTGCCAGTGGGCTAATGTTAATGATGAGAAGCTCAAATTCTCTGGGCTCCTTATTTAGACAGCAATGGTGTCACTGTCTTCCAGTCTTCCAGGACGCCTGGAAACAAAACCAGATCTTGTCTTCTCTTACTAGAGGAGGTGGTTAAAGAAAATTTATCTCGCATTTTCATGCAGTACCTCTCGCAAGGATAATCAATACCAATTCAGACACGGGCAGTCTGACAGCCCATTGACCACGGAGGGCCAACAAATCTCAGGTGACCATAAAAGAGGGTGGCCTGAAAATCCCACTCCTTTTGTGAGATACGTACAGATTTTGCATCTTTTAGGCCGATCATCCAAATCAATCCCCCACTTTTTTGAATCGTGGTCTCAGGGTGACAAAATTCAAACAACTCAGACAAGATCGGCATCAATGTCCACTCACTTTCTTCGCCAAAAATCTCATTTTGAATGGTTCTATTTGAATATTCTCGGATAACATGTTTACTTCAGGTGACAGCGACTAAAAGTGAGCGGATCTTGTTACCACAGTAACTCAAGATCAGCATCATCGTGCGCTTGCTTTTTCATTCAAAAATCACATATTGGACGGCTCTATGCGTGACAGACAAGGAAGTGCCACTCCACTGTCACTTCTAAGTTTTTGGTGAATTTCAGCGCCACCTATTGGCCTGGATCCATTTGAATGCAAATATTCTTCATACAGGGCCAAATAAGACAAATATCGTTTTTGGCACCTGTGGACATGGCCTTAGTAGCAGAGGTCCCCACTCATCAGTTAAGAACGGTTTAAGAAGTCCAGTTGCCTACAAATTAGCTCAGTAAGTTATTATGACCGGAATGACTGATTACCTTAACAGACTCTTTTCTTATGCCATTTTGACAAGGGACAGATTCAGGACATTACTGTGGCACATTCAACCCAGTGATCGAGGGGAGGACATCTAAACGATGAAAAGAAAATAATGATAAGATGTTTAGAGTCAGGCCCTTCATGGATGAAGTCATACATCGGCAAAACTAGCACAAACATTGTGCATGGAATGTCATATGCTGGGATCAACCTCGTCCAGCCATCTGAGCTCAGTGTTGGGTACCATATTTATGTGGACAACTAAACCGCCAAAAGCAAAAGCTGGGCAGTAAAAGACATTCCCTGTGCCACCGCCATTATCACCTACAACAAAAACATGGTGGGGAAGACCTCTCAGGCAAGTTTGTCCCATTGCATAGCAACAATAGAACATTGCACAACAGCATCAGGTAAATAAAAATCAATAAAACAACACATCCCTTAACAGCAAAACAATACACATGTGCAATACTGTAAACAGAACAGTTACATACCTTCAAAGTTGGGTTGCAGCAAGGTTTTGTGAGATAGACAAGTAGAGGAGGAAATTTGCAACTTTCTTAGTATATTTGTAACAGCGCAATCTATATCAATGCAAGTAGTATTGTCAAATGCCCTTTGTCATATGAAAATATAACAATATATCAAAAATCAATCAATTATTCAAAAATCACCCAGCCCTACCACTGCCCTCATGACCGCAGCAGAAGAGAGAGGGCCTTGGTTGGTACCAGGACCACTGACTCATCCTTTAGCTAGGAAAAGTGCTTTACCTCATCAATGCAGTAGTCCCAACCATGCAGACTTCTTATTGGCAGACGATGAAAGCTGCACTCTACAGACATATTTTACAGGCCAACACATCAATATACTGCTAAAACCACCCTGGATAGACAGGTACAGGTGTCTGTTGGAATAAAGGTGTTTTCTGGAGCATATATGTTGGCTTTATTGTCATGCAAGATATAATGGCCTTCACAGAGCTCTACTCAAGACAAGTTCTTTAATGAAGTTCTGTAAAAGTTCTGTAAAAAGTTGTTTCTGGGCAGGTATGGTATGACCCTGTGGTTGTTTCCTGATTTTGTAGTTGTGGTGCAAGAAACAGGCATCTGCGCCACACAACATTACAAATTCAGCTTCACATTAAGGCCATATATGGTCATGCAAACATACAGAAGAACTCCCATTTCAGGGTGACACAACTGATTTAAAGAAATAGGTCCCATTTGACTTGCTTGTCACGATTTGCACGGGTCAGTACTGTTCAGAGCATGCTTTGTGTATCATAGATGCAGAGGCGTCAAGCAAGTGGCCAGAGTTGGAGAATTTGTATGCAGCATCGTTTCAGTATTATGTGCTGAGCATTTTGTATCCACTGCAGCACATGATGACGGAAATAAACTGGTGGATAAAACAATGACTGGTCAAATGGTCAAATGACTAGATCATGTGTGCTGTTTGTCATTGTGTGTCATTTCACACATATACGGTATATTTGACTATTAAGTTGACTTTGACTTTGCAAAAACCAAACACTGAATAATAGCTGATGCTAAGGCTAGGAGCAGACAACATCATGTCAGTCTGTCAGTAACTGCACACAGAGGAGATTAAAAAAAATTCACTCCTGCACCTTTCAACTTAAGACAAAATAAAAACATTGTAGCACTCAAGTGACAGTATAGTAAAACTGCAACATTTCACTGACAAAGTGTCTGAAAGTGTCACCATGGCCCTTGGTTCGAAGGGGGGATCGTGGAGTAGCATCCCACTTGGACACTGCCTAAGAATAAAGAAAGCAGTTTGTCCTACTGGTTCATGCCTGAAATGTTTTTAAAATGTTTCTTGTATCAAAAATTGCTGCATGCGTCTAACGTCACCCCTCTCCTGGAGGTCCACTGCCTTCCAATCTTTCCAGATTCCATTTATTTGTGGGCTTGCAGATCCTGCAGCAATGCCCTGGGCAAGACACAACAGCCCTGCATGTCCATCTCTATGCTCTTGCTCAACCCAGTTAAGTTCTAGCATGGTACTCTGCAGGGCCATGCAAGCCTGATTTAGGCCTGAAGAACAGTTCTCATGGTGCCTTCCTATGAATGTTAATGTGGTGCAACACCGAATAAGGGCATGGAGAGTGTAAAAATTATGTGTTGTCTCCCATTTATCTTGCATACATCGGCCTATGAGGCAATGCTGACGTATAATATATGCTAACGTATGCCTTGTGTTTGGAACTATTGCAAAACCAAGTGTGGGCCAAACTTTAAAACCTTTCTTGGAAGTCCCACAACAATGACATCACAAAATGGTATGTTAAGTCATGGATCTGCCTCATTATGATGCCATAACTTTGCTCCCTCACACTTCTTGAATGGTTCTAATATTCACACAAAAGACAAGATGATAGAAGATCCACCCAAGCATAATGCAAATTTCATGTGCAATGTGACACACATCTGAAATTTCTGGGCTTTGGTGGTAATAACTAATTTCATATTTTTTACATTTTTTTTTTCAAACTATCATCATTACCACACAAGTGGTAGTAAGCTAGCAAATTGCATATTTGTAACAAAATAAATTCAATACACAGACAAACTTCTGGAGCAAATCCAACACCATAAATTTTATGAAACATCAAAATGTTCCCTGATGTTCCCACCCTTTAACAGCCATAACCACAACATAGAGAGCTGAGTCGATTTCTTTACACAACAATCAAAAATTACAAACCCTCCCTTCTTTTATAGTCACTCTCTCCACTACTACTGAGAAGACACATAAAAGTCATCAGGCATGAAAACACATACCTGCCACCACTACCAACAACCCTCACTCACCTCACCCTGAAACTACAGGCAGTTACGCCCATTACATCAAAGGCAACTTTGACAGTGAATCCACCAACCTCAATGGAAACCCCCTCCACCTGGATCAGTATAAAGACTCAAGCCCACTTTACACCGGATGCGTCTCCGGTCCATCTCTTATCCTACACCACACTGGACCTGGTCCACTCTAGTTAATGTGTTAACTCCCACTGACTGTGCTGCGTTCCCGCTACAGCAGTCCGGAGTGCTGCATCAAAGATACGCAGAGCTTCTATTTTTGCCGGATGCCGGATCCATTGAGCAGGACAGGAAGACACAGAAACAGAATAAAACATCCGGTTAGTTTTCAGAATAAAACGCTGAATGTTGACGCCAGATCGGATTTCACACTATTGCATCAGTACTTCCAACACAGTACATTTATTAATAGTGTTTATTTATTAACAAGCTACTTGCCCATGATAAAAGCACAAAACACAGGAAAAAAGTAAAACACAAGCAAGTCCGACTCCCCTCTGCTTCTCCACCTGGGGATACTACTGCTTCGTCCTGTATTTATGCCGCATACGTGTAGTTTCGCACAATTGTAGGTGTTTTCACCGTGGGAACTTGTCAGTCTCGTGACTGAGGGACCGGAGCTGCGCTGGAAACGCATCCGGTGAGAGTTGACAGAGTGCGGCTCATGGAGCAAAGACGGACCGGAGCCGCGACGCAACGCAGTTCCAGCCAAGGTCATGCCCTCCATACACCACCTGCAAGGTTGTCATTGCCTATTCTCTGCCACAAAACCTCCCGGACTGATTCCTGTTGCCAGCATCGCCTGAATCCCTGTTATCTCCTCAGCTTCCTGTTCTTGACCGTGAGTTTTCCCTGTTTTCAGTCTGCCTGTTCATGTGGCTGTGTGGACATGTCCTGCCTCATCGCAACAACAGGAGTCCCCGGATCTAACCTATGACTGTTGAGAGACAGAGACTCTTTTGGTTTGCCACACCGATGGATTTCACCTGCTGGACATAGCCGTTTTAAAAACCAACGATACATGTCGTTCTGCTGTGCTGCAATTGCGTCTAAAAGACAGGCGTTTTGAAGTGAAAACCACTCCCATAATCCAGAATTCTGGTCTGGTTCATGTCAGGAGGACTGAGCCACGGTAACCACTGACATTGTGTTCGCAAATGAAGTCAATCTGACCCCTACCTTTTAGATAAGCAAGCAGACACACACATACACAAGCGTGTGTGCGATTACAATTCCTACACTTTTCTATCTTGGGGTGAGAGAAAAAAAAAATCAGCTCCTGCTTATATTTAGTCAGCTAACATGCTACTCATAGCCATCATTATTTAATGAGGAATTCAAGCTAGGATGCTATTACAGATGTGAACATTTTCTGATCTTAAGAATGCAATGATGAATTCAATAAAATGAATTATAATTACATTTAGATGGGACAAAACAGCAAAGGCAGTGCTGTGCTTGGACAGTCTGCATGCAAACATGTCCACAAATTCATGTCCATCTTCAAAGCAGGCCCAAGTAAGATCGAATTACTAAACAAACAAACAACAGCAAGACAGCTTATTCAGAGCAATGCCTGAGGGGAGGTCCACAGCCTCTTTGAAAACCCCTCATTTTTGGAAAGCCTAATTATTTTCAAATACTGAAATAAACAGCTTATACCTTCTGATAAACTAAATACATTTGTTGCATCATACTCACCAATATGATATAAACCCATCTATTTTTTTAAAAAAAAAAGTGGTACACAGGTGTTACTCTAATACACTTCTGAAATTATTTTGTTTTTTAAATAAAAAGCTATCATCAAGTTGTGAATTGCTTGTCTCAACTAACACTTAACTTGCCAGTTCCCAATGTGAATTTGGAATTTACAATCAATGACTTGATCCAACTTCTGGTGAACATAGTAAATTACGGCATGTTTGACCTTCCATACACTAAGTTCTGACTTCACTAAATTAAAGTTACTTAATGTCACGAGAGGATAGCCCATTAAATATTTGTTTGAAATGTGGTTTCAACTTCTTTGACATGCACTTTAAATATTGTGCTCTGTATTATTAAATGTGCTCTGTTCGTATTACATCAAAATAATGCCAATCAATACAAATTAATATGGCTTGCACAAGTCGGGAATTTGTGAATATTACACTGGAGAGAGTTAGTGACACTAAATCACATATTTTCCCTGCTAATCTGGACTTTCTCTGAGATGATCTGCATGGTGTTTCTCTCCTCCCCGTAAAGTTGTTGGTCCATTTTCAGAAGAGAACACAAACAGAATAATAGCAGCACTACTGTTCACTTCATTAAATCACAAATACCCAAGAGCAGCTCTGTTTGCCACTGTAGCACGTGGACAATCAGTTCGTTGTTGCTTGAGTCCACTGTGACTCTTGCTAGCTTGTTCTCCGTCGTGCTAGCTAGCACTGGAACAAACAGCTAATGGCTTCTCTGCATCTGGTGGTCATCTCTTACCAGGATCAATGCTCCGTGATGATTCTGTGCACTTCGTCGGCTTTACGGTTTCCACGTCACATGTTCCAGATATCACTTTGATTCTCGATTTCCACGATCGCCCATCTTGACTTTCTTTGACGACCGACGACGACAGGTCTCTTCTCCTTGTCGATGCCTTACCGGAGACAGTATGCCTTACTGGACGTGGCAGAAGGTCTGGGTGAACGGGATGCGGTTGCCGCAGGACGCGGGTTACACAAAACGCTGTGCTCCGTGTGTCGACGCTAAATCCACATTCGCCATTCCATTTCCTTTATTTGCGCATTTTTCAGACAATGTGCCCGTGACTTTACGTACAACACTGGACTACAACCAATAACAAGGTGCAGGGACTCCGAGAGAGCCCGCCCCCTCTGTGCTCTATGGCTGTCTGCGCCCGAGCCAGACAAGTCTGCTTCCGGGCGACCTCACTGCTGCCATGGTTGCTCCTGCACTTCTCCAGTGCCGTGACAGTCAAGGGGTGTTACAGCTGACGACAACCTCAGCGCCAACGAGTGAAGTCCTCAGTTTGGCTCCAGTGCTCCCATGATGTGTTTCAATACTACTGTGCTGGTGTTTCATGCGCAAGATCACAGTTACTGCTACATTCACTTGGTGTGACTGTGTGCTGGTTGGCCTCTAAAGGGTTAAGTCCTTGCACACAACCATTTTGTAAGAAGGACTGTGTTACAAAATGGCGCCACTCTTCTTTATGCTCCAGGGGCACTCAGAACCAGTAGCTCCTCAGGAGACAAAACGTTACCGTACCAGTGTGGCTGCACAAGGTTTTGTCAGTGTGAGATAGCAGTTGTATTCGCTGGTGCATTCATGGACCTCTCAGATTCACTTCAGCTTTTTATGCTTTTTGCTGATTCCTTTAACTCTAATGTCACCAAAATCGGTCATATGTCGTACAGCTATGAGGCAAAGTGAAGCAGTATGATAAAATCCTTGAAATGACAACCTGTCCATCCAGAGATGAAAAGGGGGCCAGTTAGATGCCATATAGCGCTGATTTTCTTTTTCAGTTTTCAGTCTGTTTCGAATGATTTAATTGATCCATGAATTTCGCTTGCAATTCTATATGACTGATTACGTCGATACTTTATTGTTTAATTTCCCACTAGTCCTGAAACCAAGCCCTGACATTAAGATTCCACACACTGATCTTTTTCCATGAAACAAATCAACTATGAAAAAAAGAGGAAATACTGAGAACCTTTAAATGCTTTCAATGCTAAGAGGATGAAACCTATGATAAACAGAGATAATATTAAATCATGTATAAATGGCCATGTGGCCATTCTGAATATGCATATGCAATACATTTCACACTCCAAACCAACAGGGGGCGATATATCACAGGAAAGTGGGGTGTCCGCCCCTATTGCCAGAAACAAAGACATGCTAGCTTCCTTAGCAACTCCAAATGTACGAGTCAATGCTTGGTCAGACACGTTGTGTTCTACCCCTGTGATACAAGGGTAGTAACTAAAAGTAGGACAGCTGCAGCTGGAATAATTTTCATGCAGGGACTGCATATGGAAAGCGCCATATATCATTCCATTTTCTATAATGCTCCATGAGTATGAGCATGAGGTACAGAACCCCAGGAACAGCCATGGCTGGCGACTTCAAGCAACTGTGAAACTGCTGATTCCATTCAGTTAATTGCTTTGTAGAGAGATGACTCGACCTGCTGTGCCCTCATGCTGCTTCAGGACAGAAGACCAGTGTTGTCTTCAGTTCCTCAAACTACATCAGGAGTGTTCAAACCGATCCTCGTGGGCTGCCTATCCTGCAGGTATTAGATGTCACCCTGCTCCTACACTTGACACAAATCAGCAGCTCATTGTCAGGCCTCTGCATAACTTAACAGACTGATCCAGGTGAGGTAGGAGCAGTGTGAGTGTGACATCTAAAACCTGCAGGATAGGACCTTGAGGACTGGTTTGGACACCCCGGCACTATCCAGAGAGAAATAGGTAACTCCATGGGTATAGGCACATCCCTGGATCTGTTGTTCGACTGTGACTCAATTCCACCAAGTGAGGAGCTTTGAAAAGAGATTGGAATAGGGCTAGACTCCTGTGTGCTACAGTCATTATAGAATGTACATGGTGTATGCACTACATACAGTGACATTTGTGAACCTGTTTGTGTTATTGATGATTGCAAAAATTCAGAAACATGACAAACCTCACCCAACCCGATGATATTGTCAGTTCCCAGAGACTGGGCCTCAGGTGATCCCTGGGGCTTGCCTGTGCTCCAATGGTATTATCTCCAGTGATTCTCTGTTCACATGACAAGTACTGAAAATCTCACTTTAATCAAAACAGGGCAGACCTTTGGGTTGTGCACACACAACACTTGCCCTTTGCAGTTCTTCTGGAAGAGGACAGACATTTTTTTGCTCCCAAGAGGATCAGCGATCAGTCATTGTCCCAGGAAATGTGTGCAGGCCATTTATTTCATCATTCATGTAACAAAGTACACACCTGGTAGCATCATTTTGCATTCATGTTGCTGTTTAGCCCTAACGATTTTAAGAAAGTCTTGTTTACCATATAATTACTCTCATGCATACAAGACCCTACCAACATCACAATAAGACTGGATCTAGTCTGGTCTTTATGGCTAGGTCGCCTGGGTCCCAGTCTTCACAAGTGTTTCGGGGGAAACTAAGCCATCACACCAGCCATCCAAAATGTATATTTCAATGCAGCGAACTGGTGATTTACTGGAGCGGCATTGAAACAATTTCTGTTCAGGATCAACATTTTCAGAGTGGTTGAAAGTTCCTGAAGGTATTTATCATTAGCGGTCCTCTTGGTGGATGCAATTAGTCTCCACTCAATTTAACTATCAGGAATGTTTCAGACCTGTACAGATACAAGATATACCTCCAAATCCATTTTCTGCATTTATGGGATTATATCCATACATTTTCATTTTGTCAAGGGAGATATATGTATAGAAATGGAGTTTTGCTTTACCTCTAATGCAGGGGTGTCCAACCAGTCCTTGAAGGCTGCCTTTCCTGCAGGTTTTCAATGTCACCCTGCTCCTACCTCACCTGAATTAGTCTGTGTAGTTCTACAGAGGCCTGACAACGAGCTGCTGATTTGAGTCAAGTGTGTAGGAGAAGGGTGAGCTCAAAAGCCTGCAGGATAGGTGGCCCTCGAGGACCAGTTTGGACACCCCTGCTCTAATGCAACATGGAAAGGCTAAATTGACCGTCATTGACAGTATTATCATATCACCCACAGCATGAATTATTCACATTCACTTTACATTAGTAGGAGGCCAAATAGTTTTGTTTTTGTTTTTTGTCTAAGGCCTTTTATGGAAGGAAATAAGGAATCATGTGCAAGAAAACCTACCAAACCTCCCTCTGAGGAAGGAGATCCTGGAGCACACCTGCTATGCATGCTTTAAATTTCTCTGCTCTGACACACAGGTTAAGCTCATCCATTTGACCCAATACAAAAACGCTAGGCACCAGGTCCAAATGCCACTGTGTGTGTGTGTGTGTGTGTGTGTGTGTATTTATATATATATATATATATATAGCAGAGGATCCCAAACCAGTCAAGTACCCCCTATCCTGCAGGTTTTAGACGTTACCCTCCCCAGCCTTTGCAGGATAGGGGTCCTCGAAGACCAGTTTGGGAACCCCTGCCTTAGCATATCAAGGTTGTACTGTGATCAACTGGCATGGACCACATAAAGCAAAACAGGATAGAAAAGAAATCTGACAGGGAGAGAACTGGACTGTATATAGGAGCTGCCATTTCTGAGTTTGGATTTAAGGCAGGACTCTGGAATATAGATCTCACCTCTCACAGACACACCTCATATTAGACAAGGATCACTCATTACCATGTTCTGTTTCATAGATGCACAAACCCCATGCCACTAGCGTGAATAGATGATACACTCCATTGTGCTGGAGGTACTTTGCATACAAGGTATCAAAACCTGAATGATAACTGATTAATCTACAATGCTCTGTTGAAGACAAAAGAGGATTAAATTAAGGAAGACACTTGCGTTTGAGGATGAACCAATCACTTCAAGGAAAACTGATCAACATGAACAAATAAATCACATTTTCGTCTAGTTCGTTTATTCTGGTCCTTTGCATCATAGCATCCACTGTATAAAACAATCTGGTTATTTTATGGGACATTATTGACAGAATACCATATGTCACCTAAAAATCTTACTATTAGCAAGAGGACATGCTAAATTTTGCTCGGTTCTAAGTTCTAAAATTGAACCAATTACAAAGTAATAACTCTGAACCCAAGTACAACAAAACTGCCTGACCCCTTTCAGGAATACATGATGAACATACACCTGTTGACAGGTGTCACAGTACGTGACTTTCATTTCAATTTACTAATCACAGAAATCCCATTGTGTATGGGAATCATTTGCATTTGGGGGAACATATACATCAGGGACGATCTTGTAGTCAGGTCCAGAGTATGTTTTGCTTCAGCAATGACAGCATTTGCAAGACTCCATTGTCTGTTAAAAGCCTCAAATGTATACCATGTGAAGAAGTGAAACAGAGAGCAGTAAATATTGCAGAAACAAAATGGCATGATTGTTTTTTCTGCAAAAACACCATCAAAATGACAAAGGTATATTTAATGGCACAATTAAAAGTCTAGTCAGTGATCAACTGTATCATTACATATACATTACAGAAATGTAAAAATATATAAAAAAAAAAATATCACCAAGTAAAATGTGGTGAACATTTCCAGTAGTAAATGGACTGTAATTAAAAGAAGCTACATACCTTATTCATGACATGTCCAGTGGTGGACATTATTTATTTTTTATCATTAAAGACTCATTTTGTATTTCTCTGGTTCTTCGTGCTTTCTGCTGACCACACTTTATCTTCACATGCCAAAGAAAAGCTGTATTGTAGCATTTACATAAAAGAACCTTCATCACAACAGTCTATAATCTACAGTTACTGAGAAACTTACATTACTTACACTGAACTCCTGAGAGCTTGATTCTTGGCAATAACAGAATAATGTGTATGACATTATAATTACCCATTGCTTTCTGAGCCATGAGCTATCTGGTGTTGAAGAAACGTCTCCAAACATGAGAATATCTCGGTGCATTCAGTGCATTCATAGAGAACCTCTGAGGAGTTTCCTTTATCATTTGGAGAATGGTCCAAAGAGTCTTCCTCCATATCATCCCTATGACTCTTTTCTAGGGCAGGGTCCTCACTGATGTCAGTGGCATGAGACTCTTGATCATCTGCAACTGCTTTCTCAGAGGTTGGGTGATTCTGAAGGTGAAGTTCAAGGGAGGAGGAATTTCTGAACTGAGCAGGACACTGGGGGCACTTATTAAGATCCACACCGGGCTCCTTTTTGTGATACCTCAAGTGCCGTTGGTAGACACACAGAAGCCCAAATCTCTTCCCACATTCTTGACACTTGTAATTGACCCGGCCTGCTTTGCCTGATTGCTTCCCCATCTGATCCTGCTCTTGTGGCATTTGTTCACTGTCAGAAGAGCTCCTGGCTTTATCATCAGGAGAAATTTTCTCTTCATCCACAGCAGGCCTGTTTTGGGGAGATGGAGGTGACTGTTTTAAACCTGGTTTCTTCTCCACTTCAGTTTTGTGGTACATAGCTATATGCCGTCTCATATCACAGCGCTGAGGAAAATGTCTACCACAAAACACGCATGTGTGCATAGTACCCTTATGGTACCTCATGTGCCGAGACAAGCTGCTAGAATGATTGAAGACTCGATGACAGTGCTTGCATGGATGCAGTTTCCCATTTGGATTGCTCCCTCGTCGCCGTCTTGTTTTGGGTGATATTTTTGGCTTCAAGGTTATTTCTGTTACTTCATTCAGCTTATCTATTTCCTCCTGAGTTTGATGAGTCAGATGATGCTCCTTCAGCGCTGTTAACTTTTGAAAACGATCCCCACATAATCCACATCTGTATGGTGTGAAAGAGTGCTCAGTCTCAATCTCATTATCGCCAAAGACTTTATCTCCATTCTTTTCCTTGATGGATGGGCCATTGCCATTAATGTTGCAGTTCTCCAGAGCCATGTCAAAGTCATTGGAGTTAACTTCAATTTCAATCTCTGATGTAAACGTAAAATCAGTCTCTTTGCCCTTACAATGGTGTTGTGAATGTGTCTGAAAATCCGAAATCCAGAAAAAGTTTAATTTGCACTTCTGACATTTATATATTTTCTCAAGCTTTTTTTCCTGATTGTCTGATCTTCCAACTGCCAGTGTGTTGGAGCTGAGGTGATTTTCCTCTTGATGAGCATTAAGTGCATCAACTTTAAGGAATCGCTTGCCACAGTGACTACATGAGTGAAACTGCTCATGTGCATGGTCTTGGAGGTGTATTTTAAGCTGATGTCTACTTTCAAAGATCTTACAGCACAAAGTACATTTGTAACCGCGCTCTGTATTTCTATACTGCTGGTGACGATGTAAACTCTGCAGGGTGTTGAAGGATCGATTACATATTTCACAACGATAATGGCCATGACGAGACCTGTCCATGTCTGAAGACCTTGGCCTCAATATGTCCCAGTAATTCGTCTGTGGTCTTGGATGTGGAGACAGTGGCTTGTTAGGCGATGACAAATGTGATGGCATAACTCCAGGAGATACTGCCTTCCCATAAGAATGTCCCTGTGTAAAGCCATTTACAACTATTAGTGTGCCGTTTTCTTGTAGCACATATTCTCGAGGGACTTCGAAGCCAGTGGATGAACCGTCAAAAGAAAAGGAATCCAAAGGTCCATGAACGGCCATGTGAGCTAACACACTGGAGTACTGACTGAACCCTTCACCACACTCAGTGCAGATGAAGGTACTTGATTCTCCACCCCACTGTGCTGAAGAGACACTTCTGGAGGATTTCTGCTTTTCCATGATGGAATTATTGTGTCCATGTGCTGATGGCATCACTTTTACATGAAAAAGAATATCCAGACCCAATAGTGATTTGCATGAGGGGTTATGCAAACATCCTCTGTCTTTTTGGACGAGTTGTGAAACGATGTCCTTACAAGCTGCATATTCATCTCCCTCTTAATGTTTCCCATGTTGTATCGGCACCTGGGGGGAAATAAAACAAACAACCACAAAGGTTTGTAAAAAAGGTTGAGACATAAAGCAGTTAAGTATCGCATTCATCTCAATTGATAAACCGAGGAACCATGCTTGCTTCTGTCAGGGTAACATGATGCTAAGCTTGCGGCTGTAGTACTGTGTTACCGATGCTAACTCAAGCAGCTACACTGGTACACTGGTCATGTTACACCAAAAATTGAATAATATGAGACACAGTTTGAAAAGAAAATCACTAATACACTATATGGCAAGTTAACACATTTGATGTAAGTGCTTTAACAATGATCTACCACGTCAGTTTAGAATGCTGGGGGATGATCTCTGGACTGCTAGTTCAGTACCGGTGTCACCTGCAGGGCTCCACTAGTGTCTCTGGAGTGTTTGTTCTAAGCATCTACATGCAGTGGTTGAATAGCAATGGATCAACATCAGTATGATATGTGGAGGGCTGTGACAGCTTGATGCGATTTGATGACTGGAAAAGGTAGATACAACAGAGAAAACACTGGGACCACTGTTGTGCCTATTGTGTGTCTGTTCTGTCCTGGAAGAAAGATGCCTCTGGGATAACGCCGATACATGCCAATTTTGACAGGTATCACGTCACATGCTGGTCCCGTTAGCTATCATACAAAAATGTATGTGGCCAAAATATCAGTAAACAGCATTAAATACTATAATATCATAGTCATATGACTGAGTGCTCCCTGAGATCCAGAAAATCTCAGGGAGCATCTGATACGCAAATCACCACATTCATCGATGTTTAAGTCGCTTCGATCTTTTCGTAGCATCTAAAAAATTCACACATTCTGCCGACCCCGCGTAACACGTGCAAATTAAAGAATGCACATAAATAATGTTTGTCACAAGTGGAAAGTACCATTTTCATTCATATCATTATGTCCACAATACGCAGATGCCTTTGAAAAATGTGATATAAACATGAAAAAAGATTAAAAATAGAATAAGATCCAGATTCGGTTCATGATTGTGATTGTCTAAATCTACTCAATAGATTACATGTTCATTCTTCTTGTTGAATGATGATGATGATATAATAAACTACCACCGCTCTCACCACATTACGCGCAGTTCATATCGGGCAACAACTTCTGGGGTGGTGCGGGGGGCACCTCATACCTCATTCACACTTCAACCTTTCATTCCGTGAACGTGCAAATGATCTGTGATGCATCGTGTGTGTGTATTGTGAAACACTGTGGCCTGTTGAGACACATGACCACCTCGGACATGATTCTTAACTACAGAGACAACGGATCTCATTCATGAAACAGTCGCAAATCTGTGTGTAGGCTTACAGATAAAAACCAGCTCTACTAAAAACCTTCTCCGGATTTATGAATAGCGTGAAAAACTCAAGTCTGATCGTAAATGCATGTGAAGATCTGAACGCCAGTCAATTTATATAGATAATTCACAATCATGAACCTAATCTGGATCTCAAAACTGCTAATTGACAAAATCTAAGTAAATATTTTTAATCTGTTGCCTGTATCTGCCACCCTGGTAGGCAAATCAGTCTGATGTAAAGAACTAGATATTATACAGCTCAGACAAAAACAACGCTCCAATGAGGCGAGATTGTCGAGCTATCGTGTAGTACTGTAGGTAGGTTAAGGTGTGCAAATTAAGTGCTCACCTACCTCTGCCATAACCTCCCCCGTGGTGAGGTCAGTGGAAATTAACACCTGAAATGCCAGCATTGTTAGGACAGAGTTTTGAAAGACTACGAATATGCCTGCGCCACTAAAGAAGCTGCTAACTCCTCGCCTGCAGAAAAGAAAGGCCTGGGGCTTGTTCCTATTGCCACAGTGTTTGCCAGAGACGACCCAAGAGCTAATCCGAACTGTGATTGCATCATGGAAATGATGACGCTGGACGACCGTCCCTTTACCATCATAAAAGATAAGGGGTGTTTAGACCAACTGGAGTCACAGTTTGTACTTTCGCCATTCTGCTGCCGCTGAGAAAGGAAAGGAACTGCGGAGCAATACGTGCTGTTGACTCAGTGACTCGCCAGCAGAAAAGCCCCCGATAACACCAGAAAAGTCACTAGATTTGTTGCTAGTCGCTTTTATGGAAAAACGTTGTTGGAGGGGTCTGAAAAGTCACAAAATTTAGCAACAAAATTTTGCCAAAAGTTGGCCAACCAATTTTCTGTATAAACCACCACTGCATACACAGAAGAAGGAGGAGGAGGAGGCGATGAACGCCAGGGCCACACTGGAAGCGCTTGCACCATGGCTCCTCTGATTCTGATGGTCATTCCAATCAATCAGTGAGGTCCCAGATACCCACAGGCTCGTTTTAGACCCCAGGGTCCCAGAAGTGGCTACTGTGCAAAAGCTATGCGTCAGGTTTATTTTGGCCCTTCGCCACGACTCAGGAGACATCAATTTCCAAAGAGTAGATCATGAAGGCAGGATGTTTAACACAATACGGCATAGAGATTCCAATCAAAATAACAGAATGTATGCGTAAAACACATGCGGACACTGGCTCCTGCATCCCGTCAATACATCAAATGGGAAAACAGGCTTCTCTCGTTTGTTTGGTTTGGTCCACACAGCTGGTTGTGATTCTCGGGCTACCTTGTAGTCTCTACCCCAGCACAGTCCTACAAAGTCACACCAACAGCAGAGCCCAAAACCGCCCAAAACATTTAAATGTTTCGATCATTTCCAGCAGGTCACTGCGAAGCATAATTACCATAACATGACAACAACAACAATGCCTAAGTATCTCAACCACAATCATACAGTTTATGTATCCAAGGTAGTATAAATGAAAGTGAATGTTGGATGAAGAAACATGTTAACAATGTCAATGTGTGATCAGCAGTTAGACAGTTAAAAGTAAAGTGGTAAGTGTGTTTACAGTTTACACCCCCTGACCTCAATGATCACCATCGAGTTGGGTTTTTTTTCCAACTCCAGGTACAAATAACTACCAATAACATACCATTGCAGGCATAAGTGTAGTTGCTGTGATGTTGACATGTATAAAATGTTGTTACATTATGATGCTGCGTGGTGTGAATGTAAAATAACATTTTAATGAAACAAACCAAAACACAAAAACGACTTCTCTTGTCTTGTTTGCAAATCACCGAGCTGCCAGTGTTCACAGTCTCAGCACTTTAGGCACAATTCAACACAGCTTACAGTTGGTAGGGATAGAATCAATGCCTATCACAAAGTTCAGTCATGATACAACTTGATTTTTACTGTAAATAATATATTAATATTGACACTTAAGCCACATTTATAATATTTCCCAGATTTGAAAAAGTAACATTGATTCCAATGATGGCTTACAAAGTGGACATAAGATGATCGCAAATGATGCTTGTTGTTCATGCCAGCCATGTGCTGCAGGACCGACTGTAATGTAAGCCCCCACACAAATTAGTTCCAGATGTAATCAAAGTGTCAGACAACTCCATGAGTTTAAGAGTTAAGAGCAGATTCTCGCAACTATGATGACCTTATGAATTGTTTTAATTTTGGCTGGATAATCAAGACAATATTCATTTCACAGGATGTTTAACACAGAGACACTATGTCATGCATCACATGCAGCCGTTCTACCTTCTTTGCTTTCTACAGTGTAAACAAAGCCACAGTATGATTGTCCTTTTTACAACTATATCATGCATCATAAACTATTATCTATTGTCGAATTCAATTTAAATTGCTGTTTACATGGCTAATTATTCAAAGGAATGTGGGTTAAAAATCCGTCTGGATTGCCTCCACTTTTCAGCTCTTCATTTATTTCATCACTTATCAGTGCATGTTTACTCTAATTTACTGGACAGACTGTAATTAGGAAGCATCTATAACCCACTGCATTCAGACACAAATTCCACCTAAAAAACGGTATAAAACCAAATAACATGCATAATGTGCCACTGGGAACATCTGTCAGGGTAACAAAATGACTACAGTGACAAAAGTTAGTATGAGATAAGATACGTGAAATAGAAAATGCCTCCTTTGTCCCGGAGCTGCACAGTTAGCTCGTACAAACCTTTAACAGGGCTTTCTAAACGCTATATATTAAGATATCAACAGGTTTGGTATAAACTTTAAGTGGTGTCACTAAAATTCAAATATGTTTCAAACAATTTCTCATCGAGTTGTAAAAGCACGCCGCTAGATGGAGGCTTCACCTTCTGCTTTAACTCCCGAGGCCCTTGAAAGAAATTAGCAATTTATCATTCGCTTCTTGAAAATAATGTCGCTTTTCGTAAAGTTTTCAATCAATATAACACATAACATACAGCCGGGAGTGCCCTTAAGTCCATAAATATACACAAACTACGCAGTATGCCCATTTAATTAAAGCTGTTGGGCTCCAATGGTCAGACGATAGTTGGCTAAAGATAGCTACTGTTGCTAACATACATATAGAAATACGAGACATGTACTGTGATGTTAGCATCAGTGTAGCACAGCATGTGAGTGTCAACTAGTAAGCCCCAACATGTAACATGTAGACATAACTTACCATTCAATCAAAGACAACAGAGGAAAAAAGCACGCCGTATCACACGCAGCATTTCAATAACACCAATCTTTGCTAGCAAACTATGGCTGCAGCAGCAGAGCAGGCCGGGCTGGATCTGAGATGTTGTAAACGTAGAAGATGGCCTATTAGCAACTTCCTCGTTGACGAAAGAGAAACGGCTAACTAGTGGCTTGTGTCACAATTGTGATCTAACAATTGTTAAATTATTGCTTTTGGAATGTGGTCAGTGTATGACTCCATATATCCTCTGGCAAATTAATCCACTGGAACTGAATACCATCATAGGCCCCTTCGACCTCCACACAGACACGAAGAGTTTTAATTTTGACTCTTATTTTGAAAGCATCTCAGTCTGTCCCTCCCTGAGCGAACAACAAGGCAACCAAATGTGTACATCTGTATGTGCCACGACATTCAGTCACGATGGTGTTTTTTTTATTTTTTATTTCATTCATGCGTGACAAAATAGTTCTTAAATATATCACTCACGTCGTTTCTGTTGTCCATCCATCCATCTATCCATCCATCCATCCATCCACCCACCCATCTATCTTTTTCCGCTTTGTCCGGGGGAGCAGCAGCCTGAGAGGGGACGCCCCTCTCCCCAGACCTCCTCCAGCTCTTCCGGAGGACCCCTAGGCGTTCCCAAGCCAGCCGGGTGACATAGTCACTCCAGCGTGGCCTAGTTCTTCCCGGGGGTCTCCTCCCGGTGGAACATGACCGCATGTTTCTGTTGTATGCCAACATATTTACAACTTTTATTGCAGTACTCAGCCAATTTTAAGATATATATATAAAAGTGTACATAACTATTTTGTTATCAGATAGGATGATCAGAGATATAATGTAATGTAATTCAGTTTTCCTTTGTCAGAACTTTTCAGATCTACAGTGCCATTCTTCCAGTGGGTCATAATGTGTATCAGGCTTTTAATCTGATCTACAAGGTGGATATGTAATACACAACTGTGGATACTAGATTGGATGTCTGTAATATATTTTCAACTTGAAATTAAGACACAGTCATGACAGTGGATGCCTACAAAGCGTGTGTGTGTGTGTGTGTGTATATACAGTATATATATATATCTTTGACGATAATGTAAAGAAAAATCAATGAGCAGAGTGAGTAAAAAGAACTTTATATTCTTTATATATATATATACACAAGAAAGAGTTCAGGTTGAAACAACAAAAGCAAGCTTGTGCATTTGGATCAAATACATGCAAAAAGTATTTGTTGTTCTCATGCCACCTTATTCATGATACTTAAACCTCAGTGTCAAGAGACCTTTCATTGCTGTGACTGGTTTCATCTGTCTTTGTGTCTATGTGACATTGACAGTCCTCCTCCTGGAAAGCTGCTTCCAATACTTTCAGGAGGGATATGCGCACTTTATTCTTGAAATCCTTCCCCATGAATGCATACAACAGTGGATTCAGGCAGCTGTTGATGAAGGCCAGGCTGGTGACAATCGGCACGCTGATAGTGATGACACTGGCGAGTGTAGTATTTGAAGGCACTATCCCCATTATGGCAATGACATGAAAGGGAGACCAGCACAGGAAAAAAGCTGTGATGATGGCAGCAGTGATCTTATATGGGCGACTTGACTGGCTGGCCAGGGTGCGGTTCCTCCTCAGACGATGTATTATTGCAGCATAACAGAAGACGATGATAGTGAAGGGCACAACAAAACTTAAGAGGAAGCGGGTGATGATCATAGCCTGATAGCGAAACTGTTGCAGCGGATTTAAATGTAGTGTTCTATAATCATCGGAAAGAGCAAAGTTGTTAAAGCAGATGATGACGTTTGGATTAAAAACCGATGGCCCAGTGTCCCTGAAGACGAAGTAGGGCGTGCTTAGGATCAGAGCCACGACCCAGACACCCAGACTCACACAGGACGCCTTGTGCACACTACGGGAGTTCTGTGCCCAGATGGGCCACACCACAGACAGGTATCGGTCCACGCTGATCACCATCAGAATGTAGACACTGGCAAACATGTTCAGGGAGTTTATCATGCTGGTCAGTTGGCACAGGAACTTGCCAAAAGGCCAGTGGAAATCCAAAATGGTGTACGCCACACTGAATGGAAGGAATGCTGTGAAGAGGAAGTCAGCCACAGCAAGGTTGAGGAACCAAACTGTGTTGATGGTTTTCTTCATCTTGAACCCAGTGACCCAAATAACCACTCCGTTTCCAACCACCCCAAGAACGAACACCAGGCAGTAAACAACAATGGACATGGTATGGAGAGACTCTGACAGCTCTATTAGGTACAATTGATAGCGTCTGTCAAACAAAGAGCCATTTGCTTCAGTTACACCTGTTACATTGGTGAGACTGAGAGGTGTAGCTGTACTCTCCATCACTGGAGACCTGCAATGACAAACAAGACAAATTTTATTTTCACCCAGCTGAAAATAGTTACAAATTGCTAGGAAGAGCCTGCTAAGATATTGTTTTTTTAGATGTGACTTAAACCTACCAAATTGCGGCAAGTTCCTCTGTTGACAGTCTTAAACATTACTTCATTATTTCCTTATTCTTAATGTCAAAATAACTGAGGAATGTTTCCCAATGCAGGACATAATGATACGGCAGCAAAAAGGCTGAATAATTGGATTGGAGTTGTAAATAAACTAAACAGAATAAATATTTCATACATTTTGGACAAAAATGTTATAAAGCACCCATTACTAAAACTTCCTTATGAGGAAATGTGGTTAATTTGAATGGTTTTTATCTCTAATAGAGCTACAGAGACTTGATGATTCCAATGTCTTTTTCTTTCATTTTGTTTGTGGCCTCATTCCACAATGTGTTTTAGATTCTGCCATATTTCTTGGCCAGCGAGCTAAATCTGTCTGTCAAATCTCTGTGTCAATCACAGCTGAAGGAAAAGACAACTGGAGAAGATTGTTGCCAAGGGTATTTCGATTAATTCTTTCAGTCATTATTCACTATGAACAAAAGGTTAAATAAGAAATAAATGAAAGGAAATAAGCATTTTAGCATTAAACAGCTGTTAACGTTAACATTTTTTTTATTACTGTGAAAATTATTCTTTGAATTGTAGTCAAGCATACGAAGCAGACGAAATACGCATTTTGCTTGATGTGAACAAAAACAGCAGTAGTGAGCTGTTGTCATAAAGCAGCAAGCCAAAATCTCCTCCTTCACTGTTTATACTTCTTCCAGAAAAAATAAGTGCTTAATTGTTCATTTTTGTCCTAAAAATTTTTGTTGAAGGAAGCTCAAGCTGTAAATGCAAAACTCTGATAATAACACACCGTACCTTTTTCTTTCCAGTCAGGAGAGGATGGATGAACAGCAGAAGTGACCTTGATCTACCACTCTACCACTCAGAAATGAGCAATCACATATACCACAGATCACAAACAGGTGGGACCACACACACTTCCCTTCCACTTTGGCTGTTCGTTGTAAACCAAATAAAGTATGCAGTGGTTCTTCATTGATGTAACTGAATCTGTTAATCTATGATTGTTGTACTTATTGATTTATGTTGACACACTCCTGTCTCATGTCTTGTCATGGAGTTGTTGTGTACCTTGTCTCTCCCAGATTGTCATCTAGCCATTTCAAACCAGACTGACGCCCATGCTGTCATTGACCAAAGATGCTATTTGATATAGTGGTTGTAGTAGTAGTAGAAGTAGCATACAGTATATTAAAGTATTCGTATTTATTTTATAAAGTATAAAATGTTGCATGTCTGTATTTGCAAAGGCACATGTTAGAGCCATCAGACAGTTGAAGAAATGATTAAGATTTGTGTTATCTGACCTGATTAGAATCTGGAGATCTTGGTTTTCAGGTTTTATTATAAATGTTTACTACACAGGTAACACCTTTGTTACAGACAGAAACTCAGTTAAAAAACTTCAGAAGGAAGGTAAAAGACTGTGGCGTTTTGGTTCTGAAAGCATTTGTCAACTCCATGTTCAGGAGCGACAGCTCGGAGGGTTTCAGTGATTAGATGGAGCTGCACAAACAGCACCGTCTGAAGAACCTTGTTTTTTCACGCTTTCAATGCATTTCTTCATAGATTTTGGAACACCAGCTGCAGAACAAGCACACACATCTTCATAAGCTCCCACCCAAACACATCAAACTAATACTAAACAAAATCAGCATATAATGCCTGCCGATATGTCCAGAAACCATAACTTATCATTTCTTACCTCTAAGACAACAACAAATCTTAGATAACAAAAAAACCAACTTATTCTTGTGTATAACTTAATAATCACGCAGCTTGACGGGTTTCCTTCTCCACTGGTGATAGGTTTGAGCCTTGTGAAAAAAACAAGCGCACCACCCTAGAGAGGTTCTATGCCTTGGACAGGCGCAGTACCTTGATGCTGCCCCAAGAGGTCGCCAAAGACCCCTTGGTTCACAACCAACCCCTTGGAACAACAAACTTAAGAAAAATAAGTGTCTTTGTTTTTTTGTTGTTGTTGTTTTGTTTGTCTTGTTATGCGTTAAGTGGAACGCTCCAACTCCCCATTGTGCCTCTGATTTAGAACACAGTCTCAGTCATGTGCACTGACATGAAACCTAAATTTATGTTGTGTTGCACATTAAAAGTGTCAGCATTTCGAATAAACAAAGCTATTCAATCATAAGTGAAGGGTCAGGGTCTAGGCAGCAACAGCTGTAACAATGAACCCAGTCTCCTCTAATTATCTTGTTGTATTTGAAAGAACAGAGATGTGTAGTAACTTAGTAAGCAACATGTGATGTAATAACCACAGTGTTAACTTACTGCAGGGTGGGAATGGTGTTCTCCATCTCCCCGTGGACCAAGCACTTGAGGTACTTGAGATACAAGGCGGGGTATAGAGCCTTTGCACTTGGCATTAGAGCCACTTTATATATGGATCATTCTTTTTTAGCGAACTCTGATGTAGGTGTTTCGTTGTAGGTAATGTAGGTAAAACTGGTTAAATTTGTATCAACAATAATCAGGAGTAAAAAAACAATACAATTGATGCTGTTTTTCTTTTGCATTTGTTGTTATTCTGTAGTGAATTAGAGTTATATAACACAATCCTACAATAGTAATTAAAATGTATGTACTTAATTGATTTGTGTTTTATTATTTTCATTTATATTTATGGTAAACATATTTATGTGTGTGCTTAAATGTGTTTTCATGTAATAAATGTGAATTATGAATGTGAGTAAAAAAAAACAAACACATTACTGACGTGTGTAATGATTTCCAATTACTTATCCCTGTTGTCGTAATCATCAGTCATTGAGTTTTGTGGAATCCAATTTTGAAGCCTTGTGTTTGACACTGTTGAAATCACCATCTTGATTTCTATTTACAAACAGAGATGGAATTAGGTGTTAGTCCTGATGCTGACTCCCATCATAGTGTCATTCATTTACAAGGGAGCCACACTGTAAATCATAGTCTGCTTTATTCCCTTAAATAATTCTCTAAATAGGAGTGGAATATACAAAATCATCATGCTAGAATGTAGAAAATAGCTATTATGATGATGATATTATGATTATAAACCCGTTAAGAAACGGTTTACAAAGGTAAAATAGCATCTACAAGTGAATTTCCACACTTTTTTTTTACTTAAACTACTGGACGTCCCCTGCTGGTAATTTATAGCAAAAACATTTAAATGTTGTCAACACTTAAATAAAGTCAAAAAGCTATTTACATTGTTTACACAATAACATAATGTATATGAACAAAGTGAACACGACGTTAGGTGAGTATAAGGATACAACATGAATATTATTGTGCATTGAAACTGATTCAACGCTATGATGAGAATCGGTCAAACATGATTGTATGCCGACATGTTACCAGTTAATGTAAAACTGATTCAGTTTTATATTTTCAACTGAGATTAAAAATTCTGTAGCAATTCTTTCAAAAGGCAAATAAATAAATGTGTTTTAAAAAAGGCAGTAAGCCAATGAAATGCTGTTTACTGGGCAAAATAATAGCCCAACATTAAAACAAGCTTTCACAAACTAATACGTACATCTATTCGTGGGGCTCCTGTCCCTGACTGCACTACAACAAACATCATGGAGCTTTGCGGCTCAGCATCATATGTGCAGCCACGAGCTGCAATCAAGGTCCAGTTGACTAACTGATAATGTAGAATTTGATAGCAGGTCATCTTGGAGAACATTTTTTGGATAATGTAAAATACACAAATAACGAGATTCATGGCTGGGTCAAGTTGGGTGGTCGTATCTGGCAGTTCTTCCAGCCATATATCACTTCTGTTTTATCAGTGTCATCTACACTTGTTTCAAATTTATAAATGACTTGTTTGCCTTTGTCTTTTGTGGTCAACTATAACCATCTGTGTCATATAATAGACTCCATTAGATTTTTTTATACTCAGTTCATAGTCATCATCATTATCATCTCACATTCATCAAGGCATCAGGCCTCGAAGGACATGTACATAAAGATAAAAAAAAAAAAAACGGAACAAAAATGCTGTAAATGTAATTTGAAATGTACAATTGTAATATCTATGTACAATTACAGTATGTATTATCATGGACAGCCTTACACCTCAATATCTGAAACTGATTTCTCTTTGCTACGACTGGTGACCATTGAGTTTGTATAGGTATATGAACGGGAAACTTCCTCCTGGAAAGCTGTTTCCAATACGTTCAGGATGGATTTGCGAACCTTATCCTTGAAATCTTGGCCCATGAAGACATACAGCAGTGGGTTCAGGCAGCTGTTGAGAAAGGCCAGGCTGGTGGCTATAGGCACGCCGATCGTTATTATATGGTCTAATATCACACTGGAATGATCAGCCATATGATTGACCAACTCAATCAGTGCCATGATGTGATAAGGAGCCCAGCACAGGAAGAAAGTGATAATAACGGCAGCAATGATCTTAAATGGTCGATTGGACTGGCTGGCCAGGGTTCGGTTCCTCCTCAGACGGTGGATTATCGCGGCATAACAAGAGACAATGATAGTGAAGGGAACAACAAAACCCAGGAGGAAGCGGGTGATGGTCATAGCCTGATGACGAAACTGTCGCAGATCATTTACGTGAGGTGTTTCATAGTCGTCTGAGAAGGCAAAGTTGTTGAAGCAGTTGATGATGTCTTCGTTGTAATATGATGGCCCAGTGTCCCTGAAGATGAAGTAGGGAGTGCTTAGGACCAGAGCCACGACCCAGACACCCAGGCTCACACATGATGCCTTGCGGACACTACGGTAGTTCTGTGCCCAGACAGGCCACACCACAGACACGCATCTGTCCACGCTGATCACCATCAGAATGTAGACACTGGCAAACATGTTGAGGAAGCTTATGGTCGTGTTCAGCTTGCACATGAACTTGCCGAAAGGCCAGTGGAAATCCATAGCTGTGTATGTCACGCTCAAAGGAAGGAATGCCGTGAAGAGGAAGTCAGCCACGGCAAGGTTGAGGAACCAAACTGTGTTGATGGTTTTCTTCATCTTGAACCCAGTGACCCAAATAACCACTCCGTTTCCAACCACCCCAAGAACGAACGCCAGGCAGTAAACAATGAGAGACATGATGTTCAGAGACTGTCTCAGCTCAGTGTGGTCGTCCTTGTAATCATACTCGTCATCCTCATACAAAGAAAGGTTTTTGTCTGTGGCATCTGTTGCATTGATGTGATAGAAAGCCGCCTCAGTCATAAGCTCCATCATTGTCTTGAGGCCTGCGAGAAGATAAAAAAAAGTCATTACAAACCCTATTGATCGGGGTTCAGGGACTCCAGTCACACCTGACTCACAGATTGTATCACTTCCACTCGAGAAACTAAAGAAAATCCCAAAGTGAGCATAGAATTAACAGCAATTACACGTATTATTACTAAAATGTAACAATAATAATGACAGAAAACATCCACACTGTTGTCGTTAAAAACATTATAAATGTTTTTTAAAGCACATATTATGACTCCAAACATTTTGGACATGGGGGAGGGAGGGGGAGACATCTGAGCTTCATATATGCCATGTCGCGAGAAAGTGACTGGAACAAGTAATTATACTGTCATCTAATCTGTCTTCAAATTACAAACTGGAAAGCGATGCTGCCTTTTAATAGAGTTTCAAGGAATGGAACAAATGTGTAAGTGATTCGCGGTCAGTGATGAGCAGAAGTTCCGATCTTGTCTGTAAGATTTAAAGCCTAACATGTCCCTCCTGCTGTAGACCTACAAAGTTCATTCACAGTCAGCAACTGTTCAAGTTACATCGTCATCGATGAGTAAAGCAGAGACGACGAGGTTGAAATCCAATGTTGAAAACTTAAGTTTGTTGGAAAGATCCTGCAAGCGTCTGTTTGTTCCTGCAAATAAAGTTTCTCAAACAAATAACAAAGAAGCAGTACCTCTGTCACAGCTCTCCGTTTCGGTGATGTGTGGGTTGCAGATAGTCCGAGAAAGCTGCTCCACAGCGCTGTCCCAGACTCCTTAAATATATGACGTCACCGCGCACGTCTCCCCTCCCCCTCCAGCAAAACCATCCTCCTTCTTCAGGCAGAGGGAAAACGTTTTCTGAGGCACACACACGCACACGCACATGCACACACACACACACACACACACACACACACACACACACACACACACACACACTGTGGCTTTCTTCCCTGATGCCCAGCATGACTTCTTGCTACAACCTGCCTTTGTTTTTGAATCCGTTGGGGAAATCCCATCGCACAGAAACACAATCACAAAATGCAAAGAAGAAATGATTTCTCCTGTCAACCAGTGATTCTGTAAAGTGTTTCCCCCACCCCCTCATGTTTGCTTGAGGTTGAGTCTAATTACTGAGTGTTCACTTTGAACTGACATCTACACATGCAGATCGTCTACACCACTGTCATGAATAAAGAATATCACAGCAGCAGCTGTCAAGACTTCATCAGACTTCATCAGATTTTGAAATTTGAACACACACACACACACACACACACACACACACACACACACACACACACACACACACACACACAATATATTCTGGGAGAGATTTGACAAGCATTAGTATTAATTTTGAAATGCAGTGACAATACGATTCTAATTTGTTTAGACATACCGTATATGCACCGCGCAGACACCATCTGACACCAAATGTATTTAGGTGCAGAGGTTGAAGAATCCTTATTGAGGCGGAGCAGATTTAAATACAAACCTAGAGCAGCAGGACAAGATAAAGTCCCCCTGAAGCAAACCAAAGCTCTACACAGCAATTTAATCTCTGCACAGCACATTCTTGCCGCTTCGCTGCATTTTAGAAATTTGAATTGGACATACGATTAAAAAACAAAACAAAACAAAACAAAAAAAAGGATATTCTGATTTTCAATATAAAGTTCATATGAACAAATCCCAGGCCAAGGCAAAACATTTGGGGGAGGTAAAACTATCCTGAAACCTCAGACAGTTGACATGATTGTTCTAGAATGCTCCAGTCTGGCACTCTGTAACCAGATATCAGTTATCACGTGTGTATTATGGACTGTGTCTAATCAATCATGGAACATTTAATGAAATATCTCACATCACTGGAAGAGACAAACATGAGCCCATTAGTAACAAGCTGAAGTCCTGGACATGGGGAGTGTTGGCTGCAGGGAAGGAAAATCAATCTGCCCGGTGTCCCCAAAGTATAGCCCTACCTTTTAGTGGGGAAGAAACTCTGCTTCTCAGTGGGACTTTGTGGTCATATTTCCTCCCACATGGCGAGTCTTTACTTGAGGTTTTTCTGCCCACACATTCATACATTGGTATGACATGATATTGAGCTGATGGTTGTTTTCCAGAGATTCTTGTGGAATGCTGTGAAGCATCTTGAATGGACTCTTCCCTTAATCACAGTGTACATTGTTTCTCGTGTTCTGTATGTTTAAATAAAGAAACAGCATCTCACAAATTAGATCTGTACATTCTTCCTCAGCATACTTGGGTTTTTCTGTTTGGCCAGTGTGTTGTGAATAAGCAGAATTTACAGTGAGGGATCTGTTGCGAATATGGTTTCAATGTGGTAAATAACAAATGTCTGTCAGTATAGTAACAATAAGGAGGAAGGTGTTGTTTATTGATCTGAGCTGTGAAACACATCAGCGATACTTAGATGCTCAAAATGTTGAACTGATCAGCTCCGCAGAGGAACGTGCCCAACCCTAAAACGGACTCCCCTGCCAATGTACAAACACAACCACACAGGAACTGTCTCCTGCCAATAGTCCAGATGTGAGGGGGAGGAAGAAAGGGGAGAAAGAGAGAAAGGGTGTGTGTGTGGAGGGGTAAGGGGGGGTGGGGGGCTATATGTCAGGGTTTGTGTCCATTTACACGTCTCAGCTAGAGAGCAAGCAACACTGTTGTTGGAGTGTGTAGGAGGAGGACTGATGTTATCATTATCAGTTCCCCCGGCATGCAATAATATTCTGCAACTTCCCCACTTTGACATTCCAGAACCAAAAATAATCAATTCCCAAATACAGGACACTCAAATACTAATACTTTATTTATTTCTCCCCCAAAAAAGTATTTGAAACAGCCTACACTGTTTTAGCCTAGACAGAGAGACTCCCTCTGTTTAACTTGGTCAGGATCCTCTTGAGCAACACATCCACCCATTTTCATTTCTGTGTTAAAATGTGTTCCTCAAATGTTTGAGTGTACCGTCTTTTAACAGACAGCAGAGCGTTTTGCTAGTGTCTGCAGGGGATATTAATAGACATCCCAAGGCTATAGTTTGAGGGAAGCCGTCAGAGCCCAGGGCTTGCCAGAGTTCTTGATTTACCAACCAAACGTGCAATTATGTGTGCGCCGCACAAATACCAATTTGGGTGTGTAAACCAACCAGTGGAGGTTTGAAGGGAATTTAGTTTTAGCAGAGGGTGTTGTTTGCAGATGGAGTTTGGGGGTTCTTCTTCTTCTTGCTTACTGCAACAGTTTGGTGAATTGGGGGAATAACGGGAGACACATATCTGTATGTGTGTGTGTGGGGGGGGGTCCTATCATTCAACTGTCATGTCAATGTAACACACTACATTTGTTGTTGTTGGTTTTTTTTTTAGCGCTGTAAAGTAGAACACACTTGGAGTCCACAGAATTCCGAAATCCACAGCTCCTTCATGGGGGAGGAGGTCTGTGTTCCCACCACACAGTAGTGAAGACACAAAAAATGTGAATCTGTTTTGAAACCGCAAAGGTTTGTGGATCTGGTTGTGGTGCTGACTGGAAATCAAACCCTTGTCTTATGGGTGACGGGAGGTCAGGAATTTGTTTTTCGAGTCAGAATGAGTGCCAACTACCATAGCCCTCACTATGTCTCATTGATGTGTTTCTTTTTCATGAAATCAACCACACACATGGAAAAAAGCTGAGCCTCAATAACCTAAACCACTTCCTTACTTTCGTCCTTATTCTCAACCACAACGCCTGTTCCCCTTCAGTGGACATAAGGGATCTGCCTACTGACTGAAAACAAGCCTGGCAAAGCATAAATCATGCAGGTCTCTGACGCAGAGCTTCCTCTGTCTGTCCGGCAGTATTTTGAGGTACAGTGGAATGGGATTTGGTGGACAGGAAGTGGTTAAAACAGAAGCGTCCGAGGGGGAAATAAATGAAAGTTTTTATTCTCTTCAGGGTCAGAAACACTGGACACTAACATTGTGGGAATTGTGTCTTATTATGAAGGTCGGTTTCAGGGACAACAGCCACCTTCTCCTTATTCCTTCATTTACTCAACTGATCGCATCCTGAATTCTGCGCTGCACATGTGCAACTTAGCAGACATCTGGCTGCCATATGTGAGACAGCAGTTTCCATCAGGAAAGAGGAATTTGTCAAATTTGGTTCGATTGATGCCACTGAGAGTAACTGTAATGTTTCATATTTCAATCAAAATAGAAATATAGGTGTTGTCGGATGAAGATTCAGCAAATAAAGACATGCATTTATTACCCAACACAGCGTACCATGTTGATTTAATAAATGCTCTTAATTGCAATCAAAGCATTCTAGCGCTGATTTGCAGGTTGGAAAAAGATTGCGGCTGATGATGTGTTCACCACAGCAATGAAGCACTGGAGAAAACTTGCCTGTGCTGGATGGGAATGCGTTATATTTCAGCTGTAAGTGTATAATCATAGGGTTTGGTTACGTGCACTCTCACATTTAAATGTTTTCCTGTCTTGCGCTGATAAACACCCACCACTTCATACATGAGTGATGCAGCCTCACACCACACCATACCTCTAATACACACTCATCCTTTGCAGTATAAGCATTTCTGAAATGGCATTTAATGATTTTTTTCCTGCGGAGAACAGAATAAGTGCTAAAACACACTTGTAAATGAATTTTTTGTATCTATCAGAGGTCATTATTGTGGAAGGCTGATACTACCAGAGTGGCCTAGAAGCCAAGTGAATGGAAGTGAAAGATTATTAAATTACTTCTTACATTTAGATATATAGTTTTCTCAAAGCCAAAAACGAATTAACTACGGTTTGATTTGATGTCGAACAAAACATTTCACAGAATTTTGTAGTTGTTATGTGAAGGACAAAATAATCATGATCCCATAAACATGCAGGAACTAATGTATACATATTGTGTACAAAAGGTATAAATATCCAAGTATATTATACTTAATACCATAAGGTGGGGTGTTAATGAGACACACAATTCATGAAAAGTGAATTTTTGAAAGTCATTATATAACAGAAAGTTGCAAACATTTTCACCACATCTGTATTCCAGGAAGCCGGTTACTGATAAGAACATCAGCTGTTCATCTTGAAGCAATAAAACACTACGAGTAAAGTTTATTTTGGGCGCAATTCTAATCTATCTGGATGTAATAAAACTGCATGTTTCCACTGAAGGATTTTAATTAGCACAGGCCATGTTTCCTCATCATTTACAGCACAGCCACATATCAAATGTAACTCAACATCCACATGTGAACGACACTTACTGGTTGACGTTTTCACGTAGACTCAGTCAGGATGCATCTGGTTGTAGAGAGCAGCTTTTATTTGCCACTGTGATTACTTTATTATGATATCAATGACACAGCAACTGAACACAGAGTAGCGCTGTCTGAAGAAATACCAGGGAGGAGACCAATGTTAAAAACTGAAAACAAAAAGCTGAACATGTCTGTGTCTCTACATGATGGTGCTGCAGGGGAATGTACCATGTGTTTAGTGTTTGATGTACGGGGTGTGCCTGTGTCGATAGAGGACCTTGAGAAAAGGAGATAAGAGATTAAAATAGCTGGAATAACAAGGTTGAAGGCGCATTAAGCTGCCGGTTGGACAGACAGAAGGCATGAAGCTGTTACTTCTTCTGGCTCTCTTCGGAGGGGCAGGTATACAACTAGTGATACAAACTCCTGTGGATGAATGAGAGCTCCACAGACTGATGGTCATTAACACGACTAACTGGAGATAATTTTCTCATATTTCAGCATCAGTTGCTCTGGGCGAAGATGACAGGATTGTTGGAGGGTATGAGTGTCGCAAAAACTCAGTGCCCTACCAGGTGTCTCTCTTCACCGGGTACAACTTCTGCGGGGGTGTTCTTCTGTCAAAGGAGTGGGTGCTGTCTGCTGCTCACTGCAAAACAAAGTAAGAAATTGATCTCTTTTGAACTGTTGCTTAAAATGATGGATTCCTATTATGTTTGATCATTTCAGGAGTTTTTGTAACCTCCAGGTCCAATGTAGAAATACGGCTGGGGGAGCATGATATCTGGGAGCCTGAGGGGACGGAACAGTACATTATGTCAGCCAAGTTCATTCGCCACCCTGACTATAACTCCCGAACACAGGACAGCGATATCATGCTGATCAAGCTGAGTCGACCTGCCACGCTGAACAGCTATGTGCGCCCCGCTGCACTCCCCTCAAAGTGTGCCAGGGACGGGACTATGTGCCAGATCTCTGGATGGGGGAGTATCCGAGCCAGCAACGAGGGATGTGAGTTAATAAAAAAATGGAAGTCAAAGAGTGTGGATTCACTGTTTTGCCTCTTGTGCCATGCTGTGAGTATAATGCATGTTTTTTTATTCCATCTGTGTCTAGCAAAGTATCCTCATAGGCTGCAGTGCCTAGATGCACCTCTCCTGAGCGATGACACATGCTTTAATGCGTATCCTTTCCAAATCACTGACAACATGATCTGTGCTGGTTATCTGGAGGGAGGAAAGGACTCCTGTCAGGTGCTGAAGAGTTCACATCTGCCATCCAACGCCTTCTTCATTTACAGGACACAAATGTTATCGTTATCTTTTCCCTCCCCAGGGTGACTCGGGGGGTCCCATGACATGTGATGGACTGCTTCAGGGAGTCGTATCTTGGGGGAAAGGTTGTGCACTCAGAAACAAGCCTGGGGTGTACACAAAGGTGTGCAATTACGTCTCTTGGATCAAGAACACCATGGCATCTAGTTGAAACCAAATAGAAAGAAAGAAATAAAATGAGAACTGTGCGCTGCTGTTTATCAGTGTGTCAGCAGAGTGTGGGTGTTGAAATATCATATCAGGTGTGAACATCAGATTTACAGCCAGCTTCGCTCTCCAACTGTAAACACCAAGTGTATCATTATGAACCTGGAAGAGCTGCTTGTATAAGCATGAATGTAAATCATAATGGTACATATAGATATGAGTGAAACAGTAAAGTTTGACATCGAGCTGCCTCCTGAGTCTTTCTAATTAAATATATCCAGGACTCAGACTTTCACCCAGACTGGGCAGGCGATGCAGAAAACTGCTTTTGAAAGTCCAGAGTCCACAACTGACTGCAAATATCAGATTGTATGCATGACTCTAGCTCAGAGATTGGTGCATAAAACCTGACGTTTGTAGTCGACCAACAGTAACTTATAAGGACCAAAAATACTGCACCTCTGCTCTCTGTGTGTTAACACAGTCAAACATATGTGAAGTGAAGCTACATAATAGCTACATAATTCTCTTCAGCATGACCATAACGATTATTTACCACATTGTCTCATTCACACAAGTCGACAAAGTGACACAGAACCTCAAGTGTTCAACTTGAGATCATAACTCCACCTCTGTTCTGTGGCAAGTAGCCTAATGACAGAATGAACATCCAGTATGACAGAAGAGTAAACATGTTTCATGTGTGATGAGGATGTTTCCAACCTGCACGGCTCTATCGGATATGTGCATTAGCTTGTTGAAGTCGAGGTCGCTACGCGGACGATGGGAAGCTCTCAGCAAAGATGCTCTGATGTACAAACCACACACTTCATCAACTGTATGAGTAGCTGTTCTGATGTGGTCACACAGATGCAGCAGATGAATGTCCTGATCTGGAACCAGTGTTGTGTTTGGCTGTGGTGCTAAGCTGTCACAACACACGAAGACGGCTTGTTATGGAAAAGTAAAAAAAAAAAAAAAAATTCAAAAATAAAAATAATAAAATAATAAAATAAAACATAACTTGTTATATCATATACAATGGCTTGTTAAATATGAATGTGAGTGGTCAGATGTGTGTGTGTGTGTGTATGTGCGTGTGTGTATATATGCACACTGGAGGAGTCAATCACAAAAAATCGGATTCACTTTGCCTGGGTGTGGCTGTGCAACACAAAGCAGAAGAGTGAGTCACTAAGCAATGCTTGACCACAAAATTAAGGCTGGTTTCTGAGCATGTACAGCATATGTGCAGAAAATAGCTTCCATCCCTATAGTGTACGCTGTGCATTTGTTTTCTGGACAGGATGTTAATTCTGGCTGGATGTTAATACAGACTTCCAAAAACCTTGTTTCCAGGCTACTTGGAGGTGATTGCAGCCTGGTCCCTTTTCTCCTGCAGTTTCCTCTACGCTATGTGATCTCTGCAGTGATAGGCTGGGGACATGACAGAATACATTTACATACATTTAGCTGTACACTTTTCACAGAACACAGACTGAAAAACAGTTATGAATAACTGAGTTGTGCAATGAATGTGCAATGTGATGTTTAATAGCAAAAAACCAACTGTGGAAGTTAAAGAAATGTTATTATCTTGAATTCATCCTAACACCCTTGATACTCCCACAGCTGCTATAAATTGAAATCATCATTACAAGAGTATTCATATATAACCAAAGGTTCATGGCAAAATACTTTGAGCAAAACTTAGATGAGCAAGTTCACTGCCCATAAACATATTGACTGGCACAGCTGCCGTCCATGACATCAGCTGCCTGGTGGCTTCCATTTGGCACTGACATGAAGCGTGTTGATGGCACAGGGCAGCTCCTGTGGTTAAGGGTGTGGAACGACCTCATGAGTGGTCAACACATTTCCTCGTAAAGAAACTCTCAAGGGATGTCATAATCTTTAAGTCAGGACAGCAACTCATATCCTGTTTCCACGGCGGCAGTACCAGGGCAGGTTCAGCACTGAGCCCCTTCTGAAACCAGCTCTTGGAGTTCTGACGGCTTTGGTGCTGGAGGCACGATTATGATGATCAACTGTGTGCCCTTCCTTTCAAAAAAAGAACTGGAGAAGCATCTGCCAAATTCAGCTCACCAAGAGTAATAAGATTAGTGCTGGTGCTGTCATCCATCGTTGAGCTGAGCTGAGCTGATACAGATATACACAGACATATTATGACGGATCTGGAGTGGTGCCCTAGCCTTTGAGAATGGCTGATGGGAATCGTGGTGGTGAAGAAGGGATGGGCCGTCAGTTCTTAGGTGATACTGAAGGGAAGTTAGTTAGTGACGGTGGTAGTGAAACCAGTGAAAGATCAGCGCCTCCTTTCTGTGGCAGAAGGTATTACATCTGATTCTGGCATGAAGGTTTGTGGGAGAGCCCACAGAGGGCAGCATCAACCAGGCTTCAGCAACAGCTTGTTTCCTGTGTGTTTACACATCAAGGGTAACGAAATATGACAAGAGATCACATGATGTGGACAACATGGGTAAAAAAAAAAATCAGAAATATGGTGAGAATTAATAATGATGGGGAGGACAAGAGGGGCCATGGGACTGTTTTTTTTTCTGATGGCGTATGAGAACTATGGAAGCGCATTGCATTCACTGAATAAAAAAAAAAATAAGGCACGTTTTCTCGTAATTACGAGATCATGATGTCGTAATTATGAGATAAGATAAAGAAAAAGGAAACATCTGTAAATCTTTTCAAATCGGTGGGCAATGATGGTTAACCTGTCCTGTCAGGAAAGAAAAGCCCTGACCTCCTTACAAAGGGATCAGGACATCACCATCCTTCCAACAGACAAAGGAAGATGCACAGCAGTGACGTGCGATCAGGGGAGGCAGGTGAGGCAGTGCCTCACCTGTCATCATGACAAAAAAAAAGAAAAAAGTGTACATGAATAAATATTAAAATTTTAAAAGTGCATTTGCAGTATGACTACACATTTCTGACATTTTATTGAGTAAAAATTGCCGTATTTGAGTTTTTCCGATCAAATCCAGGGCAGAAACACCAGGTGAGGCACCGGCGAACTGGGCCTCAGGTCTGACTCCATGATCCAATACAAACTGGGTCGCATGCCGCGTGCCCGTCTCTGTTCCTCAGCATGTCGCCAATATGAACTTTACAGAAATATTCGTGATACACCATGACTTTCTGCAGTCTGTGTAATGTATTTTATGTATATGTGAGAGAACTATTCCTGATGATCGCGCGATAAAGTACAGAGAAAAAGTCAGCAGGTGAGGCAGGCAGTACTCTGCCTCAACTCAAGGGGGCGTACGCAAGCTGGCAGGTGCTTTCTCGCTGCAGTGGTGCTTTAACAGAGCCTCTGTACAAGTACAGCATACATTTTTGGCCTTAAAGAATTATTCTTTTTTCTTATCATTTTGATAGGCAAACTTTATTAAAAATTATTAAAGCACCAGAATTTAAAGTGTGAAAAATAACTGTAGGTTCAAATCACATTTTCAAAATTGCATTTGTGCTGCTCACATCTCTCTACTTTCATTTGTTTACAGTATATATGAATTGCTCCATACATAGCTATAAAAGAAAGTTCTTTGTTGACAAATATGTTCTTGTGTATATGTTTGTGAGTGTAATTGAAGGAATGCTGATGGGATATGAACCATAATCAGTAGTTGTCTGCTGTTGGATGAAGAGTGAAGTAAGAAGCTTTTTTTCAGTTCTTACAATCGTAAATCTGACTCTTGAGGAGTCAGTGCCTCACCAGCCGTACACCTCACCGCACGTCACTGATGCACAGTTGTGTTTGGTGGTCACACAAAGAACTGTACGGCATCTGTTACAAATCCTGGATCCAAAAGCAACTGAACAGCATGAAGTGGTCCAAACGTGTGTTTATCCACAGCACCACGACATCCGATGCAGATGCGCTGATGTGTGATCCCAGTTTTAGCGGAGGACAGAGGTGGAGATCGGCCGTCAGTGGGGCTGGTGTGACGTTATAATCAGACACTAGTTCAGGGTTCAGACTTGTAGTCACCAGAGAAAGGGAGTTTCGAAAAGAAGGCACCAACTTATTCCAACGTGTTGCGCTTGGAGCGACATCTGCGTTATTCTCAGAATCTCTGCATGCTTGTGATGTCACCTCTGGACCAGGTGACATTGGGTCGCTTCTGATACCAGCGTGCGTAAAAGACGCAACTCGTAATTACGAGATCAGGTGCATTTTTATCCAGTGAATGCAATGCGCTTCCGTAGAGAACAACAGGACATGAATAGCGGAAATAATTTAGACACCAGGGACCCACTGTAACCCTGGCTGAGCTGTCTTAGTGTGCAAAATTAAAAAGCATTACAAATGTTAAAAAAAAAAAAATCTAAATTAAATGAATGGCGCTTCAACGTTTGTTGACAGGTGTTGAGCTTCCGGTCTGAGTGTGATTATTACTAAATCACCTGTGGTGCAAAGAGCAGCACAGTTCAAGTTCAACAGGAGTTTCAAAGAGAGGAAGTCACACACACACACACACACCACAAGAGGAGGAGACAGATTTGTAAAATCTCCATGGCAAAGAAAAAAAAACACACTGATGCCTTCATCACACAACGGGACCACCGCCTTGCTCCTGACGCACGGCTGACTCAGCGAGTGCACGCGTACGTGAGCGAGCCCGGCACATAAAACGTGTTCACATGGCTTCACATCCTCTTGAACCTGGCTGCTCATGAAAGTGGACGACCTAAGACCAGACTGCCAGGCAGAACGCAGTGGATGTGAGACCAACCCAAG